>JAJEJO010003880.1:172125-208633 GCA_020662805.1 Glaucomys volans
TTGAACTCGCGATCCTCCTGACTCAGCCTCCCAAGTTGCTTGGATTACAGGCGTGCGCCACCACGCCCAGCGGTTACTTGCATTCTTGATGATTGCCATTCTGACTAAAGTAAGATGAAATCTCGGTGTAGTTTTTTGTTTTTGTTTTAGTTGTGGATGGACACAATACCTCTGTTTTATTTATTTATTTTTATGCTGTGCTGAGGATCAAACCCAGTGCCTCACACATGCTAGGTAAGCACTCCACCACTCAGCCACAACCCTAGCCCTCTCAATATAGTTTTTATTTGCATTTCCCTAATTGCTAGAGATGTCGAGCATTTCTTTCATATATTTGTTGACTGATTATATTTCTTCTATGAAGTGTCTGTTCAGTTCCTTAGCCCATGTATTGATTGGATCTCTCTCTCTCTCTCTTTTTTTGGGGTTTAGTGTTTTGAGTTCTTTATATATCCTGGAGATACAGAAATATATATTAGTGCTCTATCTGAGGTGCAGGAGGTAAAGATTTTCTCCCATTCTGTGGAGGAAGTACAGATGGTGCAGAGGAAAATGGGATGGGAGGGAGTAGGGGAAGGAAAGATAACAGACTGAGACAGACAGCATTACCCCTATGTATACGTAAGATTATATGAATCATGTGAATCTACATTGTGAAAAAAAAAAGATATATTCCCTGATGTATAATTAGATCAAAATGGGTTCTACTGTCATGTATAATTAAAAAGAACCAATAAAAAAAATTTAAAAAAAAGATTTTCTCCCATTCTGTAGGCTCTCTCTTCACATTCTTGATTGCTTCCTTTGCTGTGAAGAAGTTTTTTAGTTTGATACCATCCCATTTATTGATTCTATCTTTTATAGTACTGGGGATTGAACTCAGGGGCACATAACCTCTAAGCCACATCCCAGGGTCTTGCTGAGTTGCTTAGGCTGGGTTTGAACTCCCAGTCCTCCTGTCTCATCTCCCAAGTCACTGGGATTAACGGGCATGCCCAGCCCATTTGTTGATTCTTGATTTTACTTTTTGCACTTTAGGAGTCTTGCTGAGGAAGTCAGGTCCTAAACTGACATGAGGGACAGTTTCTTCCAGTAGGCACAGGGTCTCTGGTCTAATGCGTAGGTCCTCGATCCACTTAAGAGTTGTTTTGTGCAGGGTGAGAGATAGAGGTTTAATTTCATTTTGCTGCATAGGGATTTCTAGTTTTCCCAGCCTAACTTCTTGAAGAGGCTATCTTTTCCCCAATGTATATTTTTGGCACCTTTGTCTAGTATGAGATAATAGTATGTCATATTTATGTGGGTTTGTATCTGTGTACCACTGGTCTACATATCTGTTTTGGTGCCAATACCATGACATTTTGTTACTATGTCTCTGTAGCATAGTGTAATATCTGGTAGTGCAATGCCTCCTGCTTCACTTTTCTCACTAAGGACCAATTTGTCTATTCTGGGTCTCTTATTTTTCCAAATAAATTTCATGACTGTTTTTTTTATTTCTACAAGAACATCATTGGAATTTTAATAGGAATTGCATTAAATCTGTATAACACTTTGGCTAGTATGGCCATTTTGACAATATTAATTCTGCTTATCCAAGAACATAGGAGATCTTTCCATCTTCAAGGTCTTCTTTAATTTCTTTCTTTAGTGTTCTATAGTTTTCATTGTAGAGGTCTTTCACCTCTGAGATTGCTTCCCAAATATTTTATTTTTGTTGAGGCTATTGTTAATGGGGTAGTTTTCCTAATTTCTCTTTCAATTGATTCATCATTGATATATAGGAACAGAATTGATTTATAGGTGTTCATTTTATATCCTATTTTGCTGAATTCATTTATGAGTTCTATAATTTTTCTGGTGGAGTTTTTTGGGTTTTATCAATATAGAATCATGCATTGACAAATGGGGATAATTTCAGTTCTTTTTTTCCTCTTTGATTCCCTTTACTTTCTTTGGTCTGTCTAATTGCTCTGACTAGAGTTTCAAGATGATGTTGCATAGGAGTGGTGAGAGAGGGTATCCCTGTCTTATTCCAGTTTTTAGAGGGAATGCTTTCAATTTTTCTCCATTTAGAATGATGTTGGCCTTGGATTTATCATAAATAACTTTCACAATGCTGAGGTATATTCCTACTATCCCTAGCTTTGCTAGTGTTTTGAACATGAAAGGGTGCTTTATTTTGTCAAATGCTTTTTCTTCATCTCTTGAGATGATCATGTGATTCTTGCCTTTAAGTCTGTTAATGTGTTGTATCACGTTATTGATTTTTATATTGAAACCACCTTGCATCCTGGTATTGTGCACAACCTGATCATGGTGCACTATTTTTTCAGTATGTTTTCGGATGCAGTTTTGCCAGTACTGTACTAACAACTTCTGCATCTATATTCATCAGGGATATTTTTCTGACGTTTTCTTTCCTTGATGCGTCTTAGTCTGGTTTTGGCATCAGGGTGATACTAGCTTCATAGAATGAGTTTGGAAGGGTTCCCTCATTTTCTATTTCCTGGAATAATTTGAGAAATATTGGTGTTAATTCTTTGAAGGTCTTGTAGAATGTGGCTGAGAACCCATTTGGTCCTGGGCTTTTCTTAGTTAGGAGGTTCTTAATGGTGTCTTTAATTTCATTGCTTGAAATTGATCTGCTTAAATTTTTTATGTCCTCCTTATTCAATTTGGGTAGCTCATATGTCTCTAGAAATTTGTCAATGTCTTTGAGATTTTCTATTTTATTAGAGGATAAATTTTCAAAATAGTTTCTAATTATTGTCTTTACTTCAGTAGTATCCATCATGATATTTCCTTTTTTATCATGAACTTTAGTAATCTGATTTTTCTCTTTCTCTTCACTAGCTTGGCTAAGGATTTACCAAATTTATTTATGTATTTTTTTAAAAGAACCAATTTTTGTTTTGTTGATTTTTTTTTTTTTTTTTTTTGGTACTGGGGATTGAACCCAGGGGCACTCCACCACTGAGCCACATCCGCAGCCCTATTTTGTATTTTATTTAGAGACAGGGTCTCACTGAGTTGCTTAGGGCCTCGCTAAGTTGCTGAGGCTGGCTTTGAACTCACAATCCTCCTGCCTCAGCCTCCCAAGTGCTGGGATTACAAGGCGTGCGCCACCACGCCTGGCTTGTTTTGTTGATTTTTTGAAAATTTTCTGGCTTCAATTTCACTGATTTTGGCTCTGATTTTAATTATTTCCTGCCTTCTACTGCTTTTGGTTTTGATCTGTTCTTTTTCTAGGGCTTTGAGATGTAATGTTAGGTTATTTATTTGTTGACTTTCTATTCTTTGTATGAGCTCAATGCAATGAACTTTCCTCTTAGCACTGCCTTCACAGTGTCCCAGAGATTTTGATATGCTGTACTGGTGTTCTCATTTACCTCTAAGTATTTTTTATTTCATCCCTGATTTCTTCTGCTATCCATTCATCATTCAATAGCATATTATTTAGGCTCCAGGTGTTAGAGTAGCTTCTATTTTTATTTTATCATTGATTTCTAATTGCATTCCATTATGATCTGATAGAATATGAGGTAATATCTCTGTGTTTTTGTATTTGCTAAGAGTTGGAAAGCAGGAATATTTGGACACCCAAGTTCACAGTAATGCCAAGGATCCATCAGCAGACAAATGGATGAGCAGAGTGAGGTCTTCCCTGCAGAGGAACATTACCAGTCACAGGAAGAAATCTAAAGTTTTACTGGGAACTCTAACACACACCACAACATGGATTGAGGACATTATGCTAAGTGAAATAAGCCAGTCACAAAAGGTGAATACTGCAGGACTCTTCTCATGTTCAAAACCCTGCTTACGGAAGTAGAGGGCTTGCTGGGCGCCAGGAAGAAGGCAGGGGAGTTCCTGTGTAATGAGCTAAGTTCCAGTTTAGCCAGATGGAACAGTGCTAGGGATGGGTGGGGACAGCGGTGGACGGTGACAGGCTTCGTAACACCGCACTGCACACCTAAAGATGGCTAGATGGCAACTCCCGTCACGCGTACCTGACCACAGTCAGAAATGGAAAAAACTCTTTGGCTACTCTCAGCCTTTTGCACTTCCATGATTTTTTTTTTAAACTCCCATGAAAATTTGAGAGTCATTTCTTAAGTTAGACAAAACACCTGTTGGCATTCTGATTAAAATGCACCGTCATTTTCTAACTGAGTTCATAACTGACTTCTGCACATCATACACCTCCAGGCGATGTAGCTGAGTGGGAGAGGCGAGCTCAGCACACACCAGGCCTGGGCTCCTCCCAGCACCACGGGCATTGGTGCAGCCACTTTGCTCCGTCCACCCGTACTCCTGACAAGCCACCTACAGGCACGGTTGCAATCATATCACCTGAGGAGAACATTCTCACATCTTCTCTGCAATCTTCTTAGGTTTCTACTGTCTTCACCTTCTGAGCACATTAACGAGGACTTCCAGGAAACATTTAATTGGAAGGTAAGAGCAGATGCCTTTCTCTTGCTCCTGATCTCCAAGGACAAACCTGCACAGGACACAGGCCATGGAGTTTCCCATACCTTTATCAGATTAAGAAAGGGCCCTTTATTCTTGTTGTATCCAGCTTTGTTTGTTTTACCAAAATGTCTTTCCTGCCTCTGGTGACATAACACCTTTTGCACCTCATTCTGCCAATGTGGTAAGTTATACTGATTGATTTTCAAATTTTAAAAAACCCTGTGTCCTTAGAATAAACGCTGTGTCTGTCACCCTTTTTACAAGTTACTGGACTCCACTTGCTAATGTGTGGTTTAGGATTCTCATGGCGTTGGCCGCTGACCTTGCTTGCAACTTTCCTTTCTTCTAAAGTCTCTGTCAGATTTTTGGAACCAAGGTCGTGGCGGCCTTGTAAGGCGAGCCGGGAAGCAACCTCCTTCCCTGCTGCGGGTGTAGGGAGTTAGTCTTCTGTTTCATGAACTGCTGTTCTGGCCGTGTGACTATGCAGCCACTGCTTCTCCACCCTTGTCCACACTTGGGATGACTGCTGCCTCCTCGCCTCAGTGATCTAGGCACCACGGAGCTGTGAGCACGGCTGTGCGAGGTCCCACAAGTTTACACAGGTGGTATTTTCGTTATTATTTGGTTCAAAGTATCTTTTAATTTCCTCCGAATCTCCTCTCTGCCCTCAGTCCACACTGTGCTGCTCACTGACCAAGCCTACAGAGAGTGCCTGCCTCTACTCCACTCACGCTGGGCAGAGAAGATGGCATAATCCTGGGTTTCAGCACCGAAAAACAAAGACTGCATGGCTGAGTCAGGGGACCCAAGTTCACAGCCAGCCTCAGCAACTTGGCAAAGCCCTAAGTAACTCAGTGAGACCCTCTCTCAAAATAAAAAATGAAAAGGGCTGGGGATGCGGCTCAGGGGTAGAGCACCCTGGGTTCAACCTCCTCTCCCCCAGGCGGCGGAGCCTGGAGGGCGCAGAGTCTCCATGGAGCCACCGACTAAGGACAGAAGCCCGGCTGGGCCTCAAACAGCCAGCCAGCTCCCTTCTAGGGCTGAGGACATCAGGGCCCAGGTAACCCCGAGAGGCACGAGGAAACACAAGAGCAGGGGAGCCCCTCCCAGGGGCACAGTGACCGCCACCCCCACGCTGCACAGGGCTGTGCACACGTGCTCCCCTCCTAGGGACAGACCGTGAGGCCGTCCCCCAGACACACCGACGGCACACCTGGAGAAAGCCCCCTGCAGCCAGCACACCAGCACGCTCACACCTGGCGTCTCTGAGCAGCCAGGCAGAGTGGGGCGTGCCCCTCCCGCGACCCTCCCATCCACGGACGCCCCCACAGCCCCTCTGTGTGCTTGGGGAGCCGGGCAGGAGAGCAGAGAACACACTCCAGCTCTCAGGCATGCCCATCATGGCAGAGCAAACCGCACACTCCACACACTCCCACTGGAATGCCACACTGTCACAGTGAAGCCACACCAGGAAGCCTCCAACACACAGCGCCACGTCTTAAAAGTAGCAGAATAAAGCATTAGCACGGCTGCGTTTATTAGAATTTAAGACACACAAAACCAGACGGTGAAATGGGGTGGGTGCCAGGGCCAGGGGAGGGGAGAAGGGAGAGCAGGCAGACACGGAGCCCCCAAGGCAGGCCAGCTCCCCACCCTGTCAACAGCACTGCACAAGCCTCCCACACAAGGAGGACAACGGTGTGTGCCCTGAGGACAGGCGCAGGGTGGGGTGGGGCCTTTGTGACTCTGCTCAAGTTTTCTGTAAAACTGAAATTGCTCAAAAATAAAATTTAGTTTTTTTAGAAAAGGAATAAAAGATAAAAGCCACCCAGAAGGATGCGCCCTCAGGGCCAACATCACTGCTCCAGGGAGGTTCCTGGGATTAAACCAGCTCCTGTCCGCTACACCGAGGGGCAGGGATGGCTCTCAGGTGCCTCCAGGGCAGCAACGGTCAAGCACTGCCAGGGAGCTTCCCTGGGAAGCCATGCTCCACCAGGAGGTGCAGGCTGGCCCCAGGGCAGCAGGAAGCTTCTCCAAGGCAACTCTCCACCTGGGTACCTGCAACAAGAAGCACTGACCCCACCTACCTCTAGGTCATCAAGGGAACGGGTGATGCTGAACCTCTTGGATCTTCCAAACGATCTCCGCGAAGAGGCACGTTGAGAAGTCTGGGCAAACCCAACTCCTCGTCCAAATTTGGAGCCCTAAGCAAAAAGAAGAAGGCTGTCAGGTGGTCCTCCCAGGCGACCTTCGGCTCTTCCCTCCGGGCTGAGCAGGGGCGGGGGAGCCCAGGCAGAGGAGGCACAGCTAGGCTTGGAGGCACCTGGGAGAGCTTCGCTCTACATTTTACGTACCCAGAAGCACAAAGCTGGGGAGAGGTGTCCCAGGGCGTCCAGATATTTGCTCTGCCAGCTACCAACCGTCTGCGCCCAAAGGCGCCCAGTCCCACTCCCTAACTCCAAGATGGCACAGGACAGCCTGCTTCAAAAGAGCCCAAGGAAGAGCCGGGAGCGTGGAGAGGGGAGCTCGTGCGGAGGCTCTCCAGCACACTGCGCTGGCCCAGGGCCAGCCAGCAGCTGGTGACACTGTGCTTTCTCCTCTCCAGAGGCTCACACATCTCCCTGGTGCTCCACGCGTGCCGGACACTTCCAGCAGCAAAGCCGCATAGCTGGCAAAATGGATTCCCCGAATCCCTGCAAACCTGGGACCCTCTGTGGCAGGAGGAGGGCACCAAGTTGTTTCTGGGTCACCTGAAGATGGTGCCCCCGGTGGGAACCCCTGCAGCAATTCCCTGTAAAGCTCTAGGGGTTGAATTCTGGTGACACCCTGGTCACAGACTGGCCCTCTCACCCCTGCCTGTGACAGAGACAGCAAAGAAGTAAGGCCTCAGCCTCCGGAGTCCTGCCCTGTCCATGCGCCCAGCCCACCTCCCGCTGCTCCCCCAGCCCCAACACTCTCCCTGGCCTCCAGGTCTCTTGAGAGCCACACGCCCTGCACAGCCCCACCCTGGCCCCTCTGTCCTCCTCGGTCATCTAAATGCCAAATGCCCCCCAGCCACCAGCCTCTGCCTTCCCACCCTCTTCCCCAACACCCTTTACCAGGACCTCCAGTCCACCAATGCCTGGTATCTCAGAGTCCCTACCCCTACTCTTGTCGTCTCGTCCCCTCAGCAAGCCCAGGGCCACAGGCCACCACAGAAACCCCACCCTTGCACACAAAGTCCCCCTGTCCTCTCTAAGAAATATAGTCTGGAGGTCCATTTTCAGAAAGTAGTACTTAGCCTAAAAGGTAAACCCCAGGACATGATGTAAGGAAGGCAGCCGGAGGGGAAACAGATGGGAAGTTACAGCAGTCAACTCACCACGGCACCGCAGCACGGACGGGGCCGACCCAAGCTCTATGCCCCTGAACCATCCCTGACAAACAGGAGGTGAGCAAGAGGGAAGGCCTGGCCAACAGAGATCTCCGCTAAGAAACAGTAACAGGTAAAGAAGCAAGAGCTGTGTCCATGCCGAAGGCCCTAGACCAGGAAGGCTGTCCCACCAGGAGAACAGGGAGGAGGATCAACTAAATGCATTTCTTTAAATGACCCAGGAGGAGACAGTGAAACCCAGGCAATGGCACGTCGGGAAGACGGGGTGCCCCATGGTGCTCAGCCAACAAGGAACCAGGGAGGGACCCTGCACAAAGGGAGACAGCTGGACATAACTGCTCCCATGTCCTGCGGGAACGTCAGTGAAGGCTCGCTTTTTGCTCTACCTGGTGCCCTTCAGTCCATTCCTGGGGTTGGGTTTGGACAGGTGAGCCCGTCTCTCACATCCCAACCCCACACTCACTGGTAAGATCCCAGCAGCAGTCAGGACGGCTGCAGGGCCGGGACAGGCAAAGCAAGCCACACTGTGGGGACACTTGATGAAGGCCATCAGAACAGAGCACACAGCGGGGTGGGAGCTGAACCGAGGGCAGAGGGGGAAGGCGGCAGAGAATAGCAGGGCCTAAAGAGGGCAGTCAAGGCCTTCTGTCAGAGGGTGTCAGCGCCACCAGGAATGTGGTCCTGGGAAAGGGGCAAGCCCACCTCTGCCCACAGAGTCCCACCACCCAACAGAACGCACACGCCTTCAACTGAGGATGCAGGGCGCCCCCACCAGGCTGTCACCAGCTGGTCCTGAGCACACACCAGCCCCCCACTAGGGGGATGCACACGAACGCCAATCCACAGAAAGGGTGGTGGGATGTTCTGGGTGCAGAAAGGAGCCAGACTGGACACCCTCTCCTGTGCCAGGTGCCACAAGAACACAGAGGACAGCCGCAGCCCCTCCCTAAGAAGCTGGCACAGTCCTGGTGCAGAGCAGGTTGCAAGGCAGCCCTGGAGGATGGGTGGGGCTGGCGGCACCACCTCTGGGCAGGCCAGAGGTTCCACGCTCAGAGGCTGCAGCTGCCAGTGTGGAGAGGCACTCTCTTTGCACCCACCACAGCCAGACCCTGAGGAGAGCCCACCAGAGGGCTTCAGTTACAGGCAGCACAAAAGCAAGACCAGCAAGGGCCAGGATGGAGCTGAGCACCCAGGGCCTCTCTACAGCCATGGCCAGCCAAGTTCACCCCAAGACACCGCAGCACAGGAAGATCTGCTTGTGCTCAGCTGAGGAGACGCCTGCACAGGCAGCGTCTGAGGCTTGAGCCTGGGCACCCTTCCTGCTGGGCGTCTGGACCAACATGGGTTTGGGCCTCCTTCTGGGGGTGGTGAGCCTGTGGCTCCAGTGCAGGCACGGAAGTCTTTATCATGTGTCTGTTCCTGATGGCAGGCTCCTCAGCCACCTGCCACAGGCTCTGGCTGTGACGACGGAGAAAGCATTGCTGTGGACATGACACTAAGCAACCCTTAGGTGACAGATGAAAACGGTAGCCACAGAGGACTATCCAAGGTCACTGCAAGGTGGCTGGTCTGAAGTCCAGATCCTTCTTTTTTGGTGGTGGTGAGGGGGCACCAGGGATTGAACCCAGGGGTACTTTAACCACTGATCCACATCCCCAGCCCTTTTTATTTCTTATTGAGAGACAGGGTCTCGCTAAGTTGCTGAGGCTGACCTGGAACTTGTGATCCCCCTGCCTTTCCCTCCCAAGTCACTAGGATGACAGGCGTGCGCCACCACAGCTGGCTCCCAAACCTTGTGTGTACTGAACTGAGCTTTTTGGGGGTACTTTTATAAATCTGCCATTTAATGCATATAACACAAAATGTGCCATCTTGATGACTTGGGTAGCATCAGGCACTTTCGCGGTGCTGTTCAACCACCACCCTCCGTCTCCAGAGCTTTCTGTCCCCCCAATGGAAGCTCTATCCCATGGACACTGGCGCCCACCACTTCCCACGGCCCTTGGGAACCCCTGCTCCGTCTGTCACATGGGCTCAGACTCCAGGGCCTGGGGTGCATGGACCCAGGTGTTATCCTGCTCAGGGAGGGTCCCCAGGGCCCATGCTGTGAACACGCCTTGGGACCACCTTCCACCTGAGGACCAGAGGTGCTCCCGGGGAAGGGTGGCTGCGCTGCACTCCTGCTGCTCTGGGGCAGACACCGGGCGCCTCCCTGCTCCACCTGTTGTGCTGATGCTGCCACCGCACGGGCCCACCTGAGTCTGCTCTGGGTTCCAGGTGGGCCTCAGAGGTGGAACTGCGGGATCACCTGGAGGTTCTATCTGAACTTCTCAGGGAACCACCACACTGTAGCGGCCAACCCACGGACACCTGCGACAGTGGCCAGAGTTCTCACTGCCCCCTCCTCCCACTCCCGTCACTCCCTGAGCTGCGCTGTTCGGGCTGCACCTCGCCTGGTGGACCGAGGCCAGCGTGCGCTCACATGCAGCAGCCACTCGAACGCCTTGGAGCAGCATCTGTGCGGGTCCTTCCCACTCTCTAGTTGGGTGTGGCCACTGGCATGCAGTGAGACTTTGCTCTGTCATCTGGTTAACCCGCACCCACTGTGCTGCTGGCGAGTGCTTCCCCCATCCTATGTGCCGCTTTCCTCCGGGGTGGCTGAGCCTTTTAATAAACACAATTTTCAGATTTTTGATGTAATGTGATTTATGTATATTCTTTCTTTAGTCGCCTCCACTGCTAGAATTCAAAATCCCTAATCCAAACAGTCTCAACCCTAGACCACAGCCCCTGCAAGGCCAGGCCTCTGTCTGTCCCGGCCACACTGCCCCCACCCCTTCCCCCGAGCTGGGCACATAAAACTCCCATCAGAATTTACGAGGCAAATAAACTCGAGGCAGAGACAATTTAGCCATGGCTGGTTCAAAAGAACAAGCTGGGAAATGAGATGCCCCTTGGGGTGAAGAAGCGCCAACAGATTCCTGGGTACCTAGAAGGCATGTGCTCAAGAATGCCTAGGAAGGCCCAGGTCCTCACCTCCGACCCCCAGAAGGACGTGCAGGCTAAGGCCAGGCGCTGCACGCACACGAGTGGGGCTGGGAGGCTGACCGCCAGGCGCCCAGGAAATGTCTGTCCCATCGCTAGCTGACCACGGAGCTAGCCAACCTTGTGGACACAGGACATAGCACACTCCACAGAACTGGTTCAGAGAAGCCTCAGGACAAACCTCAACAGCCAGCAACCAATGCTGAAACTGAGCTAAAAGGAGCGAACATCCTCACTATGAGGTCCTGCCTGGGGGTCCACCTGGGCCACTCTTGTATGGGAGACCCAGAGTGTGCAGAGGGGCATGCGTGCTGTGTGGCCACACAGGGTTGTGCCAGTCACCGACAGCCTGCCCTCCCTTCCTTGCCTGGCCTCTGATCCTGGAGACAGCCCAGCTGACCACCTCGTTCCCTCTCAGGCTGGACACTCGGTTCTGCCAAGAGGCGCTGCAGGGAGGTGTCCAGGTTGGGAGGGGTGCTCGTCCTCCTGGGCTGTGCTTTCCAGGTGGTGGGGGGTGGGGTGGCACATGACCGTCCTTCCATGCTTTTCCTGGTGACAGTCACCAGTTCAGAAGCTGCCGCTTGGCTGTGGAGCTCTGTGCATCCCAGCGCTCCTGCCATCACAGCAGCAGCCACGCTGCTCCTCAGAGGTCTGCTGGTCCTGCAGGGCCTTCTCCTCTAAGGTTCACCTCTCCTCCCTGTTCTCCTCCAGACTCAGCCTCTGCAGGCCTCCAGCCTTGGCACGCTGCCCCCCTTCCCTGGTTAACAGCCCTTTCCGCTGCCCTCCCTGTGGAAGTCACTGCGGGGCTGTCTCCTTGCTGGCCTGGACTGACTCAGCCTGCATCTGTGCACTGCGGCACGTTCCAGCCACCGGCACCCTCAAGAACTAGAAGAGCATGAAACCTGTCGCCTGGGGCATCCACAGCTCTGGGCCTCTGCCCCCCTGGCTTCTCTAGCTTGCTCCTCTTGCTTGTCTAACACCGGCCCTGGCTTCAGCCCCTGCCTCGCCCCTGCTTCTCCTGTATCTGTGGTAGCCAGACTATCCTGGCGAGGTCACTGCCACCTGCTGGGGGGACCCACCTTGACAGCCACCTCCTAATTGCGATGGGAGGCTGGGATTAGACCACACTGATGACATGGGAATCCCACCTGGCAAGGTGAAAGGGAAAGACACGGGGAAACCACAGCAGAGCCCAACTGGACAGTGTGACGGCAGAGCCAGGCCTGGCATGAAGTGAAATTGTAAGAGTGTTCTGCCCAGGAAGGGTCATTCCCCTCCCCTCGCTCAGTCTTCCTCCAGGAAGCCTGACTGGCCAGGAGTCCCCACCTTTTAGATTGCAGATTACTTCCTCTGGAAGGCACCTGTGGAGGCTCCCCCAAGGCTGGAGATTTAGGAGGCCTTGCCAGAGGAGCCAGCGCCCTTACCATTGCACTCTGCTCCTTAAGCATGCTTCCTGCCAGAACCCTGCGCACAACTGCGTGTCGGGTGGACCAGAACACTGCTGACACTGGACAGACAGCCTGCAAATGCCGTGAGGAACTATGGACGGGAGCTCCGGATTCCAAGTTCTCCTCTGAGTGCTGCTGCTGCTTCTCGAGCAGGCTGTGTCCACAGCAGGACACTGGGGCTGTGGCGCGTCAACTGGGCCTGTTGCTTCATGGCAGGGTAGTCTCTGGGGGGCGACCTGCCAGCACTGACTTGCCACCTGGCTGTGGGCAAGGCTCTTGACATTCACAAAGCTTCACTTCTTTGCCCGAAAAACAGAAATAAAGCCACCTGCCTAACGGCATAGAGAATTCCTGCCAAGGTGAGATCAGGCACTGGCGCTGTCGTAAACAGCCTGGGCTGTGCTGTGAACACCCGCTCATTCGAGGCAGCTGGCTCAGTGAAGACAACCCGACAGAGAGCCCAGAGGCAGCTCAGGACCTGCTGAGTCCCAACTGGCTAAACATCCCATGTCAGGACTCTCAGGGGTCAGTCAGTTCCCTTGCTAACAGACAAGGATACTGTGGGTCTCCAGGCATCCGGAGGACTGTGAACCAGTACCACGAATCCTGCAGAGCACAGCATTGCACAGCGTAGGCACCGCACTTCATGGGATGTGGGTAAGGGCACCACTGCCACAAAGAGCCAGGCAGAGCCACCCGGGTGCTTCTCTTACTTACATAAGGACATTGTAAATAAGTGCTCAAGAAACCACAAACGTCCATCTCAAGGAACAGTTTCCAGCCCATTACCTCCTGACCGGCCCAATGAGAGCAGCCCCTCAGGCCAGAGCTGAGAGTACCCCTGACCACAAGGGTGGACTCCGCAGGGAGGGCAGAGGGCCCCTCCTTAAGAATCCCAGCTGGGGTTCAGACTGCTAGGGACAAGAAAAATAAAAGTGAGACCCCCACTAGAACAGCTTATTAAACGTGCATTTCATTTTACTTTTAGAAAATAAAAAGAATCAGGTTGAAAATCCATGGGATTACAACTGTTTTTCTTTAAAAAAAAAAAAAAAAAAAAAGCCTGTCCTCAGACACATTAGCATTTTCCACAGTCTCTGGGGAGATAAAACTGCAGGAGATCTGTCCTTTCCTTCTCTAAAGAGAATCGCCAGGGCTGGAGGGGACACAGGCATGAGCACATACCAGCAGGCAGCCCAGCCAGGGCTTCTGCGCTATGCCTGCCCTGGCCCCAGCCAGTGAGGAGCCCTAGAGGGTGTCACAGCAGGGGACCCACCATGGGAGGAGCAGGAGGAGGGCCTGGCCCAGGCTGAGAAGTCACCTTCCCTCTCACCCCATGCCCACCCAGACGGCAGGGTCAAGGCAGCAGGAAGATGAGAACCATGGAGAGCTAGGGCTTCCCAGCAAGGCAGTCCATGGCACCTGCCAGAGGCCTCGGCCGAAGCAGCAGAGCATCCTCGTAAGCCTTGCCACCAAGTGGATCTGCCCTGCACTACTACCAGCAGGCTTACCTTCTTGTCTTCTTTGCTCTTTCTAACGTTTCGATGGGGCCCAAAAATGTTCTGCATTCCAAAAGCCTTCCTGGCCCAGTCCCTCTTCTGGGAGCTCAGTGGGGCCTGCGCGAAGCTGCCCTCCACCCGGTAGCGGTCTGCGGGGATCTTGCTCATGGGAGGGGGCAGCGTGCCACAGTTGACACTGGACCAGCCGTCGGTGGAATCCGTGTATGACTCCTGGTCACTGGCATGCCCACACTGCCACTCCTGGAGCACGTGGACCGGGAGCCACCGCTGGCTCAGACCACAGCCAGCAGCCACAGCACCCCTTTTGGAAGGAGGGATGGAACTCCGCAAGGACGCCGTGGGCACCTCCATGTGAGAGGGTGGGCCTAGATGCTTGTTTAAGTCCAAGAACCTGTCCATCTGGGGGCCAGCCTCAAGTTGGGAGACCGCCTCAGGGTCACGACAGAAGGCCCCATTCCAGGGCACTCCCCAGGGCTGAGAGCCCCTCCCGCCCCCACCCTCCCACCCGGGGCCACTGCCCGGGCCGTGCCTGCTGGAGCTGGCACCCAAGTCAACCACCAGCACCCGGTTACTCTTCTCTTCCTGGTTGAAATTCCCAATGCCGCTGTCACTGTTGCTGCTGGTGCTATTGTTCTGGTGGGCATCGGCGTCCCCGTCCAGGAACGCGCGGGCCCGCACACCCTCGATCAGCTCACCCATGTCTCGGTACAGGACAGAGATGAACTGAAGCACGGGAAGGGAGGATGCAGGGAACTCCAAACAGCCGCTGGTGTCAGGGTCGGCTGTGCAGGCAAACCCGAACCGCCGAGCAATGCCCTGGTGGATCTTATGATGAAACAAGTCTGGGTCCACCATGAACACGTGGCAGGATGTCCGCAGGGCGCCCTCCTCCTCCTGTACCAGGCTCCCATCGTCACTGGTCTGCATGGTCACCAGCCCAAAGAACCGCCTGTCGTCTGGGCACACAGCACTGAACGCCAGCTTCTCAGCTGGGTACTCAGCCACCACCCCAGCCTTGTCCGCGCACAGCTGCACGCAGTCATGCATGATCTTCATCGTCACCAAGGAGTGGATCTTCTGTTCTGCCCGCAGGCGCCGCATGCAGCCTCGGATGGCCTGCAAGCTGTCATACTCCAGGTTGGAGCTCGTGGAAGGGAGCTCAATGGAGCCAAGATAGCCTACGACCATGGCAACGTTCAAAATGCTTGCATCTAGCCCAAAGTCCTCCTGATTCTCCAGTCCCACGCTGAAAACTGAATCCTCGTTGATAACTCTTGACACTTCCTCCTTGGAAAGCACCCCAGGATGAGGCGCACTCAGCCCCTCAAGGCCTGGGTCAAGTCGAGTGGCAGCAGACTCCGACAGGGATCTCTGCTTCAGTTTCACGGGCTCTGAACCACTTGCACAAAGACCTGGGTTTTCAAAGATCATACTGAAAATCCCACCCGACTGCATTTCCTCCACAACTCTCTCTGCCCTGTTTATACCTAATGCCTTAGAGTCGAGTTTGGGCTTTAGCCAGCCTTTTCCCTCATAGAGTCCACCTTCCTCATCGCTGGAGCAGGACTCCAGGTGGCCAACACCCTCGCCAACCACCATGCGCAGGACACCAGAGCATTTCCCGATCAACTTCACCACATCCTCATGGGAGGCTTTTCTCACGTTGATCTCATTGACAGCAAATATCTGGTCTCCGGCTCGGAGGCCAACGAAGTCGGCAGGGCTGCCCCTCATGACGCAGCTGAGCACACAAGGCGCCTGTCCTGAGAGGGTGAACCCGTAGCCAGCTCTGCCGCGGGCGACCTCCACACTCCGCACGCGCCTCCCTGGCTCGCCAGTCCTGTACATCCTGAGGCGCTCCCAAGGCAGACAGCATGTCGCTAGGCCAGGGGATCCATGCTTCAGGGGCGCACGAGGCTACATTTCCTCTTGAAACAAGGCCCTAAGGAGAAAAGAAACAGCTCATTATCGGCAGGCCCATCTCCACCCGAGAGGTATACCCAAACACGAACAGATGACTCTCGAGGAAGGCGGCCCAGCGGCCACACAAATGCCCGCGGGAGGGAGCAGCGGAGTCTACGCACACTGCACCTCGAAGTTGGACTGAGAACCCACCTCCAAGCGGAAATCAACTCTCAGGGACGGGGCCACCTCGGCCCTGGGGAGGCACGTGCAGGACTCTGCAGAGCAGCCCCATGTGCAGCTGTGGGGAAGAAGCAGGCCCTGCTGAGCAGTCCCAGGAGCCACTGGAGGCCACGTGTGTCCAGGGGTGCCCCTCGAGCGGCAGAGGCCAGCTGAACAGCAGAGCTGTCTTGGTGTCAGAGGCCCTGCAGATCACTCCACGGGACACTTGATTTGTTCACAAATCCCCTGGAAGCAGTTCCCTCAGGAGACAGGGTCACTTTATGTTCCCTCATGTCCCACAATCCTCCCACAATTAATTTTTTGAACAAAGTATTGTGTGCAAAAAACACATGAGTTTGAAAACAACCTCAATTTATAAAGCTACAGAGGTCACTCAACAGAAGAGATAAGACAACAACCAAAAAAGCAAGGAAATGTAATTCTAGTTTAATTATTCCAGGTCTGGACTTCATCATTTAAAGTACTGCACATCTCTGAAAACAGACCTGTGTCATGGTCCCCAAGACCACCCCCAGGCCAGTGACCCACCAAAGGACTCCCAGGACTCAGCACAAGGCACACTCACAGCTATGACTCATCACAGCAAAGGGGCTCAAAGCAGAGTCAGCAGCAGGGGACAGCATGGGGCCAAGTCCAGGAGCCCCGGAAGGTGTCCAGAGCCCCTCCTGGTGGAGGATAGGGACGCGCTTTGACTCCCCAGCAAGGAGCTATGGCAGCACGTGGGGCAGTGCCAACCAGGGAGCCCAGGAGGGACTCAGTGTCCAGGGCTGAAGTTCACTGGGGCTGGTCACCTGGGCACCTCGGAGGGTCTGTGCCAAACCTCCAGACTCCCAGAAGTGGGGCAGGCGTCTACACAGACCTCGTGGTCTACACAGACCACTGAGGGGCAGGGGCCTCCCATCAATCAGGGTGCAGACGCCAGCCAGGGGCCACACCTGCACACAGCCTGTTCTCAATGCATCTCAGCTGCCACAAGGACGCTCCAGTGCACCAGACCCTTTAAAAAGCAATACAGCCGGTGGTTACGTTGAGAAGATCCAGAAAACAATATGGAAGGTGATTCTTAAATAATTGTGTTAGAAGGGATTCTTGTGTCTTGGGACACAGTTTCCAGTAATAGTCACAAACAGATTCAGAATGATTTACAGAAACACATGCCGAGAAGCTGGGAGCAGGATGAGGTGGGCAGTGGTGACCAGATGCCTCCAAGAGCAGCCCCTGGTGACAACACTCTCAGGGCGGCATCTGAATGAAATCACCCTTGAAATGTATGTGTGAAAAAAGCAATCTATGGGGCTGGGGATATGGCTCAGTTGGTAGAGTGCCTGCCTCGCAAGCACAAGTCCCTGGGTTCAATCCCCAGCACCACAAAAAAAAAAAAAGCAATCTATTTATAAATACTATATATTTAATATCTAAGTGGTGCTAAATTAGTAATTTAAATGTTAGGACAAGCATTTAACTGATTCATATTTATCAATAAGAACGTACCCACCGGGGCTGGGTGTGGCTCAATGGTGGAGTACATATTTAGCAGGCAATAGGCCCTATTCCATCCCCAGGAGCAGAAAAAAAGAAAAAGAAAGAAAATGGAAGAAAAAAATAAAAAGGTAACATACATATTAAAGTTATTGAGATGTTTTTAAGACCTCCTCACTGGATCCTTTTAGGGGTGCAATAGCTACATTCCCTAATAGGTCCACCAGGCACATCCCCTCCCATGGCCACAGACTTTGCAGACGTGATCAAGAGAAGGTCTGAGATGGGGAGACTACCCTGATTATTCAGGAGGCCCGATGTAATCTCAGGGTCTCCATGAGAGGGAGTCGGAGGGTTCATCAGGGGAGATGGCCACCGAAGCAGGCGGAGGGATCCAAGGATGGGCCCCAGCCAAGGCCTGCAGAAGCCCAGCCCCACCCCACACCAACCTGGGCCTGGTCAGCCTGAGTTGGGAGCTGTTGCTCTTAAGCCACCAGCTAAAGTGAGCTGTCTCAGCACCTAATGGGGCAGGAACAGCATACAAAAGCCTGTCTAAGACATCCCAGAATCCAGTCAGGCTCACAGCAGTCGTAATATGCCAAAGCCACTGCCACATGCTGGTCCAGGCCCTGCCCACGTCCTCCAGGGATGGGAGGCCTGTTGTTTCTGTACCAGACTGTAAGAGTCAACTGAGCAGAGAAGCCACTGGACCTGAGACACAGGGTGCTGTCAGCTCCCATGGTCCCTCCCCTCAGACTGGCCCAGTCAGCACAGGTGCCATGAAGCCACTTTCTCCAACTGGGACCCGTGTCCTGACCACCACCCAGCAAAGCTCAGGTCATACCCAACACACAGCAACACACGCATACACACAGGAAGACGTGTAGCTGTGCCCTGGGACACACCCCACACAGAAGGCATGACCATTCCTGTGTCTAGCTGTCTTGCCGTCTACCACCCCCTCCAGCAGCTGGATCCCAACCTCACATCCCTGGGCCATCCCTAAGAGCACTACTGAGGCCCAGTCTCTCTTCCCACCCTGTCCTCTGGCCCAGATGGACCTGGGCCACGCCCTCCAGGACACAACAGGACACAGTGCCAAGGGGATGATCTGGCAGATTCTTTAATCATCAAGGCCACTTCCAGGTCATTTAACTACCATCAACAATCAATGCCTTCTGCACACTTTTATCCCAACAGACACAAACACCTGCAATGGACAGTCCTCTTAAATCCCCCAGGGCCTAGCTGCTTGGCCACAAGTCCCTATCAGCAGACATGCCACCTACCATCCAGTGCTGTCACTAAGCCAGGCCTGGGGCTGCAACACGAAGAAAACAGTCCCTTCCTGCAAAGACCTCTCAGCCCAGACAAGAAAACCTGGAGGCAAGTGACACCCTTGACCCTGAAAGCAGCAAAGTCTGTCCTGTCCCACCTGCTCCCGACCCTCCTGCAGGTCAGCAGAAATCCCAGTCCCCAGGCCCAGGACAGCGCAGCCATTCCCAGCCCACCACTCCAATCCTGAGGACTACCTCCCAAGGCCTGAGTCTCCTCCTGAGCTCTAAACCCCAGCTCTAAGCTCTGCCCACCGCTGCTGCCCACCTTGTTGTCTGCACATCCAGGCAGCTGTGCCCAAGGCCTTCTGCCAGAAGCATCTCCACCCCTGGCTGGGCCCTGACTTCCAGCCCACCCTACCCAGCAGCTGCCTCCTCACCACCCCAGGACACTCCCCACCTCCAGACCTGTCTTCTGCTCATGGTCACACAGCTCTCTCTGACCACAGTCCCTGCTCCCTACCCCATGGGCTTTCCGGTGGCCATCCTGGGGAACGCCACTAACCCTTTTACTTCTCCCACTCCAAGGCCCCTCTTTGCCCAGCATATCAGGTATCAGCTAAGAACACTGCTGTCCACCCCATGTCCCTCACACACCCAGGACACCCCACCCTACAGAAACTGATCGTGACTTTTCCCAATCCTGCCCTGGGCACAGATACTGCTGCAGGGCACCCGCCAGTGGAGCCTAGGTTCCCTCTGAAGTCACTCTCATCAGCCCATCAGTCTTGAGGCCCTTCTCTGGTCACCACACAGCAACCTGAATCCTCCTAGATGTGGTCTCCCTACCTTTGCAATGCTGACCTGCGGGCACCTCCTCCCCCACTTGCTGTGGCTCCTCTGCCGGGCTTCTAGCATGGGGCCCAGTTCTCTCCTTGCTCTGGGGATCTTGGCACCAAGGCCAGGTCTCCCTTGGCTTCTCTCCTGCCAGCTCACAGCACAAATGATTCCAAATGCTCCCTCCTCCATGCCACCTGCAGGTGATGGTCATCTCCCCAGACAGAGGGAGGCACCAGCCCCTGCGTGGTCCCAAAGAGCACTGCCCAGCCTGAGGACATACAGATGTGAGAGGACACAGCCTCCAGAAGAGGCCATCCTGGGCTGGGGATGTAGCTCCATGATAGAGTACTTGCCTAGGATGCACAAGGTCAAGTTCAATTCCCAGTAATACACACACACACACACACACACACACACACACACACACATGAAAGAGAGAGAGAGAGAAAGAAAGCAAGCACTGCTAGGCACAGTGGTGCACACCTGCAATCCCATCAACTCAGGACATGAGTTCAAGACCAGCCTCAGCAATTTACTGAGGTCCTAAGCAACTTAGTGAGACCCTGTCTCAGAGTTAAAAATAAAAAGGACCAGAGATGTGGCTCAGGGGTAGAGCATCCCTGGGTTCACTTTCCAGTACCAAAACAAAAAAATCCAAGAGGCCCTCCAAGCAAGAAGCAGGCACAGCACAGACCCACCTGATCCAAACACAGGGCAGAAAGGTAAAGAGGCACAGCACAGAGCCAGGGGGTGGGGGGACATTACAAAAAGCCAGAACAAGAGGATGAGCATGGGAGTTCTGGGAGGAAGGCATCTGTTCACCTGCAAAGGCAGGAGGAGGGCTCCCCAAACTAGGAAGGGATGTGTGGGTGTCTGATTTAAATTGCAACTTATGTGGTGAACACAAAATTCTCCCTGAGGAAACCCGGCAGCAGCCAAAATTGAAGCCAGTTTCTAGCATTTGGTAGGGTGTTTGACCTCATTTGACTTGAGAGAAAGAGAGACAGAGACAGAGAGAGAGAGAGAAGGGCTGAGAGAAAGAAAAACCCAAAAAGTGCTGGAGGAATCGTGTAGCCACCAAAACAAAGGGGCTCCCCAACCCTGCCCTGCAATTCAAGGGACACAGGCCACAGCATTACGGCCCCAGGGACAGAAAAGCAGCAGAAGCCACCAATTAGGCTAAGCCTCCAGCAGCAGGTTGCTCCTGAGGAACGGATTGTGCAGCCTCAGAGACCAGAGGTGCCCCTGACCACTGAACTTACAAATGATGGTCAGTGTCTGCCCAATAACACCTGCCTGACTAGTTGCTCCAAAAATTAACAGCCTATCTCCCAGCACTAAGGACAGACAAGACCGTCTACATCCAAAGGGCAGAATGTTGGGCAGGGAATTTCATCAGGGACATGCCCTGCACATCCCCAAACACCTGGCCCAGCCACATTACCCTGTGGACGGGCCACACTTCCCCAGGCACTTCACACCTAGACCACCTGGGTAAACAGTGCAGATGGTCCAGCAACTCCTGAAGGGAAGGGTGGCAGAAAGAGCAGCTTTCCTACGGCTCCCTTCCAGGCAGCGGTCCACCTGAGCTGGGCCTCTCGCGTCTGCACCTGTCCTCCTCAGATTACTGAGATAGGGAACTAGATCACCCTCGCCCTGATGCCACTTGTTTCTTATTCATCCACACTGAACTGCGTCTGGCCCTGTCAGCACAGGGATGGGGCCTGTAGCAGTTGGGAGGCAGGGTACCAATGTCCCACCCTGTCCCATGAGCCTCACCAGCATCAGCCAATGAAGCAGATGCAGTTCTTCTACCGGGTTACAGGCCCCCCCTTCAGAAGCCACAGCCAGGTGCCGCACGCACTCTCCCCAGGACGGCTCTCCTGCTGGCTCATGATCACACCAACCAGTCCCAAGGTCGTTCAGCCAAGGGCTTCAACTCCAAGAACCGATCTCACCCACAGTGCTGCGGAGTTCCCAGTAACCCAGCATGCCAGTGGGGCTGGGCCAGGGCCAACGTGCTCAGGGAGGGAAGTACCACCCAACTCTCTAAAGACCTGGAGCGGTGGGGTGAAGGAAGAGGTTCCTAAAGGGCTTCCTATCAGGCAGTGCTTCTGGGTCTAAGTGCAGTAGCCACGCCCTCAGGGTCCAGGAGCACTTCAGAGGGTTCCAAGGACAGAGCCAGCCATGGTGCCCACGTCCACCCATCGGTATGAGCACCCTCTGTACAAGGCACTGTTCTAGGCACAGGGAAACAACAGGGACAGGAGCCTGCCCGGAGGGGCCTTGCCGCGGAGCTCAAGGCCGCCAGCCATGAGAACCAGGCAACACCAAGGCGAGAGCACACGGGCTCACACCATCGCTACGCACTCTGCACTTACCTCTGCAACCTTCACCACTGTCTGCACGGCCTCCACAAGCCCCAACCACAGCGCCCTGCTTCTGGCCCCGGTGCACACACATGTGCACATGTGGCCCCTCGGAGTGTCTAGGGGCCTGCTCTATTTGAATGTGGTTTGTCCCCACTGAAACCCATGTTAAGGCTCAACTTCTCAATGCAATGGTATTGAAAGGTGGGGAGTCTCTTAAGGGGTGGGGGCCAAGTGGGAGGTGATGGGTCACAGGCAGTGAAATAGTTATACCCCTGAGAGCAGGATGTCATAAGAGCTAGCCTAGTCCCCACTCCTGTTTCCTCTCTTGCCAGATGCTGTCATCTATCATGTTATGACAGTCTAAAGATCCTGACCAGAGGCCGACCTGATGGGGCCACTCGAACTTGGACTTTCAGACTCCAAAACTGTGAGTTAAATAAAACTCTTAAATTATAAAGCACCCAGCCTCAGGTATTTTTGTTACAGCAGCAGAAAAGGGACCGAGACAGAAGCCCACAGCAGTGCATGCCCTGCAAAGGCACTGAGCAAGCACTCCATCTGCAGCTGTTGAGCCAGGGACGAAGGCATGTCCCGAACCAATGAGGCTGCGATGTTCTTGATTTCTCTAAGTGTCAGAACTTACTATTTTTGTCCCATTATAGTCTGGATCTTGAATGTGCCCAAAAGGCCCATGTGGTAAAGGCCTGACCATCAGCCCGTGGTGCTATTGGGAGATGGTGGAACCTTCAGGACGTGGGGCCTAGCAAGAAGTCATGGCGCTGGGGTGTGTCCTTAGAGGGGATACTGGGACCTTAGTCCCTTTTTATCTCTCTCTCTTCGATCTCCAGATGCATGAGGTGGAGTTTTGCTCTAACACACACTCCCTGCCAGGATGTGCTACCTCGCCACAGGTCCACAGCAGTGGAGCCAAATAAGCACGGACCAAAACCTCCAAAACTGTGAGTCACCACAAACCTTTCCTCAGTGGAGCTCCCACCCCACACAGATCTGTGCAGGAGGCTCACAAAGGCCAAGGCCCAGTACTGAAGGTTGACATGGGCGACATGGTCACCACAGGGGTGCCTGAGCCTGATGGGTGTGAGGCTGGGAAGCAGGGAGCATAGGGCTCACCCCACATGCTCATGTCAGTCAACAACAACTTTGACACTCAGAAGAGTGAAGGATGGAGGGGAAACTAACCACAAGACTGATGAAAACCCACCAGAGCACATTTCCCAGGAGCTACATCAACAAGGACCTTCAACCTACAAGAGAGGAAGCTAGGACCCACCCTCATTTCCTAACCTCAAACCCACCCCTCACCCATCACCCCTTTACCTAGCTGGACTCAACTGCCCCAGGTATGCTGCCAGCCCACCTTCGGGGATAACCAGCAAGGGAGGTGTGGCTCCCGTCCACCTGCACCCCCAGGATGCTCCCTGCCAGCACAGAGGGCTAGGTGGCCAGCCAGACCATTCCCTGCCCCCACTGGGTCACCTGCACTGCTTGACTGTATATGACATGCACGTGCAGACAGCAGTGCCTTCCCAGTAACTGAGGAGCTGTGACACCACAGGCATGTAAGGCAGGGCAGAAGCCCCCACTTAAAATCCAGTCACACAAAGGAACCTAAAGGGCACAGGAGAGGGGACAGTGGGGACCCTGAGTGAGGATGACCTGTTACCCCACCTGTTTTGCACCCCTCTGGGAAGCTCACCTGCACATCTCCTCCTGTCCACACCATTCTCTAGATGCAGGTTACTATCATCTACTTCTGCCACCCAACCCTGCTGAGCAGCCCGCCGCCCCAATGGCCCCTCGTGCTTCCAGCAGGCTGGGTCCAAGGCAAGCCGTGCCTGCAGGGTGGCAAAAGCACCATGTGGAGCACAAGCTGAGAAGGAGATGGCCAGTGCCTTGAAAGGGCCACAGTGTGCCGCACAGGCTTCTCACCCGTGGGGCCTACAGGAAGCTCATGGGCACTGCTCCTCCCTGTAGGAGGCCACGTGGCGAGCGCTTATCTGGAGGAGATTCCAGGGCATGGCTCAGTCTGATAGAGTGAGCCAAGGAGATCTGGGGGAGACTCATAAGTTGTTGAGAAAACTACGTCTGCAGAAACACTGCCAGCTGTAGGTCACAAGTGACACAAGAGTAAAGTAGCCCCTGGATCCTGAAAATCCTCTTGGCAGAGAGCCGGCCAGGAAAACGGCTCAGTTGCAAACAGGTACCATCTTTAAGGAGGAGGGCAGGACGGCTGGGAGACAGGAACCAGGAGGGTAGGAGGCTGGGCGGGCGCCACTCTTCACAAACTTGAGGCCTAAGGGACTGCCAGCGCACAGTCGGGATTTGAGGATCCCTGCACCCTGCCTGTTGTCGGTCTCACTTTAGCATCAAGGTCACACTGGGGTTCTTCCTCTACCATGACTACGTCATGGGTGTGGGTACGTGGCCTGAAACCTCACCTCAGTTTCATCTACAGATCAAAATACAGTGCTCTCCAGGAGCCAGGCACCTGTCCATGCCTGAGCAGACTCAGATGCAGAGATTCTGTACTGCGCTGAGCAGGGGAGGGCCTAGGGGAGCATACTTGGTACATGGAGGGATATGAGTGGCGGGGGCCAGCCGTGAGAGGGTTACCCTATGCTCCAGTCTCTTGACTGTCCTGCCCTTGGCACCCCTCCCAGTGGGTGCAGCCCACCGAGCAACAGGCTGAATGCTTCACAAGTGATAAGATGTCCCTGACAAGGTTACAGGAGGACTGTGGCTTTTGTCTTGCTCACCCTCTCCCTCACCCGCAAGGGCTATGAGTTGCCTTGATGCGACACCTGCATGACAAGGAGCAGATGCCTTGCCAGGAGCCGGCGAGGCGGGATGCCTGCCAACAGCAATGCCAGCGGCCTTGGAGGCCGGTCTCCGGCCACCGCCAACAAGCCACAAAGTGAGCTTGGAAGGGCTCCTGTCCACTGTAGCCTAGCCAACACCTTGATCCCGGCCTCACTGAGGCTCACAGAGATCCCAGACCACTACCGTGAGATAATGAGCACTGGCCACCAGAAGGTGCTGTTTGTGGGCAGCTTGTGTGGAAGAGATCGAGCAGACCGCAATGCAAACCATGAATAGTATCACGGATATGCTACCACTCCCATTGTAAACACATGCAAAATAGCAGTGTGTTTCTTTCTAGGTGGCAATGCACAGCTGAAAAAAGCCATGCTTTTCTCAAAAGCGTTCTCCCTGGGAAGGGAAAGGGGGGATCATGAACTGAAATTGAATTCCATGCATGTATGAGTTTGCTGGGATGAACCCAACTACTATATATAACTGTACAGCTCTAATTAAAAAAAAGAACAAAGCATCCCTCAAAATCAAGTCTGTAATGAGATGACCAAGGACACAATGCTGCATGCACTAGAAACAAACCGACTATGGAGTGGAAGAACTGGCCCCAAATGTGCTACCCGGTAGCTGCCTGGTCGATCCCAATACCAGTCTCACCAGCTGAGAGTATGTATCCCACTGGACCAAGGAGGAAACCAACGCACAGCACATCCCAGAGCAGGCCTGAAGGCAGCACGTGGGCAAATGCACCAAGCTCCTGAGAACCTCCACCAACAAGAACTACTCCCTGCTTCTCTGGGTCTGGCTAAATTCCTTGGCAAATGTGCATCTCCAAGCAGAACACGAGTGACCAAGTCTGGGAGCACCACAGGCAGGGCTGCAGCGGGGCACACTCACCACGCAGGTCCACTGTCAGTTCTGAGGCTTTCATACTGCAGGCCAAGTGTCAGGGACACTGCACGAGATGCTCAACCCTGGTCTCCCAGAGCAAGCCCCTTCCACCCTGCTCCACTCAGTCTCAGTCAGAAAGACTCCCTTCACAGCTAAGCAGCAGCACGGAGACTCAAGTTAGAAAAGAACTCACCCAAGTGATAAAGCAGCTGGCAGAACCACAAGCATGGAAACATGAACTGGGAAAGGAGAAGAAGATGAGCGAGGGAGAGAAGCCACTGACAGGCTCCTTAAGCAGGGCTTGCTTCTCAGGGAACAGTTTGCCATTGTTATAGCCCAGTGACTTCCAGGGGAGAGGGATTCAGAAAAGGACACAGCGAGGAAGAAGCAGTTACACCGTAGAGAAAGCAGGAAGTACTGGCCAAGCTCAGCCAGCCCCTCGGACCCCACAGACAGCACATTCCGTGGCTTTCACCCGTTCCTCGGGGGCTCAGTTCCCTGCTGCTCCTCTCCCACAAGTGCAAGTCAAGTTGCACAGGACCCAAGGCAAGGAGGAGCCGACTCTTGAGTGCCCAGGCCCCAGGGAGGCCCAGCACGCAAGGTCTGTGGAGGCAGGACCCCAACACTGCTCCCGGTGGTCTCATTGTCCAGCAAAGGCCCTGAGCCAAGCAGCAGTATCAACCCAGCACTTTGCTTTGGGTGGAGAAGAAATTCCAGATTTAGCAGAAGAGATACCATCTTCAATTACTAAGTTTTGTTTTTTTGATTCAAAAAAATTTAAATATCTCTCCAAGTGATTCTAATCCTTTATAATATAAAGTTTACATCAAGCAAAGTCCAAAGACTAACCAATTCACAGAAACAAACGTGCCCAAGTTCCCTGAGCCAACAGAAAGAGATACAAATGCAAGCCACTGGCGACGGGAAAAACCAAAGGCCCCAAACACATGGCCTCATTTGACTGGGTTCACACACGCAGCACAGACGGAAACGCCATCTGTCTGCAGTGTCTGGACACAAACAGACACCCAGGGATAAACCAGGCCCTCCTGCCACATGCCAGCCAGCCACTCTCCCCAGCCACTGCAGCACCCTCCAGGGAGCAGCGTTCCCAAAGATGCCGAGGCGGGAGATCCACACTGATATACTTGGAAAATAACATTAAGTAGGAACACCGTGGCGCACAGACGGAGGACTCACAGAGGGTCTCTTAAGGCAAAAAAAGCAGCTCACGGGAAGACAGCAGCCAAACCTCTGATGGGAGACAGCATCGGCCAGAGCAGGGGAGCGGAGACGGGAACAGCGATGGCAGGAGAGGAGGCAGCCAGCACTCACTGTCCCCTGAGTGTGGCCACACCTGATGCCACCTGCACCCACATGCACCTTCCCTCTGATGAACAGCCACTTCATTGTCCCTCCCCAGGGCCTCTCCCCCTTGGGCCACCCCCACCTCCGCATGCCTCCCAGGCCTCCCACGGGGGCCCTCTCCTCAAGGCCTGTGACTTGCCTGCCCACTCACTGAGTCAAACCGTCAAGTGGCTTCTGTGTTCATGCCAGGTAGACAACCAGGGATGGCCCCAGCCCCAGGGGCAGCCACCACTGGGGCACAGAGAATAGGCCGAGACCATAATGTCCAGTGATCTCGGGCCAGCCCATGCAGAAGGGCATCATTTGCATACTGACTTCTGAAACCGGCTTTCCTCCTCCCCCAGCACCCAGCTCAGCTGCACCCCCTCCTGGAGACCCCACCTCCGGCTCCCTTCCACCCTGTGCTGAGCACCTGCCTGAAGACCAGGGCCTGCACACTGTGCTAAGCTGTGCGTGGCTTTGACCCACTGCCTCCAGGGCTCTCTACCTCAGTGCTGTGGGCACATGCAGGTGCCCTCAAGGACAGGAGGACCCATTCCTGTGGGCAGGGACAAGAGCTGTCAGCCACAATAACCAGAGGAACTGGTCACATTAGGACACCAGCCACAAAGGTCCCAAGACTCAGAATCTCATGAAGTCAAGAGTTCCCACTGCAGAAGCCACAGCACAGACCTGGATGACAAAGGCCGCAGCAGGTCCCCAACTCCACTGCAGCCAGTCGGGCCCATGCTGACACCAGCCCCCTGCCAGCTCCTTGCACTTGCCTGGGCCCCAGCCTGGCAACTGCCGAGCTTCAGGACAGGCGGACAGACATGCTGAAGTCACTCCTTTTCAGGACTCGGTCTCTACAGCGAGGGTACTGCAGTGCTACTTTTGATCCCAGAAACAAATACTGCTTCAAAAATCTTTGAAATACTGAAAGGTAAACCATCCCAACTTTTCCATTCGTTTTTATTTGATTTTCCCCTTTTTATGTTCATTCATTCTTTATTTCTATTTGTGATTTTCAGACCTGTGAAAAATGGGACTATAAGTAGAGTTGATGGATTTAACAAACAAAAACACAGGACATGTTGTCACATTTGATTTCAGACAGATGACTAATAGCCCTTTAGTGTATCTGTGAGTGGCAGGATTTTATCCCCTAGTCCAACTATAAGGGGTCAAGGCTGTGCTCCAGTGCTGCGGTGCCTCCCCAGGGTACCCTCTCTCCTGTCACCTGTCTGGGAATCTTACCATTCACCTCACAGCCGCTTCCTTGCACAAAGTGCACAGTGGCCAGCAAAGGACAGGCGAGGGGCAGGTAAAGCCACCACCCAGCCTCCTCTCCGCAGCCCCAGTGTTCAGGAGAGACTCCAAGCAGTCGTTCTCATCAACACAAGGTCTCACTTCAGGCCTCCTACCACCTATCGATTCACCTGCCACCTACACCTGGGACCCCTACCAATCCAGGGGAAAGACAGGGGTGCTGCCGCTGCTCACCTGGGGCCTTCAGGAGGCCAAGGGGCTCTTCTAGCTCTCAGTATCTTCCTCACTCTCAGCACAGCAATGCAATCTTTGCAAACACACGAAGCACCACGAGCCTCTTAGGCATCAACCGTGTGTGCAAGATAAGCTCTGTCCAGCCCACGGGCCAGGGGCAGACCCATGGAAGCAAGAGACGTGGGTAGCCAGAGGAGGTTCCTTGGACAGGAGGCCCGTCCCACTATGATGCAGTCCAGGCAGGGTAGTGGGATGAACTGTGGCATTATTTGGAAAAAGTCTTTCAGGTGGGCTTAAGTAAATGATCCTGAGACGTGGCAATGACCATGGAATATCCAGGGTGGCCCTAACCACAATCACAAGTATTAAAAGAGGAGGTAGAGGGGAGCCCACACTGAGAACGCCACAGGGAGACAGAGGCAGGCACTGGAAAAGTGCAAGCATAAGCCAAAGGACACGCAGAAGGACTCAGAGCTGGAAGCTGAGGCAAGAAGGGTCCTCCCTCAAGCCTCCAGAGAGAGCTAACCCTGGGGACACCTTGATTTCAGCCTCTGGCCTTCAGAACTAGGATGAGTTTCTGCTGATTAAGCCTCCAGTTCCTGATACCTCCTGGCAGCAGCTGTAGGACACTCAGGGGGTAACCCTCCTCCAAGGACCAACTGCACAGTAAGGAAGTCACCCAGCTGCTAACTGCTAAGGCCACAGCAGTGGCCTGTGGTGTGGCTGGACTCCAGGTGCCTAGGACAGCAGAGGTTCTGGCCGGTGGCAGTCTGGCACCTCATCGTGCCCAAAGTGCCTCCCTCTGAGAATGCTCCCTGGGCTGCAGCTCAGGGAAGTCCACACTCACTGCCGTCTCCCACAGCCTGCGCCTAGTAGGGACTCAACACCAGTGAGCTCAGCAAAGGCCCAGGTACCCTGGAGGGGCAAGCCCACTCCCAGTATCAGCACCATAACAGAAGCCTTCCAAGAGCTCCCTGGGTGTCAGCCACAGCCCTGGCCATCTCCCACACATTACTCATTCAGTCCCCACTGTGGCCTTGTTATTAACCCTCTTTTCTCCAACCCCTTGAAACATGGTCTTGCTTTGTTGCTCGGCTGGCCTCAAACTCCTGGGCTCAAGTGTTCCTCCTGCCTCTGCCTTCCAAGTAGCTGGGACTGCAGGAATGCAACCCCATGCCTCTTTCATAGGTAGAAACTGTGGCATGGGAAGGTAGTTTGCCCAAAGTAATACAGGTGACAGGGGCGGGGGTATACATGGTATCCAAAGGTAGCAACCATGTCTCCCCATCAGCTCTCCGCAAGCCTGGACAGAGTCAGAGCCCAGGGGCTATCTGCCTCTGGAAAGGCAAAGAACCACCCACAGTCCCTATCCTGAAGGACATTGTGTCCAAGGAAGACAAGAACACACAGTGCCACTAGTCAGATCTACCCACACCCGGGAAGGCTCTCTAACCCCACTTAGGACTGGAAGTCAAGCTCTGCGGGGGAGTGCTTTCTTCAAGGCAAGAGCAGCACAGTCCCCAGTCAACTGGCTTTCCAGGTAAGAAACAAGAAAACTGCCAAAGACCAACGCCTGGCTACTAACCAAAGTGCCAACAGGTCTATCAGTAAATTGACAAAAGTTTCATGCATTCTCCTAGGCTGCTAAACCAATTTCAAACCAGGGACAAAATCTATAAACCAACCACAATCACACACTGCATAACAACGTCTCATCAGTACAAGGCTGTGCAACAGCAGTTCAAAAGATCACAGCACCAAGTGACACAGCAGCTGAGTTGATGTAGGCATACTCTGTTTGCAGGACACGTCACCCAACAACCTGCTTCTCAGAACGGATTAGGTCACCATTAGGTGACAGAGAGCTGGACTTAAAGGTCTGAGAACACTATGAAATTGGACAGGGACAAGAAGGGAGTTATCTCCAAAACAAGGACTGCCCAGATATGTGTTTATACAAACAACTGGAGCCCAGGTAAAAGGCCACAATTGCCCCCAGCTTGAGGAGTCAGAGAATGGAGTTTGGGTTGGTAGGGCAGCTAGAGAGTGAGAACCGCCTCAGAAAGGAGGTAGCTGGGGGAGGGGAGAAGTCCCCTGAAATCCGTATGCAAATTCTGCCCAGGTCCCTGGCCAGTCCTAAACCGTCCATGCACAGGGAGCCTCCCAGGTGCCCTGAAGCAGGAGGCAGCAGGAGGCAGGTGAAAGGCCACAGGTGGAAGGCTGAGGTCACCCAGACAGACTGCAACAGAATTTCAGTTTAAGCCCAATTTATCTCCAAGAACAAAAATCAACACACTTCAGAACAAAAAGAGTAAGTTACTTCATTGATCATCTACAATGTCCAATACACAATGTCCAATATACAATAGTATTAGATATTCAAGAACACAGGAAGATGTAGCCCATCATCAAAAGAAGCCAATAGAAATTGACCCAGGCCGGGCGCGGTGGCACACGCCTGTAATCCAAGCGACTTGGGAGGCTGAGTCAGGAGGATCACGAGTTCGAAGCCAGCCTCAGCAACTTAGTGAGGCCCTAAGCAACTCAGTGAGACCCTGTCTCTAAATAAAATACAAAATAGGGCTGGGGATGTGGCTCAGTGGCCGAGTGTCCCTGAGTTTAATCCCTGGTTCAAAAAAAAAGAAATTGACCCAGATGTCAGAATTAGCAGACAAGAACTTCAAAGCAGCTAACATAAAGGAGAACAAATAATGCAAAAACTGCAGTCCTCAGACTGAAGTGCCCAGTTCAGTGAAGGAAAACAGATGCAACCATTGTTTTTCAGGGTAAGAGATGCTCCCATGAGCATGGAGAGGTGGAAGGGAGGGGAAGAGGTCACATACAAAAATTGGAGTGGCTTCAGACTTCCCAACAACACTAAAACTAAATACAGTGAAGCAACACTTCCAAAATTCTGAGAGATAGCCTTTCATCTAGAATTCTATACCCAGCTAAACTAAAAGGTAACAACTGAACAGTCAAATAAAGATGTTTTCAAAATCAAGGAAAAAAATCTCTGTGGTGTTTCTTAGGTATCAAAAGAGTAGAACTTCAGCAAAATAATGAGTGAGCCAAGACAGAGAAGAGGAAGTCAGGACACTGAGAACCAACACAGAGGAAGAGAGCACAGGGCAACCTGGATGACAGGTGGGAACAGACTGCAGCAGGAAGGGTCTCCAACAACACAGGCAGTGGTGGGCGAGTGCAGGGATATGACAAGTCAGGGCTGGGTGAGAAGAGCCTGTGCTCCCGGTCCTTAAGAGTCATGAAAATGTGGGTGACGGTGGCTGACTTCACCAAAAGAGGTGATAAGATAAAGGCAGGACACAGGGAAAAGGAGGGTGGGCAGAGAACTGTCTCCCTCCACCTTTGAGAGGAATCGAAAGATAACGTCTCAAGTAAGTTCTAAAAGGTCAGCTCAAACCCCAGTAGACAGCCAAGGAAACAAAACACAGGATGGCACCTCTGGGGGCTGGAGCAAGTGACACAGAACAACAACTTTTGGTTTTAATCCATGAACTTGACTTTCTGCCAACTGTCCTGGAAGGATAAATGAAACTGCTACTCAGTGACACACAGAAAACAGAAAACCACATGTAGGTAGCATGCGGGGTGTGCACAAGGACTGCATGAAGGAGAGAAAAACGGGGAGGGGTGCACATCAAAATGCCCCCGTGAGAACAGGGTTGGGGACAGCAAGGCCATGGAAAAGGAAGAGAGGAAAGAGAAATAGAAAGGCCGAACCACACGCTCCTCTTCTCATTCATGTAACCACAGACCTTAAAAAATGCGGGCAAAGGGTCTCTAACACAGGCTTCCTGCCAGAGCCTGCACCAGAGCCTCCACAGATATATCTGGGGAGCTCCCCGAAAATCATGGGTCAAGCTGCATGTGCCCATGGGCAGAACCTATTTCTGAAGAAAGACGGTTGTTTTCATCAGCTTACCAAAGGAGATGGTCCCTGCCACCTCCCAAAAGAGCAGAAGACACTGAACAGTTGGAACCTGCGTTCCAAGCAAGGTTTATCTTCCCAGGACACCAGTGTCCAGGAAGGCTCCAGCTTCCCCGCAAGGGCAGGACAGTGCAGGTGCACAGGGCCCCTGACAGACCCACCCGTCTGGAGAAGCAAGTGAGGCCCACACCCTCTGCACAGAATGGGAAAACTACAGGGACCTTCAAAAGGACAGCAAGAGCCACGCATGAGTGGAGCTAAACTGCAGCCTTTAAAGATACCCAGGTCCTTGGGCTGGGGCCATAACTCAGTGGCACAGGGCTTGCCTAGCACATGTGAGACCCTGGGCTCAATCCTCAGCACCACATAAAAATAAATAGAATAAAATAAAGGTATAAAACTGATTATTTTAAAAAATAGCTGGGTGTGGTGGCGCACGCCTATAATCCAATCAACTTGGGAGGCTAAGTCAGGAGGATCTCGAGTTCAAAGCCAGCCTCAGCAATTTAGCGAGGCCCTAAGCAACTCAGTGAGAACCTGTCTCTAAATAAAATACAAAATAGGGCTGGGGATGTGGCTCAGGCGCCGAGGGGCCCTGCATTAAATCCCTCGCTCCTAAAAAAAAAAAAAAAAAAATACCCAGGTCCTGATTCCCTGAGACTGGGAATGTTCCCTCTTAGAACAACAGAGACCTTGCAAATGTGAATAAATTAAGGATCCTGAGACGGGGAGAGCATCCTGGATTATCCAGGTGGCCCTAAATGCAATCCCCAGCATCCTTCCAGGATCAAGGCAGAGGGAGAGCTGAAAACAGAAGAAAAGACCATGTGACACAAAGCAGCCTTGGGCCCAGAGTGAAGAGGAAAGAAGGATTCTGCCAGTCAGGGAAGTGGCCTGGGAAACAAGCTCCAGACTCCTGGCCAACAAAACTTAAGAGAAAAAGTTTCTGTTGTTTTAAACAACTAAGTCTGGGGTGCCTCACAATAGCAACAGCAAACTAATACAAATGCTAATTATAAAGTAAACAAAATGTTAACAGGAATTCCACCAAATTCAAATAAAACACGAAATGCCTGCTGCCGCACCATGTTGTGGATGCTGACTGCCCAGAAAGCACCAGGTAGCGAACAACTAACACAGCCTTTCCCTCTCAGCAGGCCAGCTGGCTTGGCCCACTCTAGAATCCTGGCACCAACAAACCAGTAAACCAATAAACGTCAAAAGACAATGGATCAGAAACCCAGAGGCCCAACCTTCCCAGCAGGTAAGCTGAGACTCAGCGCCCTTTGCTTCCTTCCTTTACCCTGAGAGCTGAGCCTCAGCACAGCCTTGACTCCCTCAATCTCCACCTCCAGGTTTCCCATAGGTGCCTGCCTGTGGCAGCCAGGCTTGCTGGGACCCAGCCAATGCCTCCAGGCCCTCAGTCTCCAGGACCACACTGTCCCAACATCCAACCCCACAGCCTCTCAACCTGGCAACAGCCCCTTCCTCTATGGGACCTACTCTAAAATAAAAGAGCCGGGCGTGGTGGCGCACTCCTGTAATCCAAGCGACTTGGGAGGCTGAGTCAGGAGGATTGCGAGTTCAAAGCCAGCCTCAGCAACTTAGCGAAGCCCTAAGCAACTCAGTGAGACCCTGTCTCTAAATAAAATACAAAATAGGGCTGGGGATGTGGCTCAGTGGCCAAGTGTCCCTGAGTTCAATCCCTGGTTCCCAAAAAAAAAAATAAAATAAAATAAAATAAAATAAAGGGCAAAAAGTGAGCCAGCAGGGCTGGAGTCACGGCTCAATGGTAGAGCACTTGCCTAGCATGTGTGAGGCACTGGATTCGATTCTCAGCACTGCATATAAATAAATGAATAAAATAAACGTCCACCAACATCTAAAAAAAAATTTTTTTAAAAAGTGAGCCAGGCTTGGCCCCTGGGTCCCTTCCCCTCCACATGCAGGACGGGTGCAGTGCCTCCCTCATCACCTGCTGACCCTCCCCATGACAATGCACCTTGGCACTCTCAGGCACCCAAACCCTGGCCCTCTGCCAACCCCCCACACCTCCAGCCCAAGTCAAGAACCTTTCCTCATCCCTTGTCTTTGCCTACCTCGCTACCCTGTCTCACCTGCCCCTGCTCCTGTCACAGAAGCCTTCCTGCTTGTCCTCAGCCACCTAGGCTAGTCTGAGCCTGCCTGAGGGCAGGTTCCAGCCTCAAGAGATATCACAGCAAAGTCTGGATTTGCAGCTTTTAAAGAAAAAGACCGGGCTGGGGATGTAGCTCAGTTGGTAGAGTGCCTGCCTCGCAAGCACAAGGCCCTGGGTTCAATCCCCAGCACCGCGAAAAAAAAAAAAAGAAAAAAGAAAAAGACCCAGACCTACATGCACCTGCCCTGGCCATCCAAAGGTGTCCCAGCTCTAGCTAAGCCCTGCCCCTCAGTCAGCATGGCCTCCCCATTTGAACTATCCCTGAAACCCAGGTCCCTGCCAGGCCTGTGCACATAACACCCTTCATCTAGTCCCCAAACCACTGGGAAAGGTGCACATTTTTACCGATTTTTCAGGAGGAGAATGCTCCCACTGTGACAGTGATGTTTCTAAAGATGCAAACACTCGGTTTTGCCCTCCCCACATCACTTCTGGGTACAAATCTCAACTCCCTTTGGGGTTCCCAAAACTTCCCAAGGTGGTCTCCTGCCACCAGCCCCCCTCCCTAGGCACCACAGCCTGCCCTGTGCATGTGCCTCTTCTCTGTGAACTGCCAGCCAACTGGCAGCTGCCACCAGCCTCAGAAGACCTGCAAGGCTTGCGTGGAAGGGAGCCCAGTGCAGGTCCCTTCCACAGGTGCCCTCGGCTCAGAGCTGCAAGGTGCTGCCATGAAAATAAATGACAAGACCACGCTGCAGCGGGACAGCCCCTCAACACTTGCAGCAGCCCCATAGGCAGGCCAAAGAGGAAACTGAGGTACACAAGAGGTGGCCACCCGCCCAAAGGCACAGGTGAGAGGCCAGATGGTCCAGTAGTAGGCCAGGTCCCCAGTTACACTCCAGAAGTCTGGGGCTGACTCTACTCCACCACTCTGAGCACCATCTGTCTACAATGCACAACTCTGAGTCCTCTCTGTCTAGAGTACACAGATCTGAGCCCCAGGTCTACAATGCCCAACTGTGAGCTCCCTCTGTCTGCACTGCACTACTCTGAAGCCCCCTCTGTCTATGGTGCACCAACTCTGAGCTCCCCCTGTCTACACTGCAAAACTGAGCCCCCTGTCTACAGTGCACAACTCTGAGCTCCCTCTTCCTACACTGCACAACTTTGAGCTCCCTCTATCTACACTTCAAAATGAGCGCCCGCTGCCTCCACTGCACAACTGGGCCCCCTCTGCACTGCACAACTCTGAGCCCCCTCTGTGTACACGCCAGAGTTCTCAGCCATCGCCGGCCGCGCCTGACCTGCGTTCCTGCAGTGCACTTCCAGAGTTGGGTCCCTGGAGACGGCCGCTGCCCAAACAATGCGGCCGCTGCTAAGTCCGACAGAGAATCCAGACCCCATCGCTCAGCCCCGCCAGCTTCCCGGCCGCATTCCGACCCCACCCGGCCCAGTCCCGACCCCCAAGCCCCGGTCCAGCCCCAACTCGGAAGCGGCCCTGGGCCGGCCGTGCGGGACCCCCAACTCAGGCCGCGGCCGCCGCCGCCGCCCCGGCCTCGCGCCCCGGACCCGCGCGAGTTCCCGGAGTCGCGGGAACAAAGGAGGCGCGGGTAGCGGCCCAGGAAAGGCTGAGCGGGCGGCGGCGGGGACCTGAGCGCGCGCGGGGAAAGAAAGGAGAGCGGAGGCGGCGCGCCACCCCACACCTACCGGGCCGCGCTACTCGCTCCCGCTCGGGCGCCGGCCGAAAGCCCCAACGGTCGCCGCCGCGAGGGGCGGGGCCGTGGGGGCGGGGCCCGGTAAGGGGAGGGGCTCCGGGACGGAGGTGGGCGGTGCCCGCGAAGGGGCGGGGCTCCCGGGCGGACTGTGAG
>JAJEJO010003880.1:208643-390955 GCA_020662805.1 Glaucomys volans
TGAGGGTGGAGCTTCATGGAGGCGGGGCTCCGGGACAGGACGGTGGGAGGTGCCCGCGAGGGGGCGGGGCCCCGGGGCGGGACGGCGAGGGTGTAGCTCCAGGGAGGCGGGGCTCGGGGGCAGGGAGCCCTCAGGAGGCGGGGTCGGTGCGGGGCTGGAGGAACGGAGGGAAAGCGGCAGCTCTGGGGGGCGGGGTTAGGGGGAAGGGCCCGCAGCGGCGGGCGGGGCGGGGCCTCTGGGCAGGGGCGGGACTTCCGTCGCGCGGAGGCCGCCGCTTGTCCCGGCTGCGGAGCGTGCACCTTCCCCGGCTCCAGCCGGGTCCTGCGGTCTTCTCTGCCCCGACGCGCGCGCCCCGGAAGCGCCGGGAATACCTTGGGTTTTTAGTGAGGGCAGCAGGGCGGAAAACGTGGTTTCTTCCTCGGCCGGAAGCGCGGCGATTGCCGCGTCCTTCGGGTGGCAGGGGCAAGCAGGGTGCACCCGCCGGGGCGGGGATGTGCACCCGGCTGGGGAAGGAGTGGGTAGCTGCTGGGTTGGGGGTGCGCCCGCCCAGGCCACCAGCTGGGGCTGCGTGCAGCATTTGTCTACGCTGAGTCCTCAGCTCTCTCCCTGACCTGTCCAGGACAACATGACCTTGTTCACCCAAAGAGATCTTTAAGGGAGAGTGAGTCCAGGATTATGATGATACCCCTATCCCCACCTCTGCTTGTCTGCTTCCTCTACTATTACAATTTCTTTGGAAATTCTGTTCCCATTTAGTTATAGTGACTGCTGGGCTTTTTACTGTAATATCTAAACGTGGGAAAAAATCAAGTCCAGGATCCTTAGCGGCTGGGTCCTGATCTTTTCAGTTAGTCAAACAACACCCCAACCTGGCTAGATAGAGCCTTCTGAGCTGTACATTAAATCATCATCACCAATCCACAGCCATGACTCTCAGCCCCCACTGACTGTATACAATCAGCGAGTGTAAGTTAGGTTTCATATCCCCCTCCCACGCTTCCAGAATGACCACCAAGGGCAGCTCGTCAAATGCCTGGCTTCTGGTCAGTATGCATCTTGCACATCAGACATGAGTTACCAAAAGGCATGCCTGCATTGGAGATGTTCTGGCCATGGTGTCCTCTGCTGAGCCATGAGGCACTGGGGCCAGTTGTCCACAGCAGAATCCAGTCTGTCCCCTGAAACCTGAGGGGAAGGGCAGGAGAGCAGGTTGGCAGCACCCTGCCCAGTCTGAGACCACAGCCCCTTCCTGGTTCCATCACTGGCCACCTCCCACCTCTCCTGAAACTCTCTAGCCTGTCTCAGCCACCACCTGTGACCTCCTCATTCTCTCACTTGCTTCAGCCAATGCTGGACCTCTTGGCCCCTCCCTTCTTGCCTTCATCTCCTCATCTCCTGCCATATCTCCCCACTCACTGCTTGTCCACTCTCCACATCTGCTGCCCACCCCAAACACTCAGTGCAGCCTCTCCTGTTACCTTCCTCTTTCAAGTGTGTCACCTGCCTCATTTGGCTTAAATATCAATATGTGTGTCTTTTCTGTTTTCCTGTAGCCACCTGCCCTGTCTTTCAGCCCTAGAGGTAATAACAGTCCCCTGCATGCTGTTAGCTGCCCTGGACACCACCATTTCACACATTGCTGGGATGCTCAGAGTGACTCGCATTGCCGAGCAGGCCAGGAAGCTGGGGATATCTCAAGGGGACAGCCAGCCTTGCAGTTAACCTGTCTAGCTGTCAGGCAGGGATTTCAGAGTAGGGGTGGTGATGTAGGTGTGAAATGACTTTGCAAAGACCCCTTTGGTTACTGCAGGTAGGAGGCAGTGTGAGGAGCTGAGTGGCAGCCCTTAAGCCTGGCACACTGGTGATGAGCAGACAAGCTGCCCTGCCCTCGGCCCGGCCGCAGGAGGGCTCAGCACACAGGGATAAGAAGTCAAGGTGGACTTCCCAGGCAGCTGGAACCCTCACCACAGTAACTTGGAGGTCTCAGATGTCACTCCATCCCCACTAGGTCAGCAAGGGACTCAGCCCCTGCCCTGCGTGGTGCAGCCTGCTCCACTGTCCCTCCAGGAGGCAATGAGGTATATGGCCACTGGCATGAAGAAATGTTCTCTGAGGAGGACATCGGGTCCCATGAAATAAGCTAGTCACAAAAGGACAAAAATGGCATGCCTGCACTCTCCTGGACACTCAGTTGAGGCCACAGAGGCAGAGGAGGACAGGGGTGCCGGGGCTGGGGCATGGGGAAGATGAAAACATTCTGGAGGTGGACAGTGGTGTATGTGCCTCATGCCATGAACTGTGCGCTGGAAATTGGTCAAGGTACAGCTATTGTGGAAAACAGCATGGAGGGTCCTCAAAAAATTATAAACAGAATTAGTATACACTCCAGCAACCCAGCTCTGGGTATAGACCCGAAGGATCTGAAATCAGCTCGTCCAAGAGACACCTGCTCTCCATGCACACGACAACCCCAGTGGCCACCAGCTGAGGAGTGGATAAAGAAAATGTGGTGTGCACACCGAGGCCATGCCACTCAGCCTGAAATGGAATGCAGTCCTGTCCTCTGTAACCACAGGGATGGAACTGGAGGACCCCGTGCCTATGAAGCAAGCCAGGCACAGAGAGACAAGTTCCAGGTGATCTCACTCATACAGAATCCCAGACAGCAGAGGATAGTTGCCTAGGGCTGGATGAGGACGGGGCGCTGGCCGTCACCACCAGGCACTGTCTACTAGAACTTAGTTGGTAGGTGGCCCAGTCCCTGTGAGAGGCCCAGGAGAGGACTCCAGGGCACTGGGCCCTTCTTCCTGCCTCTTACATGGGGAGTGACAGGTGCATACCTCTGGGTGCAAGTCTGGGCACCGGGGGTCTCAGGCTTGTGACCATCAGACCAATGCTTCCAGTCAATGCCACCCTGCACAGCCTCAGAGCCACTGCATGCATTTAAATCCTCGTTCTGTCCCAGCCACAGGGTTAGCCTGGGCTAGGCTCTGCCTCGGTTTCCTCTCCGCTAAAGCAGAAGTAGAAATAGTACCCCAAGGTGTGCAAACGTCATGAGAGCCCAGGACACATGCACCTCAGTGCTGGGCACTCGTCCAGCCACATGACTGGTGAGACCCACACCTGGACCCATGCAGCACCAAGGTGGAGCCTGGTGCCCACCCTCCCCCTGGGATGAGGTGGCCCCCCACACACAGGGCCTCCTCATGCACACGACAACCCCAGTGGGGTTGGGAGGTTCGCCTAACACCGAGCAGGAGCCTCAGGCAGCAGGAAGCAGCCCCAGTTCTTTTCACTGAGGCTTGTTAATCTCTCCTCATCCTCCTGAAGGGCTCACGGTGGAGCCCCAGTAGAGTTTGGAGACCCTGATGCCCTCATCACCCAGACCCTTGAAGCAGAAAGCAGAATGGGGTCAGATCCCCTGGTAGTCCCCTGTGTGATCAAGCTTGGGACCCCAGGTAGCTGATGTGGCCAGATGGGGAGGCCAGTCCCTCCTGCAGTCCCAAACACCTACATCCCAGCTCTGCTCCTCTGGTACCAGTTAGGGCAGCCCAGGCACTGCTGTCCCTGCACTGCCCACCCAACTCCTGCCCATGAAAGCTTTGCCCAGCCTGCCTGGCCACACCGTCCACGTGGCTGGCACATCCTAAGAGCCAGATCAGCCCAGCTGTGCCCCACGGCATGGCTGCTTCCCTGGGTCTGCCATGTCAGTTCAGGCCATGCCACCCCTGGTCTGACAGCATTCTGTCCCTGGCTCTGGTCAGTCATCTCCCTCTCTGTCCCACTTGTCTTTGGTGTCCCCAGCCAGCACCCTAGCTCCAGCCTCCCTTGCAGGACACCCAGGACAGCACAACCCCTGTTGCCTCCAGCTCAACCCCCACTGCTCCCACCTCCTCCCTGCACCTCCAGTGCTGGTGGTCCCCAACCTCAGCCTGAGGCTTCGCGCCCCTCCTAGCAGCAATCTGCAGCCACCAACTGCTCTGGCCACCTCTAGAGAAGCTGGCAGAGTGGCGGGTAGGGCTCCGCTGGCTCAGAGTGCCCAAGTGCCTTCAAGGTAGGTGTGTTAGGATCAGCCAGCATTACCACGAGAGCCTGTGGCTCAGAGCAGGGATGCGCCTTGAGCTGAGTATTCAGGCCACCACCAAGCGAGTGCGGGGCACTGGGATGTGACTCGTTGGCTGAGGCAGCCCCTGAGATGACCTGTGTCCCAGCATGGGCCATGGGGGGGGAGGGCCTCAAGGACCCTGCCGTCCCCACCTATGCCAAACCACCATTCCCACAGTCTGCAGGGGAAAGCCTGAGTTCCAGGGCCCCTCTGCAGCAGCAGAGCAGACCAGACTGCCAAAGCCCTGCAGCCTTTGTCCTCAGTGCTGTCAGATGACACAGTCACCAGCCAGTTATGGAAAGATCTCACTGCTTTTCACCCCGTCCCTTTCTCGGGGGATGGAACCAGGGACCACACATGCCAAGCACTCGCTCTTCCCCAGGCGCGAGGCTCCGGAGCTGCAGTGTGAGCTTCTGGAAAGAAGATTCCAGAAGAGCTTTTGGCTGTGGAATGAACAGCAGAGAAGGCATTGCACTCACGCTGGTGCAGGGGAAGGGGCTGCGAGCCGCCCCTGGAGCAGCCACGGGGACAAGAGTTATTTGGGACCCAGTGAGTTTAAGGGCAGGCATGGTGGTTGGGATATCAGGGAGTTAGAAGTGGGAGCTGATACCTCCCAGGCCCAGGGAGGGCCCCCACCAGGTGCCCTTCCCCCACCCCCATCTGAAAGGCTGAACCCCTTGCTCTGGCTCCAGCCCTCGGGCCACCTCCCTTTGAAGGCCCTCCCAGTCCTTCAGGGTGGAGGCAAGTGGCCCTGCCCCATCGTCTGTGCAACCCACCAGCTGCACCCCTGTGTTGTGGAATTCATGACCAGTGAGCAGATGAACTAAATGAAGCATAACGTTGTTTTTAACCAGAACATACGAAATTGATTAAATAGGACATCATTACTAAATGGAGCTCACATTAATTAGGGACATTGTTACCAAATTGAATATGCATCAGCCACTAGACCACATCGTTCCCACATGGAACTCCCTCTATTTCTCCTGCTTCCAAGAAGATCACTCAGGGTCGCTGGTGGACTGGGGACAAGAAGGTCCTGCAGGCCACCAGCCTGGGGCAATCTCATGGAGTAAGAAAGGCCTTTGCCAGGCAGTTGGATGTGCCTTGTGGAGTGGGAACACCAGAGGCTCATGGAACGGCACTGGAGGCCATGTCCACCTCCTGCGCCTCCCAACCTTGAAATGCCTCTTCTGGTCAAGGGACCTTAGCAGCTGCGACCACCAGCACCTTGGAGGCGAAGCCCCTAGCGCTTTCCTGCAGGGAGGTGCGTACCAGCCGATCAGAAGCGTTGCCTCAAGATGTGAAAACGCCAGCCCCATAAATGTCCAGCGTGGCTCCAAGCCCCTCCAGAACTCTACAGGTGACAGTGTCCCATGGGCACCCTTGGTGCCAGGGCACGTAGGCATCACATGACTGACTCTGTGCCATTCAGGACTCATTGCAGATGAGGATTTTAAGGCAATTGTTTTAAAAAGCAATGGTATTGGCTTTTCTGGTAACTTAACTTCCTAATTTGTGCCCAAGGTCAATGCCACCAGCTCTGTCCTAGGTCACAGCACTTCCTGGGAAGCCGCCTGGTCTCAAGAGGGGAGCCCAGCCCGCAGGGACTTCTGCATGCAGGGCCAGCACCAATGGCGCCAGCGGTCAGGTCCTTACTGGTGCCAGGCAGCCGCCGGGAGCCTCTCACCTCAGCTCCCCACACAGGCCCGCTCACAGCTGTGGACACTGAGGCCTGGAGGACGACCTGCCCAGACCTCACTGCCCAGCTCTGCCTGGGCTGGAGGGCCTGACCTGGCCTGGCTGCCTTACTCAGCTGTGCCTCTGGCCTCCCGGGGGGCTGCCCTTCTGCCTCCCTGAGCTGGCCACAACTCCAGGGGCTCAGCTGAGCAGAGCCACGGAGGACACCATGGTTCAGGGAGAGCAGGTCAAGGGGCCACCCTGTTACCAGCATCTGCATGGCCTCCCGTTGGCCTGTGGAGCCTCATGGTCAGTGGGAAGACAGGAGGGCACATGGGGCCCTGGGGTGGCCAGCTTAGGAACTGGGGCTCAGGGATTGCTGTGATCTGAAGGTGTCACCCAAAGTTCATGTCTTGGAAACTCAGTCCCAGGGCAGCAGTGTTGGGAGAGGGACCTAATGAGATGGTGCAGGGGCCATCGTGGCCCCTCCCAGAATTCAGAGGAAGTCCTGGACAGTCTGGCAGCCCAGTACGACACCTGTTACAGCAGGGCCACCACAGACAGCCCCTCAGGCAATGCCTCCAGGAGCCACGAGGGTTGGTTGCCTGACACCCCAACATGCACCCCAGCCTGGCCTTGCTGCAGGCCTGAGCCTCCTCCTAGAGCTGCTGCCAGACTGCCCAGGCCTGGGCCAACCCTGCTCCAGGGTGCCCAGGGTTCAGAAGGAGACAAAGGACATGGTCTCCGGCCTCCAGACTCAACATCACTCTTCCTATTGGATCTGACTGACGGGAGTGTCACCCTTCCTTCTTGCCCATGCCGCTGTTCAGAATGGCCCCCACACATGGTGCAGCACACGGTCCTCTGGTGGTGCCAGGGGAAACAAATGGGTCTGTCCGTGGGCTCAGGACTTTCAGGGAGAAGGATGCAGCAAGGCCATACAAGTCAGAGCGCAAAGCCAGAGGCAGAGGTGGGGAACTGTGGTGCTGCCCAGCACCCTGCCCCCGGCTGTCCAGGGCACCCTTCCTTCCCCACATCCACTCACTCCCCAAACAGGCCTCCACGAGCACTGGGAGTGAGGGACCCAGGGCAGAAGGCTCAGCAATGGCTGCAGCTGCCCCACCAGGACCTCCTGCCAGAGCCTCCCCCCAGGGAGTCCTCCGTGGGGCCACTCCAAGCCAAGTGCCCCAAGGCTGTTGTGCGCCCTGTATTAGGCGCTTCAGAGAAAGGGAAGCAAGGGGCACATTTAGTAGCAACCAATGCAAAATACATGCATTATCTGTATGATCATCTATATGATAGAACCTTAAATGAATCTGAGAGATAGAGACAGAGAAAGGAGGTCGCTCCGAGTGCAGGGGCCACGAGCAGAGGCAAGCCCAAGCGCGAGGCTCCCTCTTTGACAAAAATTCCTTTAAAACAACAAAAGTAGAGAAGCTGCATGGTTTTTTTTTTTTTCCTGTCAACAAACAACAGCCAAGCCCCATACCTGACAGCATCTTGCTGCCAGGGTCCAGCACAGGGAGGCCAGCCGCGCTGCAGCTGAGCCAGTCACAAGAACACCCTCCTCCCAGTCCACTCTGTGCGGAAACCTGCAATCACATGGTCACAACCCAGACCTCCCAGGAAAGTCGTGCTCACATTCCTTCTGGAGAAACTTCTCCCGGCTAATGCATAAGCCACCGTCACCACCAAAATCCGCAGGCAAATATTGACGATTTGGAAGGAGCCTCAGATTCTGTGCACCCTGGTCAGACCTTGTTGAGGGGGTTGTCCAGGACCCATTATCAGGATCAGAAAATAGAACAAGCTGCTTGTACAACCTACAGCAAGATTCCGTCTCCAGCTGGGTGCGGTGGCGCACGCCTGTAATCCCAGCAGCTCAGGAGGCTGAGGCGGGAGGTTGAGGCAGGAGGATCTCAAGTTCAAAGCCAACCTCAACAACTTAGCGAGGCCCTAAGCAACTCAAACTCAGTGAGACTGTGTCCTGTCTCTAAATAAAATACAAACAAGGGCTGGGGATGTGGCTCAGTGGTTAAGGCCTCCCAAATTCAATTCCCAGTACCAAAAACAAAAAATAAGATTTGGCCTCCACTTAAAGCAGTGTGGAGATTTACACATATTTCTAAAGTCTTCCTTCCAAGTGTCACTTTTTAAATACCAGAACATTCCTCCATTCATCCATGGCTCTTCCACTGATAGTATGTGCTCACATCAAGTGGTGGGAAGTCACCTCCAGACTTAAGGTACCAGTCACTCAAGTCATCTCCTCCTCACGCACACGTGTCTGCCTCCTTGTTCTGATGTCCTTAGGTTTCACTAGAATGCTACTTTTATTGCATATTTCACATGAAGGGTTTTTGTTTTCCCAGAGGGGAAAAGCCATTCTCTCCCCAATTAAGAAGATATATTTAATTTTGTAAAAGATGAAATTGTCGACTTTCTTTTTCTTTTTTAGGGGAAGCTTTTGCTAATGTTATCAATAGCAATCAGCATACCAAATGACGGAACAGAGCACATTAAAAATAATTTCCTTTTCCTCTGAAGACCGCAGCTCATTATTGGAGAGCACGCCGCTGTCTCCCTTGGCTCTTCTGATGCACCATGAATATTGTATGAATCCAGCCCATCTCGCTGCGGCATTCGGTTGACATTCTTCCTGCGGCAGGGCGACGCTAAGGTCAGGCATGACACATGCAGAATCAAGGTGCAGACACGACCATCACTCTGGCGCGTCACCACACCTGGCACCCCAGCCGCGTCTCCTGGCCCGGGAGGGTCTGCTGAGGTCGCTGTGTTGAGGAAGTCAGGCTCTAAGCCGACACGAGGAAGATTCGGGCCTGCTATTTCTTCTATTAGGTGCAGGGTCTCTGGTCTAATGCCTAGTCCTTCATCCACTTTGAGTTGAGTTTTGTGCAGGGTGAGAACGAGTTTTATTTCATTTTGTTACCATAGATTTCCAGTTTTCCCAGCACCATTTGTTGAAGAGGCGATCTTCTTCCCAATGTGCATTTTTGGTATCGAGCATGAGATGACCATGTTTATGTGGGTCCGTCTCTGCCTCCTGCTCTGTCCCATTTCCTGCGTGTGTGTTTTGGTGCTGACACCAGCCGTTGTGGTTGCTGCCGTTGTGGTTGCTCTCGCTCTGCAGTGTGGTCTGAGGTCTGGTGGTGCGATGCTGGAGAGGCTCTCTCTTCAAATATTTGAGGCAGAAATTCTGAGTACTAAAGAGAAGAAAAATAATAACAGACCAAACCAGACTTTGAGTTGAATATGTTAATATTATTGTTATCATAAATTATTGGGAAAACCCAGGAAAACAATCGGTGAGGACGTGAAGACTTGGATACTGCCACCCAGCAGTCCAGGCTCGTCCATGTGCAGCGGCCGGACACCAGCAGCCACAGGTGTGCTTTCCCAAGGGCACTTTTACCAGGAGAATGTGCTGGGCTATAGGGTCACCTGACTGACCCTAAAGGACTGAGCCATAGGCATGTTCTCTGAGAACAGAAATCAGTGATGATGTCTGGACGAGCACTCAGCTTTTGGTGATGAACACCCTCTCAGATAGTTCACAGGTCAAAGGAGAAATGACAAAGAAGTTAGGACATGGTCAGATATGGACAGAGAAAAGATGGTTTGAAACGAGTTGGCATAAGCTTCTGCGTCAAGCCAGAAAATGAAACAAATCATACCTACAGTAGATGGAAGGAAGGGAACGGTGAAAATAAGAGTGGCAATAACTGAAAGAGAAAACAGCCGAACCGCAGACAAAAACAAAAGACCACGAACTGGTCTTTCAAAATTACTAACAAAATTCACCAACCTCAGAGAGGCAAATGAAACGCAGGGAGAACCCCAGTCGCCAGCGCCGGGCAGGCCCCAGTCGGCCCGGCTGAATGTCCAGACCAGCACAGGCGACGTCAGCGCCGCTCACAGAAACCAGACCCCAGACCACGAGAGGCGGGAGAGCCCAGAGGCCCTGGATCTCCCAGAGATGCACGGAGGCCTGGGACTGACTTAGTGACGCATCCCACGACAGGATGGAGGACAGGTGATGGCGGACAGAGGCGTGAGAGGACAGCAGGAGGCCAGCACAGCTGGTCAGTATGCAATCCTGTCCATTTTCTCTGAGAGGTTGAAAGTCTTACAAAAAAATTTTGGAAACAAAGCCAGCATTTTCCACAAAGAAACTTCCCCAGATATAAAGCCCAGGTGTTGGACTGAGTCAACCATTTAAGAAACAATCCCCTTCTTACATGATTGTTTTGCAGAAAATGGAGAAAGATGGGATGCTCTTGGTCTTATTTTTCTGAGAGTAACCTTGACACAGACATCACGAGAACAGGACGACAGGGACCAGGGTGCCTCACAAGCGTGAGCACCTCCGCACAACCCCCCGCAGAGCCCACCTGTGAATGAGCTGGTCAGTCTTCCCAGGAGGACGAGGCCGGGGAACAGCGGCTCTTCACCTCGAGGGAGCTCCTGGCTCAGGGACGGGCACCGGCAGCCGGCGTCACACTCTCCAGCAGCGACTCTTCGCTGCCAGCCGCCAGGGGCACCGCGCAAGCCCTCTTTTCAACGTCACATTGGAGGCCCAGCCAGGGAGCAAGGCGAGGAAGCGACAGATTAGAATGGAGGAGACAAGCCCAGAAGATGTGACGGAGGACACAACAGGTGCTAAGGAATCGCCAAGGGAAAGGGACACAGCCAGGGGCTGGCGACAGCTCAGCTGGCAAGGCCCTGGTTCTATCCCCGGCACCGTTAAACCCTGACCCAAACACATCAGGACTAACGAGTGACATTAGCAGGGTTGCAGGCCACCAGTACAAAAGTCAGGGGTATTTCCAGATACTCGAGACAGACAATTAGAAAATTAACATATTAAGGAACAAATTTAATAAAGCCTGCTCTCGACCCCCCAGAAGGGAGAGGTGCGCCAAGTGCATAAACCGGAACTCGGGGGTGTGGAACAGACAAAGCACTTTTTTTTTTGGTGCTGGGGATCGAACCCAGGGCCTTGTGCTTGCGAGGCAGGACAGAGCACATTTTTTAAAGAAGAGCAAGGCTGGAAACTTTCATGATATGCCCTCAAGACAGTCTATAAAGTAATTAAGGTCACAGACACACAGAAAATGGGACCCCAGAGAGTCTGGAAATGAGCCCACTCTTGTTCTGTGAAGGAACCAGAAAAACTTCATGGAGAAGGACAGATTTTTTAACAAATGATTCTGGAACAGGACGATCCTATGGAATAAATGGCTCTTGATGCCCAAGTCATATTGACATGATTAACCTGAGGTGGCTCAGACCCCCAAATGTAATGCAGCTTCCAGAACAGCGTGTGGGAGAATAGCTTCATGACCTCAGGAAGACTTCTTAGGACACAGAACTTGAGCCACAAATGAAACATAAATGACAACATTAACTCCCACTCTGCAGCAGAAATGGAGCCACAGGGTCTGGAAGCAGTCTCCCCTCGCCCCACCCACTTCAGCTCCCGGGTGAGAGCAGGCGTGGGGGCGTCAGCTGAGACCATGCTGCTGTGGGCCCCTCCGACTTGCCTGGGTACTCATGGCTGCCAGGCCTGGGGTGAGGTGGGCTCCCAGAGGGCACCACTGGGGGCCACAGGTTCAGACCCAAGCACAGAGCTGTGGGGTGAGGTGGGCCAGGGATGAAGGCGCATCTTCGGGGGGAGATACATGTGGGGTCCCAAGTCCCAGCTACAGTCCTTCACCTGACCAGGCCAGTCCCATGTCTCGAGTTGCCTTTCCCAGCCCACAGGGGGCTGCAGAGGGTTTGTGGACCCAGACCTGCCTCTCGCAGCCACCCCGAGGCATCCTGGTTCCCAGGGATGGGGCTCCCTGGAACAGCCAGTGCCCCCTCGGGGCCTGGCTCCAACTTCGAGTGCAGCGTTACTATTCCCGGCTGTAACCTAGGCAGCTGCCCATTAAAATTCCATTAGTTTCGAAGGCTCGAGCTGCAGTTGATACTTCTAATTATTGTGAAATTAAAATTGTCCCTGTAATTTAAAGATAATTGCACAAAATGCCAGCTGGTGCCCTGGGGAGCTGCGCTGTTCCCCAGCAGAACTTGGAAAGTCTCTTGAAAGTTCTGTGAACAGGAAGAGATGAAGGCATTTGGGGAAATGAGGGAGAGGGGGTCAGGCACACAATTGGAATCTGAATTTCGAGCATGAATGGGCTCTTAACTGGGCCTCTTGGGAGGCAGCCTGGCTGGAGGAGGCAGGTGGGCCTCGGAGGGAGAAATGGGTTACTGATGCCCCCACCCACCCCTGGGTGGCAGGATTGAATAAAAGGGTGAGGACTCCTAATGTAAAACATCAGAAATATAGCCCTGTGCAGATTAAGGGACACGGGAGATGCAACACCGGGGAAAGTTCCAGAAGCTGGCAGAAGCCCTTTTCAAACAGGGCCTGCATTGCGAGTTTTGTGGTACGCCATGGGATGGCAGCTGGAGCTGCAGGAAGAGAGGATCTGGGTGCCCAGGCCCTCTCTGTCACCCCACTCCCTGTCACAGGGGAGACCAGACTCAAGGGGCACCCCTGGGAGCCAACCCTGCATGTCGCCCTGCCCCTCGCCTGAGGAGTGGAGCCTGGAGAGACAGGGCCAAGGGCACAGGCTTGGGTCCTGGCCACCCTCTCCGGCCCCGGGGCCTGTGTGCGCTTTGTGCTGGTGAAGGGGGCCTGGCCCTGACCTCACCCACATCCCGAAGAGCTGGCAGGGAGGCCCCACCCCACCCCCACAGTTCTGAAAGCCTTCTTACCTCTCCCTGGTGCTGCCACCCTGTGCTCCTGCAGGCCTGGCCACGCCTCCCAGTACATGACACGGGTTCCCACTCCGCAGCCCCCACTGAGCCAGCTCTGGGTTTAGAAGCTGAAATGGCCATTCTCAACTTTCCAGTTTTTGGTAGGTCTGGGAAAGGCCCCCAGCAGCCCTGGAGGGGAGTCTGCAGGGACGATGCATATCAGCCACCTCCTGCTGCTGATGGAGCCTTGGGCTGTGACATCTGGGTGAGGCTTGGCTCCTGTGGCTGCCACCTGTGGCTTCCCAAGGAAGCACCCGATGGCAGGCACCAGTGTGGGTAGCAGGGCCAGCTTCAGGAGGCTGGACGTGGAGGAGAGCCAGATGCTCCGGCACCTGCTAACGCATCTGTGTCACCTCCAGATGCCTCAGACCAACAGCAGCCTCCAACATCCTGCCTCCCAAATCCTTCACAATCCCACTGTGACCCTGTTTGCCCTGGAAGGCACAGAGGAGGGCTTCTAGCCTGGAGGAGGCTGCACCCACTGGGAGGGAGGAGCCATGTTCAGTGGCCAGCGCTCCAGTGCAGGAGGAAGAGGGCAGGAGGGGCGGTGCTCAGGGCCACGCGTGGTTCTCCTAGTGGTTTAAACAGAACATTTTTATTGTATGTGTTTTACCAAAGTAAAAAAATGTGAAAATGCTAAGGTCTTAGGACACCAAAAGAATTCTTAAAAAGGAAAATGCCACCGAAAGATGAATCACGCCAGATCTCGAGGCCTGGTGTGCGGACGGCGTGGGTGTGGGCACAGTGCGGACAGCCCTCCGCCACGGCACAGGCTCGGGCAGGCCCCAGTGACGGGCACACGCTTTTCTAGAAAGAGTCCAAAACCATTCAACAGTGAAGGGACAGCTGAGTCCACAGTGGCCCTGAGGCTGGGTGGGGAGAAGTCCATGCCAGCGGTGCCCCTGGAGCCGCTGTCACAAGACAGGCCTTCCCTCTCCCGAGCCTCATGGTTCTTTCCAGTTACAGCCACGTGGCTCTGCAGGCCCCCCACCCCCCGTGCGCACAGTCCCCCTGTGGCACCCACAGCAGCACTGCTGGCTGCACGGGAAGCCTGGCGGTCAGCGTGAAGCGGTGCCGCCGCAGACCAGACGACTGCCGCTCAGAGGAGGGGGCGTCGCAGCCTTGCTCATGGGGTGCGAGCTCGGGAGCAGCGCACAGGCGCAGGGCAGCAGGCTGAGAGGAGGTCGGGCTGGTGAGACCTCCTGGATGCAACCTGAGGCTCGGCAGGAAGGGCGCTGGGGAAGGCGGGAGCCGCCACCGCCACCGCAGGAGGGTTGAAGCCCAGGCGCAGAAGTACAAGCCAAACCTGCGTCCCAGAGAACGGGCTTGCCAAGAGGGCAGCTGAGTGCACAGCTGCAGGTTCGCTGTGGTCCCAGGGGTCACCAGGCCAAGGGCAGCCCAGAGGCGCTGTGGTCTTCCTTTGCCCTGGGTTCCTCAGCTGAGGCCTGACGGTCACTTGGAGAAAGGGTCAGAGAAGCCATCTGAACAAGGTTTCTGGGGCTGCCCAAATTCTGAGCTCTTGTCTTGGTGAGTGTAGCGGGCAAATCCTGAAGCGACCTAGGCCGCAGGCGCCGCCCTCCTAATGTCCCAAGGTCACTGCCTCCTCCTTTTCACAGATTTCTCTCTCCTAGATGTCTGTAAGTCCTGCCACACCACCCAGGGAGCTGCTTCCCACTCCCCAAGTCTGACCTGCTCGGGAAACACAGTTCTGTTGGGAGCCAAGGCGGTGGGTGCAGAGTCAGAATGCAGAGGGGCCTCGGAGAAGGAAGCTGAGTGAGCGCCTGGGAAGACCCAAGGGCAGGGCAGGGCGCAGGGCCAGGGAACTGGAGGAAGCCTCCCTGAGCTGATGGGGCCCTGTCCCCTGCAAGACACCCCCACCCCGCAGTGCCCAAGGCGCCCAAGGCCACATCCCCAGGCGGGGCCCTGTGCGTTCTGAGCCAGCACCCGCGGGGGAGGGTGGTGCCCCTCCGCCCGGCCAGCAAGGGCCGTGTCAGGATGACCTTCCCACTCACACAGGTGCCTCCCACAGACGCCTCGCCACCTGGGGCTTCCGCTGCCACCTGGCTGTCGGCCCTGCTGTCCCATCACCTGGTGGAGACCCAAAGCTTCATTCAAGGGTCACTCCCCCTGCTTCCTGGCAGGGAGGACGTGGCACCCTCCACTTGAAACTCTCAGTGCCGGGCTGGGGATGTAGCTCGGTTGGTAGAGTGCCTGCCTGCCTTGCAAGCACAAGGCCCTGGGTTCAATCCCCAGCACCGCAAAAAAAAAAAAAGAGACTCTCAGTGCTGAGATCAGGCGGCCCCTCCCCCACCCCCAATCTGCTCAGAAGCCACATGACAGTGGCCACCTCCCACTGTGCTCCAGAACACAAAGGGCTCCCCCAGCCACTTCCTGTGGCGCATTTACTATCGTGGCCACTGCCAGTTGAGCCCACACCGACTGACCGACCGTGAACCCTAAGGAGGGGACTGTATGTGCTCCACACCTGACCATGCCCCTGGTGCCGAGGACATGGCAGGGCAGATATCAGAATGGCGTGCGGTGGAGAGGAAGGGCCATCTGGGGCCTCTGCAGCCCTTGTGATGAAAACACGCCAACACACTGTGCGGGGGTCCTCGCGGGCTCCTCCTGCCAAGGAGGCAGCACTGGGCCTTCGGCTTGATCAGGGCAGCAACGTGGACCCTGCCCAGACTGTACTGTGCACACCTAGGTTTCTCCAGTCTTGGCTCTGGGGACCCCAGAGGGTCACCAAATCCACAGGTATCTTCACAAAAATCTGAACTGATCCCTTCCTCGTCGTCACCGTGTGGCTTCCGATGGCCCAGAGGCAGAGCCAGGCTCGAGGGCAGCACAGGCTTCTCTCTTAAGAGTGCCCTGGAGGAGGCAGCGGTGACCAGCTGCACTGGGCCTGGCCCTTGAGGTTCCACGTGACCAAGCAGAAAGTGCGTGAGCATCAGAGTGAGCGCTGGTGGAGGTGAGCGTGTGCGCCCTGGTGTGGGCTGCCAGGAGCAGACTCCGCAGACCAGGCGGGAACTCCACACACCGACTGGCAGACTCTGGGTGTTCTGCCACGGGCATCCGGCGGATACCTTCTCGTCCCCCAAGGGAAACAACTGGCGGCATCACCAGTGAGGAAATCCAAACTTCCATGCAGTGATCAGACTTCTGGAAGACTTCCCCGCAGGAGCTTGGACCTTCTCTGCCGGAAACCTGGTGACGTCAGCACATGCCATTGACGCTGATTGATGACCATGCTGCCTCGGGAAGATGCCCACCAGAGTGCGTCACAAAGCCAGGGGAGGCGGTCCCTGGAGTGAGCATGGATGGAGAGCTAAGGAACAGGGCAGGTTGCAGCAGTGGTCGGTCGCACACACCTCCCAGCCAGACGAGAAGCAGCTCCTTGAGCCTCCGCCCTGCTCGTCAATGCTCCCCGCCCGGGTTACTAGAGCGGTCCCATCTCCTCCAGCACGGGCCGCCTGAGGCTGGCTTTCTGAGCTGCCCCCAGACTCACAGCCTGACAGTGCCCACAGCAGGTGCCACAGGGGCCCAACTGGCTTCCTTGAACAATGCCACTCTTCTCACCAAGACCTTTTTGTTTGGGGAAATATCTTTACAGAATTGTTACCAATGTTAACACGTCATGGTTTATTGTTATCTTGAAATGAATAAGTGTTTTTCAAATGTCTAGTTTAACTTCTAATAAGGTCTCCTAACAGGCATTGACCTTGGCAGGTGGAACCCCCAGGCAAAGTCCTTTGGTGTCTCTGATCCTTTCTCAGGTTGTAAGGGGTCTGCGCTGGGCCCCTGCTCAGGATGGAGCTGCTGGGCTGAGGGGAACTTCTGCAGCCTCAGGATGCTGTTGAGGGCTCCCAATTCTTGCTGTTCCTCCTGGGCCTCCACACGGTCGGTTTCCCGGCAAGCCTGAGCCTGCAGTGTGCTCCTTGGGTCCCAGTGTGCAGGTCTGGGGTCCTCAGGAGGCGAGTGTGTCTTCCCTGGGAGCTCATCCTCAGACTTGGGCCCCATTCTTTTTTCATATGAATTTAAACATAATTCTGTCCATTTCAAAACAACGGTGTGGTTGAGCATGCAGCTGGAATTGCATCAGAGACGTGACACCATGTGCAGAGCTGGGGTCCCGAGCAACCAGCCCAGGCGTCTGTGCTGCTGGTCAGGCCCACCTCAGGTTCTCCTGCTTTGAAGAACAACTCCGAATGAAACATTTCTTCTCATTTTTAATAGGTTTAAGCTGATTTAAAGAGCTCTTGATCTTTTTGTACTTTTAGTTTTCTGCGTGTACAAAAATATTATAAGAAAATAAAGGTGATCTTCACTTCATTCCATCTCTCATCCTGCTTATTCTGTTTACTCAGCTTCGCGCATTTGCTATAAATGGCCTGGCAACATTCAATAACAAAGGTGGGAGTGAGGACGTCTGCTGGCTCCTGCTTTTCGGTGCTGATGTGCTGTGCTGCGGAATCTCACCGAACGCTGCAGCATTCACCGACAGACGTCTTCTCTTAGTGGACCAACAACCAAAGAAGCCTGGGAGGAGCAACCGTGGGTGTTGGACAGTTGAGTCCTGCATACTGTGAAGGACTCTGCTCCAGCTATGGGAGGGGGGCAGCACTTGGTGCAACCGAGTAGGAGCCTCAGACTCTGCTTGGACAGCAGGAAGAAGGATGCAGAGACTCCCTCTGAACATAAGCCCAAGGGTGTTGACACAGTCCTGGCACCAACGCAGCAGGGACTGAAACAGCAGTGTGCAGTGGCCAGGACCCTCGGCATGCAGAGGGGTCTGAAGTGTAACAGAAGCTCAATCTGTCACCTCTTACAGGAGCTTGAGGCTTAGCCACCCTGTAGGGCCACAGGAGGGCAGGACTTCGTCTCAGCACCCTCCTTGGCACTGTCCCCTCTTGAAGACTTGGAGCTGCTCTTCCTGTAGTGAGGCTCAGGAACCATGGCCAGTCCATGGGAGCTTCTGGCCAGCCTCAGTGGTCAGCAGCTGGAGGGCAGGCACATGCATACGGGCAGGTCACCGGGTATCCACGGGCAGATCCCCAGCACCAAGGGCTATATAAGCACCTAGCAGAACCCAGAATGTTTATTTCATGAATTCTTGGAGTTGTGTCTCACAGACTGGTACCTGAGCTACAGATGAGCCAGGGCAGGCTCCAAATTCAGGGCTCCAACTAGACGTCGCTGAGTTCTCCATCTTTGAGGGTCACCCACTACTTTCCAGGAAATAGAGATGCTTGTGGTGGCCCTCAAGAGCCAACTGCATGCCTCTCTCCCAGCTACAGAAGCAGTGGCATCACATTCGCAGCTGGGAAATCGCTCTGGTGGGAATATTTACACACAGATGGTCAGCAAGCGCTGCACGGCCTCTGGAGCAGGGTGACAGAACATGCCCGAGGCTCCCCACAGCACTGCAGCCAGTCCACAGCATAGGGCCCAGGAAACTGCTCCTGCATTCCGCTGGAGCACCCAGGCCACCTCCCCCAGTCAGCCTGGGCTGGCCTCTGTACCACCTGACTATTGGCTGGTCCCACACCTGCCAGAGACACTCCCTTGCCTGGATGACCTCCAGGTCCATGGGGGGGTCAGAAAGCTGGTGATCTCACACTAGGATAGCAGTGGTAGCCGCCGGGCGGAGCCTGCCTCCACTCCTATCTCTAGCAGTCTGCTCACCAGAAGCCAGAGAGACCTTTTATTTAGTACTGGAAATTGAACCCAGGGCACTCTACCACTGAGCTGCATCCCAGCCCTTTTTATTTTGAGACAGGGTCTCACCAATTGTTGGGGTTGTCCTCAAATTTGTGATACTCCTGCCTCAGACTTCCAAGTTGCTGGGATCACTGGCATGTACCACTGCACCTAGACAGAGAGCCCTTTTCTAAACTACAAGGCAAATCATGTCACTTGCCTGCGGACCCACCACCGGAGAACCTAGTCCTGTCTGAGGACAGGGAAGCAATCTGCTGAGTTCCAGGGGATGAATCAAACAGTCCTGGTCCCATACTCCTGTGCGGCCATGGTGACCAAAGCCAAGTCCTAGCAAGTGACACAGGATAATTCAGTCAAGGGCTTCCAGGAAGAACTTCCCAACCGGTGAAAGGCCAAAGGCAGTGCAACAAGCCAGCCACTGTGGCTGCTTTGGCCTCCCAAGCTTCCCCCAACTATAGATGTCAGATCCAGAGCTGCAGCAGCTGAAAACTCAAGATAAACTTGGAGAACACCAGCAGTCCTCCCGTGGGCCCACAGCGCTGGCCACCTGGCTGCTGGTGACCTGCCTCCGAGCTGCTCCGGGCTTGCTCTGGCCATGTCCGACCTCTGGGTATTTGCACTGGCTGGTGGCTATACAGACTGTCCTCCTGGCACCAGGTCTGGCTCCTCATCCTCACCAAGCTCCCCTGCGGCACTGACTACAATCTGCTACTGCTCTCTGTCCACGGTAGGCGACAGCAGGGTGGTGCCTGTGAGCAGGCCTGCTCCTTGTGCCGGAGTGGTTCCCAGGAGGCAATGGCGACTTCTGGTGTTCCGAATGGATGAATCAAAGGCCACCAAAGTCAGCGCAGCCTGTGCAGCCGCCTCGGGTCAGAGGTGCCTCAGGGCAGACACAGCAGATCTGGGGAGGAAGGATGCCCTTCTCCCCCTCAGGAGAGCTCACGCTGGGCACCAGCCCATCCTGACCTATCTCCAGCTGCTTCCTTTGCAGGACACATCGACCCCGTGTGGCCCTTCCAATCCAGAGAAAGTGAGTCCTGTTTCCAGGCAGGAGTGAAAAGCACACATTTAATATTCAAAGCGCTTCCAGGTGTCACCGATAGGACTGCCCTGGAGGGTGGGTTCTAGGACACTCTTACTAGGAGTGACTAGCCCAGAGTCCCTGGCCTGAGTCCAAGGAAGGACATTAATGCTGGAGATGGGGGTCTCACGGTCACCCAGGGCCTGTGGGGTCCTCATCAGGGGCAGCCCACGGAGGCCGGGAAGCCCGATCCCTCTGCAGGACCCTGCTGGGCGGCCTAGACGTTGGACTTGGCGATGATCTTCTCCAGCAGGCTCATCATGCGCTCCTGCAGCTGCAAGCCCTGCACCTGCAGGATGTTCTGCTGGTCCAGCACGCGGCGCACCTCGCGGCAGGTCTCCTCCATGGCGCGGCTCAGCCTGCGCTGCTCCTCCAGCATGGCCTCCAGCAGCCTCAGCTTCTTCTTCTGCAGGTGGCAGCTCTGTACCTTGCGCTTCTTCACGGGCCGCTCCTCTGACCTGCAAGGCAGTGCAGCTATGGACTGCTGGCCAGGGCCTGTGGCAGGGCCCACCGGACCCCCCACCACCCCGTAGGACAAATGGGGTCTCACAAGTCCATGCATGTGAGGAAGGACTGGAGCCCACCCACCACAGCAGTGGTAGGTAATAGGGCCAGAGGCACCCCGGCCTCGGGAACCAGCAGGCAACCCCCATGACGGTCCAAACCCCCATGACGGTCCACACCCCCATGGTCTGGGGTGGTGTGGTGCTCTGGGCTGCAAAGGGGCACATGGCCATGCGAGCACCAAGCCCCCTGAGCTGGACAGCAAGAGCCCCGGGCCCAGGGAGATGGAGGCTGGGCGCGGGGTGCTGGGCGGTGTGCCCTTGGTGCTCTACAGGAAGCCAGAGACTGCGGTCCCTGCTGGCCATGCACAGGTGGGAGCAGGTCCCAGAAGAAGGGCCTGAGGCCTAAGACCCCTCCCGCCCCCAGCAGCATGGAGAGGGGACCAGCACGCCTGAGGGAGGGACAGGAGGACAGAACTAGAGTGAGTGTGGGCTTCCTCCAGGACCTGGAGCCCTGACAGAGGCAGTCTGACCCCGGGCTCTGCTGCCAGGGTGGCGGGCATTGCTGGTTAGCAGCCCTCACTGGAGAGCAAGGGGCCACCAAGGCCCACCAGACCCCAAGGTCCTGCCCTGGTGCCTGCTGGTCCCCAGCCTGTGAGCAGAGCGGGTGAGCAGCCCGCCTTGGGGTGGGAGAGGGGGGCCCCATCCCACCCTGCATGGCGCCTGCGGCAGCCAAGTCTGGGAACTGGGCTCCGTAATCCACAGGAACAATTGGCTGTAAATCTCAGGCCTCGTGCTAATTGGGTCTGGCTGCAGAGAGGCGTTTTTGTCTGGGATCTTCAATGAGAAGTCCCCTCCAGGGAGGGCACTGGGTGAAATGACAGCAGCTCCCAGCGTTGGGGATGCTGGCTGAGGGGACCCTCCTCAGAGATGCCTTCCTTACCCCACTTCCATCAGACAGACTGCAGACCAGGGACGGGAGAGACAGTGACTCAAGGCCATGTCCTTCCTACTCTCGTCAACTCATCAACTTGTGTTACACCTTGAAAGCCTACCTATGTCCCCTCATGGCGGCTGCTCTGGGCTCCCTGGCCCTCCAGCACAGGGCACCTCTCCTGGCTGCCAGCAGCTGTGAGCACCTGGGCACATAGTCCTGCAGTGAGTGCTGGTGGCGGAGGGGCGTGGGCTGCCCGCTGCTCTGGAGGCCCAACTCTGTCCCGCAGGGCAGGGAGGTGGGACCCCAGGGCGGGTGGGAAGCACGCTGGGCCGGCCTGTCCCCTCCCGACACTCCTGACAGCCTCGGAGGAGACGCAGACCTATCCCTATCATACAGGAGGGAGGCTGAGGCCAGAGAGGTCAAGGAACCTTCCAAGCAGCTCGAGCGATGGAGCCAGTGAGGAGCCCTCTGCCTGCTGACACTACAGCCCTGCTGCCTGAGGCCGGCCTGGCCCTGGGGGCGGGCGCGCCCCACACCGGGAGAGCCGGCACCCTCGCCACTCCCAGCCCCTTGCTCTGCCCGGCGGGACCCCTGGCGCTGCTCAGGGTGGGCAGAGGTGGTGAGGCCGAGGCCCTGGTCAGGAGAAGGAAGAGTGAGCACACACTACCTGAACTTAAGGGACAGTAAGCTGGAGGAGCTGCCGGAGCCATCGTCCTCGAAGCGGCCTTCGTAGGAGCACGGGGCATACGGTAAGTACAGAGGGGTGGACTTAGCGGACGGCGACAGAGACGCCTCGGTCTGGGACGTGGAGGGCCCCGGCTGCTGGCCGTCCGGTAGTTTGCCCTCACAGGACTCGGGGACTTTGGCCAGAATCCTATCAATGGCTAGGTAATAGGGCCAGTCCGGCGGGGCGGACTCGCTATCTGTCATGCATTTTAATTTCCTGAAACGAGAGACACAAGAGCCAAGGTGAGAAGCAGCTGGTCCCAGCGGCCCGCCCCGCCCCTGGCAGAGGGCAAAGGGGCTCCCGGACTCCAGGGAGAGCCGTGCCGGGTCAGGCAGGAGCCACTCTTGGCCAGCACAGTCCTCCCCAGCAGGAGCAGCCAGGCCCCGGGGTGCAGTGACACTGGACTTAGGAGAAGCAAGCTTTGGGACCTGCTTAAAGGGCAAGCACGTGCCCGTTCATGAGCAAGGGTGTCCCGGATGCTGGGAATGTGGGGCGAGTTCCTGCTTTCTCTTGAGTTTTCTGTCGTTTCTAACAGCCATGAACACATATTGCTTCTTACATACTTTAGTCAGCAATAAAATACTGTAATAAGTTATGTAGCACAAACAGTGATGACATTCATAACGTGACAGTCACAGCTTGCTAGAGCAGACACCTCGGGAGAGAGGACTGTAAGAGCACAGGCCGCAGCATCCACAGCTCTGAGTCTGTATCCTATCTCCACCACGCTGTGTGAACTTGGACAGGTTCATTAACCTCTCTGAGCCTCCAGTTTTGCATCAGTAAAATGGGGATGAAGGAGTAAGCCCCTCAAGGCTGAAGGGGAGATTTAATAAGACCGCGCCTGGTGCCTGGCACCCAGAGGCCAGGCTCTAAAATCACTCTTGGCTGAACCTAACGGGAGGTGGTGCTGGGCCCTGCGCTGGGACTGCTGCCTGGACAGCAGCCTGGACCCAGCTCTAGTGTCTGCAGCCCAACCACAGGCAGTGGGGCAGCGTCCCTGGGCTGAGGGTCTGCACAACGTGACCCTGCCCAGCTGAGGCCAGCAAGTCCCTGGACCTTGACCATCCTCTAGGTGAGGACTGCGGGATGGGCCTCAGGCAGCTGGGCAGCTCTGGCCAGGCCCAGGAAGGTGCCACAGAGTGTAGTGGGGGGACGCCGCCCACCAGATCCAGCGTCTCCTGAGGCCCAGGCTCCCCACGTGCCCATCAAGGCCGACCTGACCATCGAGCCTGGAGACACATGTGTCCTGGTGCCAGGGACTGGGCTGGCCCACGCCTGCGAAGTGCCAGGCCTGCGTTTCCACATGAGGCCTTCTGCCAGGGTGTGGCCTGTGCTCACCCTGGCACTGGAGGTGACAAGGGGGCTGAATGAGCCACGCCCAGCAAACAGGCACAGAGAAGGGGCTGCTGATCGGGGTGCGGGCACAGCAGCCGCAGCAGGAGGCTCCCGAGGCCCGGGCTCGCTCCACCAAGTGGAGGACCTCTGGAAAGGCAGGGACGGCTCACAGGCGGCACACAGGCTGAGTGTATTCGGGGCAGTGGGAGGACCACCAAGCCACCCTGGGGGCACAGGAAAGGCAGGGTGTACATGTGTGCCCACACAGGCCTCTGCCCAGGCTCCTCCAGAGCATCCATTCAAGCTACCCCACTGCCCCAGCAATGGGGAAAAGCCTGCCCCCAGCACGGGAGGCCCTGATGGTATTCCAACATATCATGCTCCACAGAACTCAGCCACCTTCTCCAACTTCCTTAGCCTGACAACCTTAGTATGTAAAGAGTTCTTGTTAAAAAAAAAAAAAAAAAAAGTCTTGAGGCTGGGGTTGTGGCTCAGGGGAAGAGCACTCACACAGAACGCGTGAGGCCCTGGGTCCAATTCAGCACCACATAAAAATAAAATAAAGGCACTGTGTCCATCTACAACTAAAAAATACAGATTAAAATAAAAAGTTTCTGCAGTGGGAAGCTGGGTGGTAGATGAGATCTAGTCACCCAGCTAAGGCTCTGGCCAGTTAAGGACCATGTGAAAAGACCCTCCTGCTCTGGGTCTCAGTGTCCTCAGGAGCAGCCGTGAGAGACGTGTGCCTAGGCGCCACATCCCACAAGGTGCTGTGCACTCGTGCCCAGGGCTGCAGGGGCTGACGGCACCCTCTGCTGCCCCTCACCTCCTGGGCCTCCTTGGCTCACAGTGCCTCCAGGAATGGAGACATCCCTCCCCGGGGCTGAGGAGGGCTCTCAGGGTAAGCAATGAAGACCCAGGCGGACGCCAGAGCAGGCCAGGGAAACTGCTCCTGAAGGACTGAGTCACAGGGAGTCTGGAGAGACAGCCGGCATGGCTGCCACCACCCTCAGGGCCCTTGCCTCAACAGGGAAGGCCAGGGAGGCTGGGCCACAAGCTGCTGTCCCCACGCCTGCCTTGGGAAGCTCAAGCTGAACATGGTGACTCCAATGCCAAAGACCCCAAGCAGCTGCAGGGTGGTGGCGGGGGGCCAGTGCTGAGGGCCAGAAACAGGTCTGGGACAGGCTTCAGACAGCTCCTTCTAGGGCCATGGAAGCACTCCTGAGACGCCGCAGGGCCTCTGGGTCGGGCCATGGGACGGGGCTGGGGCTCTCCTCGGCCTTGGTGGAGTGGAGGGTGGCTAAGGTGCTCACAGGCACACCTGCAGGGTGCCTTCTGTCCCCAAAATCCTGGCCAGGAGAGCTCACCTGCCAGACACCCCAGAACCTCTGTGAGCCTCCCACTAGACAGCGCCTCCCACCTGGGACACTGCAGGCTCTCGGCAGCCCCAGGCCCAGACTGCATAGGCCGCCCACGGGCCTAGTGCTCTCCATTCCTGTTCTTGGTCCACAGTCTTCAGCTCCTGCTGTGACCTTCACAGACCTTCCTCAAGCCCTGACTTTCACCCATAGAAGACCCTCCTCGTGCTCACCCATAACCCTCTGGATGGGCCAGGACGCACGCACCGTGAGGTCCTTGGCATAGGGGTCTCAACTGCTCCCTCCTGGGTGCCAGAGCCACCCCAACCTAGAAGCTGTCTTTGGCCCCCTACCCTGCAGTTCCCTCCAGGCTCCCTTCCAGCTACAGGCTAGGGATAGCCAGCCTGGGATGTGATGTGACAAAGATGGGGGCCAAGCCTGGAGACTCCCAGTCAGGGAGTCCACAGGCCAGGGCTGGGCTCTACTTCTTCCTCCCACAAGTGAGCCCCTGCCCATGAACCGGGCACTGTCTGGGCACTGTGGGATCTTCAACACCAGGTCTAGCCACCCTCCTCCCACCCCGGGGCCAGCTCTGAGCTGGGTACACAGCAGGGGCTCCGCTGATGCTCGAAGTTCCCAAGCATCTGGATGGGAAGGCCCAGGAGCTGAGCCTCCTCACTCTGGCCTCAGTTTCCCTACTGTACAGGGGACCCCAACACCCTGCGGTGCTTGGGGGATGTGGGGGGATGGTCAGAACCAAGCCTGGCTGACAGCTTGCTGACCCTCGCCAGGATGAGAGGGGGCTGGTCAGGCGGGTGAGGCCCTGAGGCATGTGGGGCAGCCCACAGTCCAGTGTGTGTCTCAGGAGCGGTGGCCCCGCACCAAGCCCAGACCCAGGAAGTTGGTGACACTCCCGGCCCGGCCGCCCTGAGTCTCTGACCAGCTTCCTGCCCCTGCTGGGCCTCGGTTTCCCCATTCCCCAGGGGAGGCTGCACAGGTGGCTTCTGAAGGCCGTTTCTGCCCAGGCGCCTGTGACAGGCGGGCGCCCTCACCGGCCGGCCTCCCGCCCTGAGGCGCCCACCTGTACTGGAAGGTCATGTTGGTGATCTTGATCTTGATCTCCTCGCCCAGCCTGCGCTCGCCAGTCATCTCGAACAGCTTGCTGGCCATCTTCTCGTACACCTTGGCGTTGCGCTTGGTCTGCTTCAGCTCCTCGAAGAACTCCTCCCAGACCAGCATGAGGCCGCGCATCTCGGCGTCCGTCCAGTTGCGGGCCCGCCGGTGCTTCTCCGTCTGCGGAGACACAAGGTAGCCGGGCACTTCGGCCGCTGCCATGCTGGAGGCACCTGCGGGGTGAAGGATGGCGCTCAGGCGGGGCCCCAGGCCCGCCCCGCGCACCATGGGCGGCAGGCACCGCGCGCGCTCGCTCGAGGCAGCTCCGCGCTCAAAATGGGGCCTACGTCTGACAGGCAGGAATTTAGTTAAAAGCTTTTAAACGGGAAACGTCATTTTGATGTCACGTTTCCATAGCAACAGAGCAACTGCATAAGCTACAACAACAGAAACCTTTTAACTGAAAGCGCAGGAATCAGGGCCGTGCTGACGGGCCATCAATATTGCAGCGAGCCAGGGGCTGGGCCCAAACCAGTGGCCAGGCGGCCGGCGCTGCCTGCCTCTCGCCCGCCCTCGGACCGTGCAAAGAGGTGTTCGAGCCGCGCTGGCCGGGCTCCTGAAGGGCGGGGTCCAGGCGGCAGCCCCCACCCCGGCCCACCTGGCTCACAGGCCAGGAGTCCAGGGAAGCCTGGATGGGCAGCGAGATGGTCACAACAGAGGCGGGGCGGGGGAAAGAGAGAGGAAAGACAGGAGACGGGTCCCCAGTGCCGACCTGCTGAAGCGCCTGCCGGTGCTGGGGCTCTTTGGCCGAGAGCCCCCCCCCTTAGGAGGGTCCTGTCAGGTGGAAGTGAGGCCAGGTCCCTGGTCTTGAGGGTCAGCACTTTGACAGCACAGGGCTGGGGGTCTCGAGAGACCCTGTCTCTCCTGTCATTTGCTCTTTGCTTCTCTTGCTCCACCCACCAAACACTCTGGGCCTCAGGTCATGTGGGCACTGGGAACCAGACTGGTCAGCCAAGCCCTGCCTAGCAGTACAGGTCAGGGGCACATGGACACTGACCTTCAGCACAGGCTTGGGGGTGCAGCACTGAATACCAAAGGCAAGTCCTATGCCGAGATGAGGAAGAGCTGTTGGGAGAGCTGAGAATGTTCAGAGGACACTCACTAGAAAGAGCTGGGTGGGGCGAGGGCAGCGAGGCAGGGTCCAGCCTGGAGCAAGTCAATGGGAGCAGTTGCCAGGCAGTGCAGTGTGGAAAGGCAGGTGCAGGACCAGCTCGGGGAGTGGGTTTCTATCTCTGTGGGACTGGGGGACTGAAATGCCAAGAGGGGTGGGCAGGGACCTCAGCCTCAGGAGCCAGGAGGCAGGAGTGATGGAGCTAGGGGATCTGCAGAGGAAAAGTGTCACCTCAGAGTTCCAGTGACCGACATTTATAAGGCAAAAACCAAATAAGACTCCATGGAGCTCAAGGTTTCTCTGCGGGACAGCCCATGGTGGACATGGTGCCCAGCCAGATTTGATGTCCACTGGCCCAATGCACCATTGCTGGCCCTGTCTGGCCCCCAGAACCCAGATTGAAACAGCAGGGGAATGCTGAGCAGGAGACAGGAAGAGGCAGCACACAGGTGACCCCAGGAGGAGGGCAGCAGGGTGCGTGACCCCACTGCACTGCCCAGCAGGGGAGGCAGTACAGGATGGTAATGGGAAGTGCCTGGGAGGGCAGCAGGGGGCATGGGGAGCCCCAAGAGCTTTAGTACCCCCTTCACAGATCCAGGCCACCTCCTGGCCTTGACGTCATCTCTGGGGCCCAGCTGATCACCTTCCTGTCTGGGTCCTGGGTGTCATCCGAGACCTACGGACACTGTCCCTACCATCTGGCTGTGCAGTGCTCCCCAGGGAGGCTCAATTTTGCATTCCTCCAGTAGGGGCATCTAATCCCACTGGGACCCTAATCCCACTCACTTCGGAGTTTGCCACGCTACTGGCTGATGCTCATTGCTGCCCTCTAGTGTCCAGCTCCCGGAGCTCTCAGGAGCGCTCACTCTTCAGGAAGCGGCTCCTGCAGGCACAGGGTATGGCCCTTGCAAGGGAGACTGGGGACCACCCCACTGCCTTTCTCAGCCTTTCTCCAGGGGCAGAGATGGGGCTGACTCTTAGAGCCCAGCACACAGGGAGAATGGGCCGGCAGGGACTGCGTTCTAGGCAGCCAGCTTTCCAGTCCACTCCACTGACTCGCATGAGACCTTCCTCACCACCATCCCTCAACCTGCTTCCTCTCTGCAGTGGGAAGGACACAACCTAGTTGGATGACCATGTCACCCAGCAAGGTTTTGGCACAGCCCCTCCAAGGTCCTGAGGACAAGGGTTCCCTCTGCCACCTCCCAGCTCTTCTGTCACTTTCCTCAGAGCTTCTGAAGAGCACAGAGCCTGGGATGCTGTCCTCGCTGAGGGACAGCTGCTGGCCGGCCAACAGGTGTCACTGCCGGTGCTCAGGGCCCTGCAGCCAGACTGCTCCAGTGCCAGCTCTGCTTGCCTGAGTCCCAGGGGGCACAGGGTGGCAGAGCCAGCCTGCAGGAGCTACCCCACAGTCACACCATCCTCTAGATGGCACTTTCAGGTGGTGAGGATGGGCTCACCTTCTCTTCTGGGACTTAGGGTGCATTGGAAGTCTCAGACAAGGTGTTCCCGGGGCTACTTCCTGAAGTGGCATCCTTGCCTGGACCCCCAAGGGCAAGAATGAACTGAGCTGGTCAAGGTAGGTGAGCCAAGCCATCCCTGCTAAGGTGCCCCATCTGTCCCCTGAGGGGAGGGGCTCCATACCTTGGCAGAGTTGCATGGCCTGCTGGGACCCTCGTCACTGCAGGATCAGGAGGCAGAGGGCCTAGGGCTGGGCACCCAGCAGCACCTGCAGGGAGAGGGTGCAGGTCAGCCTCAGCTGGGGCATCCCGGGAGGCCCAGGCACAGGGTGCAGGTACATGCTGGCCCTGCTGGGCACAGGCAAGGCCCACACTCACATTTCACTCAGCACTGAGGGTACCAGCTCCACAGAGCCTGGAGGGTTGCGGGAAGCCAGGCCTGACCCGAGGAGCAGCAGCGCTTGGCCCACATGAAGCCCAGAGCAGTTAGTGTGTGGCCCACCGACACCAGGCTCTTGCCAGGAGCAGCCACCTGTAAGCTGAAGGGGAGAATTTGGAGGTTGAAGAACTCAGGACTTGGCAAAGGCCAGAAAGCACTTGGAGTGTGTGGGTGTGGGTAGGCTGAGTGAATGTGGTCCCTGGGGCGGACAGAAGGGCCCGGGCCAGGGGTCTGTGAGCAGTTGAGGAGCTTGGACTGCTCTAGGGAGGGAGGGAAGATGAAAAACCAACAGTTGCAGGCTAGAAGGGTCAGATCCATCTCGGGCTTGGTCTGTCCCAGAAGCTGCTGGGGCCTGGCTGCCTACCCCCACAGTAGGGGGCACACAGCCTGTGGGCCTGGCTCATGTGCTGGGCATTGCCATCTTTTCCCCATGCCAGTGAGGAACGCAGACCCTTAATTTTCAGCCCTCTTCCTCAGTGGACAGGCCTCTGCCTTGAACCAACAGCTCCACCAGGTACCTAAGGGTCAAATGCTAGTTTCCCGTGTGGGACTGAAAGCCCTTTCCCTGCTGACTGTGACAGGGAGGGAAGAGCAGGCTGTGGGGCTGAGGAGCTGTGGAAACAGATGTGTGTGGTTTCCAGGAAGGTCTTGCAGACTCCAGAGTCTGGGTGCCCTCTGCCCACAGGCCCCTGGACCATGGATCATGCTGCTTGCAGACCAGACTCAGGCCTCACTGCTGTGCTGCCCAAGCAGGTCACGGCAAGGGCCCAGCTGCTCCAAGGACATCTGGAGCTGGACTGTGGCACCAGGACTCACCTTGCCCTGACCACTCTGCTCATCCACTGGGCAGGGTTAGAAAGTCTCCCTCTTTTGGGAAGCTACTTCGGAGTGATTTTTGGAACAAAGCCAGCTACAGCTGGAAATGGGTACCACTGGAGGCAGAGGGGGCCATCCCCAGCAGAGGGCAGGAGGGAGGGGTTCTGCACTTCCGAGCCCCCCAGGGCTCCCACAGGCAGATGGGCAGGGCACACTCTGGTAAGGAATAGGGAGGTGGCAGGTTCCTTCTCTGCTCAGGCAGTGCACATGAGGGGCTCCCTGCTCCTCTCCATCAGTCTGGACCCTGCTTGTTTGTCCATACCAGCCATGCCAGGTATGCCAAAGATCTTCCTGCTTTCACCTAAACAATGGTGGCTCAGTGAGGAAAGGGGTGCTTGCTTTCCCTGAAGTGACCAACTTGACAGCTCCAAAGGGAAAGGCCATCAGGGGCCCTGAAGTTGTCACCGAGATTCAGGGAGTTGAAGCGACTCTGTCCAAAACTTAGTGCAACTCAGGGGAGAATCAAACGTGGTGGGTCATCCATCAGGTTTCCAGCCGATGCTCACCATCCTGTGCTTTGCAAGGGTGTGCAGCCTAGTCCTGAGCAGAACGGTCCTTGTGGTCTCTCCTGGCACCAACTGCAGGGCCTGCTCTGCTGAGGAACAGGTGGACTCCGGACAGTCAGCCGGACCAGATGGGCCTTTGGTGAACACTAAGAAAACACCTGCCCAGAGCAACCCATGCCCCAAGATCACAACTGACCACCAAGGCTCCAGAGGAGGTTCACCCCAGCCAAGTAGGACAGCGTCCCTGAGGAGCTCAGCAGACTCCCTGGGAGGGGGTTTGAATGGGAAGCATTTATAAGCTAAAAGGGTTGGAAGGGCACCGCAGACACGGTGGCCAAGAGAGGCCAGGCCAGGAGTGGGAAGAAAAGCTGTGTTGGGGGCAGCAGGGTGCAGCTGGCACAGGAGAACAGGGCATCAGTGACCAAGGAAGCAAAAACCATCAGTGGGGGCATGAGGGAACAACAAAGGAAGGTCCTGTGAGCACACAGCTCTTACCGCCCCTTTAGTGCACTGCAGCCAAACGTGGACGCAGACACAGGGACACATCTGAGACCCCTGCACAAGTTTACGATGCTACCAGCTGCCAGAGCTTTAGAAGTCCATGCCCACCAGGCAGGGCCATGCCCGCCACGGCTTGTGAACACCCACAGGAGGCACCCACCACATGCAGGCCTGGCCCCACAGTGCCTGAGGACTGCTGGGAGGCAGTCAGCGCCTGGCCACTGGAGAAGAGAGGGACAGTCTCCTCAACCCTGGAAAGCAGGTTCTCAATGAGCAAAGCAAGCCTCGCACAGCGACTGTGAATGGTTTCATTGTTCCTTTAATTTGGATGTACAATTTTTGCAGCAGTTTAAAAAATTTAAATATACATCTCACATCAGTCCTTCCTCTTGGCAGTGCAGTCAGGTCTGGGCTGGGCTCCGGGACTGGCCATCACTGCCCTACTGGCCCGGCGGAGCCACGGCGTGAACACTAGGCCTGACGGGAGGCCCGAGATGGGAACAGAGCACTGCAGGCATACCCCCCATCCAGCGGGGGCAGAGGGTTGGGGCTCCTGGATGGCATTAAAGCATGACAGGCACAAGGGGAAGATGGCCCTGAACCTTCCAGAAAGCTTTCAGTTGTCACATGGCTCTCAGCTTCAGGCCCAGGGTGGGACAGTCCTCTTCTCACTTCTGCAGCCCACACTGTCCACCCAGCCTCTGCAGCTGGAGGCCTTTCTGTACCTCAGAGGGCAGCTCTGAGTTCATCCAGGCTGGTGGCTATGGTCCCGGGCACCTGGCACAGAGGGAGGGAGGGACAAAGCCCAAGCGAGGATGCCATCTACTAGGAAGGGATGCTCACAGGTAGCAAGAGGAAATGAATTCCACCCCACAAACACACAGGGCTAAATTCACTCCAGACTCCCTTATTGGGGGTGGGGGAGCTCGGCCTCCCGGGCCGTGGCGTGAGCTAACTTATTGCTGTGAGACCCATCAGCCCGGCTCAAGGGCAGGGCTGCTCCAGCTCCACTGAAGGAGCCCCGGTCAGAGAAGGGGCCCTGTAGGGGCTGGAGCCTTCTCTGATGATGCTACATTCTGGGTGTCTGGAGGTGTTTCCACTCCAGTCTTTCCTCTTAAAGGGTTCATGTGCAGGCCAAAACGAGAACAATAAAGGCCCTGGGGAGTTGGAAAGTCACCTCCATGTGGGGCCATCAGTGGAAGGGAGGCACATTTTTGGAGAAGAAACATGCTTAAGTGCATTGCCAAATAACTCTACCCTGGTTTCATTAAAATCTTTCCTGATAGTACCAGCAGGAAAATATAAACCCCGCCCTCCCCCCAGAAAAACCTTGACAATCAAAATGACACTTTCAACAACATTTGGAAAGTCGCAGATTAGGAGGAACTTGATGAAGTGCAAGCCTTCTGCAGAGCTGATGGGGTGGACGGTTTTCTACAGCGGGACTTTCACCAAGTCCCACTCTGAGGGGCTGGAGCCACACCGCCGACTCCTGGGCAGGTCTACGAAAGGTCCAACTCCAGGCAGGACGGACACGCATTCTTGGAGGCCTTGCACATTTGTCTCGAGGTGTGTGTGTAAAGGAAACCGTGGGTCTGGACGCGTACCTGTATGCGCATCCCTCTGCATGGGCGTGGGTGCGGCAGCGTCACTGACAAACTCTATGCATCTCTGCACACACAGGAAGGTCTTTGGGTTGCATCTGTCACCAGAGCTGGGTTTCAGATCACAGGGTAAATGTGGAGGTGGCCAATTAAGCCTTTAGAACCCAGTGGTAAGAATCCCACGGGGGTGGCCCCAAATATCACATTCACAGTGCTACTTCTTACAAATGTAAACATCTAGCCAGGAGCAGAGTCCCCTCCAATACACCTGCGAAAGCGGCTGAACAGCCTGGGGCAGGCAGAGCGGTCCCATGGCTCACAACTCTAGAAGGCATTCTGGGGGAGCTGGGATGAGGAACGGGAGGCCAGATCAGTAGAAGTGGTGACTCTCCTACTTCTCCTGGAGATTCTGTATCTTCCCTTAAGGTCCTCCTCCAAAACCAGGCCCATTTCTACCCTTCTGCCTCCCTGACACTAGGAAGGGCTGATCCCAGTGTGGGGAGGCCTCAGGAAGGCTGGGGCTGCCAGGTGGACCTATGGACTCCTCTGTGCACAGCATGTCACGCAACCCTGCATCCTGCTGCCCTTGCAGGAGAGGGACAGGAGGCTCAGGGGGCTCAAGACAGCACCCCACAGACTCATGTGCAGTCAACTAACTGCACAGACTGAAGAATCTCTCCTCTGCAGACTGGAGAATATCTCTGAATGAGTCTCATTACCACAGTGAACACCTCAAACACCAACCGTCAAGAGCAACCAACCAGCACAGCTGGCAACAGCTGACAGCAGACTAGCCAGGCCTACCTCCCGGGCGCTGGGGGGCAAAGCTCCTGCCTGGGCATGGCCAGGCAGCAAGTGGAGGGCCCAAAGCTCGCCAGTGAGCCAAGGCAGTCCAGGGTCTTCATTTCAACAGTTTGGCTACTTTGGCCTGGAAACACGGAAGCTGCTGCCTGCGACGGCAGTGGTGGCTGGCAGGGAGGTGGAGCTGACAAGTTCCTGACCCTTCCCTCCACACTGCCTCTTCCTGCCTGAGATCAAGCCCTATTCCTGGGCTGAAAGGGCCCATGTAGGATGCGAGAAGGGGGAAGAGGTGCTGGGGTCTGTCTCATAGAGTTGCCAAGACACTGAGTTTTGCTCTTGACCAAGAGGGGCCCAGACAAAGTATAGCTCAGAGACACCCGTGAGGCCACCAGGCCAGGCAGCAAGATGACAGCACGTCCAGCACCGGGAGGCCACAGCTGGGGCCAGCTTGGGACTTGGCTGCCGTTGTCAGAGCAGCATTTCTGGATGCAACAGGCTGCTTGCAACCAGGCAGGTGACAGGGAAGCCACGTCTCTGCGGGTGGGTGGGGAGCTCTCCTCAGGCCTCAGAGCCAGCCCCAGGGAGGACTCCTGCTGCGGACACCTGGACACCAGCACCTCTATCATTCCAACCAGATGTGAATGTGTGAAAAGGGGTACACAAGCAACCACGTGCCGGCGGGTGCAAGGAGGGCACGGAGGGCCCTGCCGGCCAGAGGACGCCACTCCACAGGCGCTGTTACATGCAGCACAGGCCTCGCAAGTCACACGCTTTACACGGGCATAGGAAGGGTTACGTTAAAATTAATCTCTTTACTGATATAATTAAATTTTAAGTCCTGAGAAGAAAACAGAGAAAGGGAGAAGGGCGCTGGGCGTCTGGCACCCCAGCTCCCACCTGCCACGCAGCATGGCGCCTGTGCAGCTAGACTCCGGCGGCAGACACCCTGCTGGGCAGGGCCGTGGGGTGCTCTCCAGGCTGCTGACCATGTCCACCCACGGGACAGGGCAGGCTCAGGGCCAACCTGCAATGGCAAGGACTTATATCCTGGACGCAAGGGCAGCTATGACGTGGTGACGTGGGACAGGTGATAGCTAGGAGAAAGACAAACACCTGGTTGACGGGCACTGTCACCAGCTGCTGTGAGGACAGCAACACAGGACTCAGGCTCAGCCCACTACCCTGCACACTCCCTGCCCAGGACCCACGCTGCCGAGAGCTTCTGCCACCGGGCAGAGACACACACTGTCGGCTGCCTGTGAGACAAAAGCCAGAGTCACAGTGCCCAAGGCAGCCCCGAGAGGCAGGGTGCTCAGTGCAGGCTCCCAGAGGCCCTGGCCCCAGTGGCCATCTCCTCTTGGCCTCTGCCTCCACAGACTCTCAGCAGGTGGTGACCTTGTGGACATTGCGCAAGCAAGTCAGCAGGCGGTGGTACGGGCTCCCCGGTGCCGCGACCACCTCAAACACAGACTGGAAGGCCCTCCGGTCGAGTTCCTCCTCTATCTGATGTCTGTAGAAGTCTGTGGCAACCAGGCAGAAAAGGTTCACGTCCACCTGCTCCAGCTTGCCCATCCTGCTGATGACGTGTGGAAGGCTGGTGAGGAGTCAAGGGAGAACTCTGGCAAAGGTGAGGAGATGTCCTCACTGTCCTCCTGGGGAGATTCTTTCCTGATCAGGCCTCCACAAGGCCCAGGGAGGATCGAGAGTGGCCAGAGTAGTCAAGGGGCAGGCTGGACTGCAGCAGCAGCGGCAGCAGATCCTAGAACCCTCTCCTGCAGGGTAGGGCGTGGGCAGAACTGGCCCAGGAGGCGGGAGCCCTGCAGGCAGGTGCTTGCTCCTGGCCTCTGCACCACAGCACTTACCTGGCTGGTGGCCGGTGCTCCCGTGTCCCCTGCTTGGGGCAGGGAGGGTCTTTGCCTGGCTGGCCCTCCCAGGCACGCCGGGTGAGGCTGCGCTGGGCAGAGGCTCTCGTGGTCTGTCTAGGGGAGGGCTGCCTAAGGAGGAGCTCCTGGCCACCAGCACTGCAAGATGGGTCTGGGGCCGGGGCTGGATCTTTACTTATGCTCTCCCCGGGAGGGCCATCCGCACAATGAGGAGAGCTAATGAGAAGCAGCACAGGAAAAGCCCAGCACTCCCCAAGCTGCCCTCCCCCGCTCCTTTCCCTCCGCTGGCCACAACACTTCTGCCACACACCAGCCCCTCTGGGCAGCCCTGGTTGGCTCGAAAATGCCTGGGCCTTCTGTTTTGTATCCCTGTCAATGTTGTACATCCTCGGGGCTAGGTCTACATCTCCTTGACATCTGCGGGCTTCTGCAAAGGTGACGTTTCAAAGCTTTCAACAAATCTAAACTCAGATGCCCTAGGACAGGCAAGCAGGAACCCAGCCATGAGGACCAGGGAAGGATACATTGCCGAAACCCAGGGGCTGGTGGACGCGCTGACGAAGAAGCAGGAGAGGCTCCACATGGCCATGGCGACTGGGGTCCTCTGCGTAAAGTTGGACAGGGACAGCATGACCCAGTCCCGCACCATGGATGACTGCCCAGCACTATGCAGAGTCTGAAACACCTGGGAAAGAGCAAGACACCTGAGTGGGAGGGGAGTGTGGGTTCTCCCAGCACATAGTCATTTTTGAGGGGAGAGGCTTTGGCCCTACTGGCAGATCCACTGGAAGTCTGGGATTGACTCCCTGCCCCATCCCTGTCCCACAGATAGCTCACCTTATACACTACAGTGGCCATGAATTGTGGGTATGGCTGCTGGTTGGACAGAAACTCTCCAATGACTTTGTTCATAACATCCTGGGGTGGGAAGAAGTCATCTAGGAACTGAGGCAGGATCCTTGCCACCACCCTGGCTTCACAGGGAAAGCCCTTCCTGATCCTGGAAGAATGGGTGGATCAGAGACAGCCTGATCCCTAAACCCCCAAACCTACCCGGGAGAGCCAGCATGGAACCAGGGCCGTGACTGGAAGGGACACTCAAGCGGGGCCCAGGCAGGAGCTCGGGTATGAATTCTGAATGCAGAAAGGCCAACCCCGGCAGTCCCCTTGTCCTCCTCACAGGGATGGTAAAGATGACTGCCGCTGAGTATGGGCTCGGGGCTCCCAAGTCACATGGAGTGCACTCTGCAGAGGGGAGTGATCGTCCGGTAAAGGGATAGCAGGGTGAGGACACCACAGAAGGGAACTGTCTACCTCCAAATGGTCCCTGACTTCAGCTAGTGCCCTGAATGAGGGTTTTCCTTCTTTCCCAGTCTGGACCCCGACTCTTCTCTTGTGGATCGTTCTCTCAACAGAGCCTAAAGTCTGCCCATTGCAGCACCCTTTCCAACGCCAAGAGATAGAAGCTGTGATGACCCTCCCAGTGCACACACAGGAAGTCCTCTTCAACCAGCACCTCCCCTCGCCACTGGACAGCGGCCAGCTGAATGCTTGGACTGTGCTCACTGGAGCATTTACTTCCTCAGCAATAGAGCACAAGTTCCCTGAGGACAGGGCTGGGCTGTGACCTGCATGTACCCAGCTGTCCCCGAGCCTGGCTGCAGTGGTGCTCTGTGAACACACTGTGCTGGAACAGTGGCTGCAAAGCTCATTCAAAACTTCAGCATGGAAACTGACCAGCCAGGCAGAAAACCTCTTCTGCACAGAGAGGGCACACGAGGTCCCTCAAAGAGTATGCTTGTGGGAAAGCCAGATGGCTTCCCACTGGCTAGAATGAGTGGTGATCACAACAGGCCATAGACCCGTCGTTTGCCAGCACCAAGAGCTCTGAGGGGAAGAAGTGGGGCCTTGTTCTCAAGAAGCAACCCGGTAAGGCCCACCGGCTCTGCAGAGCTGGTGAGTAGAGTTAGCACTGAACGCAAGGGCACTCCAGGTGCGGGGCAGGAAGCTCACATGCCTGAGGCTCTCGGAGATGTGTGTTTGTTGTGCCTTTACTCTTCCTGGTGCTATTCCCAACACTGCTTCTGCGTGCCATGTGCTCCCTCCCATGTCCCCTGAGGGCAGGAAGGACCCTGCTTCCACCTGGCTCCTCTCTCATGAAGGGCAGCAGGGTCAGGGCATTTTAACTGCTGCATTCCCAGCCTCCCAGCATCTGACCACCAAGTGCCCAGGCTGCAGCCCAGGACTGGCAGGTGCCATCCCTGACACCTCCAGGAGAGAGGGACCCAAGTGGGGGTTAGCACCTCAGTGCTACTGGGGTCCAAGGATGGCCTCTCACCAGGAGAGCCCAAGCCAGGGTCGAGGTGTGGCAGGGAAACTGTGGGACCACGGGAAAGGAGCCAAGAGGTCAAGCAAATAGGCAGGCACCAGGCAGCTGCTTCTGGCTGGCTCCAGGGCAGGGCTGCCAGGAGGGTGCACCTCTTACCTATCGAAGAGAACAGACACCCGCTCCATAGCCACGATCACAGACTCACTATCTGGAGCCGCCGGGTTTGGGTCAGACGCTCTACCGGGGCTGGCTTTCTCCTTTCCTGAAACAAAAGCACTCAGTGGAGGTGGCACGACTGAAACCCAGTAGCTGCCCAGACCCTGCCCTGTGCACAGGAGTCCAATAGATCACCAGGAACCGTGCAGAAGGCCCAGTGCTCAGCCAAGCGATGGGGGACGGAGGGTTGTGACCTCCTCTGGCAAGGTGCGGGCCTGGCTTGAGGCAACACCAAAGGTGCTGCATGCCAAGGGCCTGGCCTGTGTCCCTCCAGTGAGCCTGCTCCTGTCTCATGTGTCGCTGGGCACACTGGCCCTGGGTAAGCCACCAGCCTTCGTGACTGCTCACCAGTATACATGCAGGTGAGCATCAGGCCCAGGGCCGCCATGGCCCGGTGTGGGCTGTGCACGTTCACTCTGTCCACACTCAGCTTGACCAGGGACTCTGCATCCAGCCGGGAGAGCTGCTCGGAGAGTAGGAGGCGCTCCAGTCCTCGGAGGGCACAGTGGTAGATGGTGGAGGGGGTGGCCTCCTCACTGCCAGACAGCATCACCCCACACATCTGCACGAGAGGACAGGCTCAAGCACACTCCCAAGCCAGAGCCATCCCGCCACACAGTCCTGCAAGGAGGCCCACTCACCTGTATCACTGATGCTGAGAACTCTGGCCCCACGTCCAGAGGGTAGTTCTCCATCAGGTAGAACGCAGTGGCACACATCACCAACACGTGCTGCTGGCTGTGTACATTCACGCAGCTGGAATGGGAGTTGATGACCGAGCTTAGCCGCACACAGCCTGCTCTACCCCAGCTAGAACGGTCAGCTCCTCCATGAACACAGAGCCACAGGCCACACCTGCCTCACACAGGGGCCTGGGGACCTCCACTGGGCCCGTCTCCAGGGCTGCACACAGGCCCTCTGCCCCTGCACAAGCCACTTTTGCTGTCTCCCTCAGCAACTCCTGCAGATTGTCTCCCACCAGGCAGGTCCCACCTGCTCCTCAGGGTGCCAGTGGCTTCCCTGTGAGGCACACACCACCTTATAATCCTGATTCACGGGCTTTCCCAGGGGTCTGGCCTGTGACTGGACATAGCACCACCCACACTCAGATGGCTGCTGTGAGCTCCCACCAGTCACTAGGTGGACCTGCCTCTACTGCTTTGCCCAGGACACCAGCCCTCTGCCCAAGGAACTGAGGCCAGGTATGCTTGCCATCTTGTCTGGACACTAGAAGCTCCTGTGTCCCTCTCAATTCCTCTGTACCAGGCTCTGTGATCACGAGGACAATAGCCAGCTAAGGGCCCCCTACAGGTCTATGCCACCTCTGGTCTGAAGGAGGTGGCCTCCGCTGTGCCACATTCCCTGACCCAGCTCTGCCCTGCCAGACTCCAATGCGTCCTTGCCCACATACTTCCCCCAGTCAGAACTTTGCTCCCTCGTGGCAATCACAGCTGTGGGGTCCAAGACCCTCACTGTGCCTTCTAACCCTCACGTTTTACTTCATCCTTGATACCCACCGCAAATCTGCACTCAGGTCACAGAGGACAGCTGTTCTTTCCAGCTCTCCTCTCAGCTCCGAACTCTTGCCCTCAACTCTGCATCTGTGCCTGACGAAACTCAACCCACCCCTCGAGGGCAGGTGCTAAAGGCAGCTCCAGATGCAGGAGCCCAGGCCCTGAGAGACATCCAGCTCTGCTCCAGACTGCCTCAGGGCTTACACAACACGTTTCTGATAAACTCCTCTTTCTTTCCTTGGTTGGGGATTGAACCCAGGGTGCTTTACCACCGAGCTACATCCACAACCATTTTTATTTTGAGACAGGATTTCAACAAAGTTCCCAGACTGGCCTGAAACCTGTGATCCTCTTGCCTTAGCCTCCCGAGTTGCTGTGACAACTCGTGTGCTCCGCCACACCTGGACTGTCTTCTATGGGGTCCTGTGACATATCTGTGCTGAGCTGTATGTGAAGCTACTTTAAGGGAAGATGAGATTGGGGTCAGAGCAGGGGAGCTGCAATCAGCTGGCCAAGTCTGGCAGAGGATGAGACTACCATCCTTGCCAAGGAGTCACGTGGCTGCACAGAGGAGTGGGCACGTGCTGGGGCAGAGGCAGCAGAGGCAGGACCTGCCATCTTGTTGGGGGCATCCAGGCAAGTTTTTGGCAGGCATTCATGTCCTTGTGTCTCAGTGACCTCAGCCACTGTCCCCAAGAAAGGGTGCCCACCCAGTTCTCCACCCATCTGCCGCACTCTGAGAGACAGAACATGGCTCTTTCCTCAGCCTGCTCAGAAGCTGCACCAGGCCAGCTCCACTCACTGGGCTGCTCCTCGGAGGTTGGACAGGAGGTAGTCGCTGACAAAGGGGACGAGCTGCTTGGCAGTGTCATCCAGAAGGTCGCACTCCAGCACATAGAGGACTCCATGCAGGGCTCCGATCTGGCTGGGCAGGTGGCTGCTCCTGAGTGTGCTCTCCAGCAGGCGGCTGACTGGCTCTGCCACAGCCTTGTCCTGGGCACAAGCACAGATGCAAGCTGCCCGAGACACATCAAGGCTCCCATCTCAGTGGCCCACTTTCCCCAGTAAAGAGAGGGCTGTCCCTGTGCTACCGTGGAGACCAGCACACAGCAGAATTCTCAGGGTGGCCGAGACCCATTGCAAACAGGCTGTGTGCAGGCATGGCCCCCGGCTGGCATGTGCCTGGCCCCCAACTGCCAGGCAGGCTCCTGTGCCTCAATGGTCTCTGTGGAGACCTTCCCTGCTTCTTGGGGTCTCGAGGTTTGGCACGGACCCTACAAGGTGCCCAGGGGACCAGCCCAGTGAATGCCCTGGACACAGTCCCTCCTGGGCTCCCCGGTTGGCACTGCCCCACGTGCTGCCACAGCTCCTTGCTGGGGAGTCAAACACATCCTCAGCCTCCACGGAGGGGATCCTTGATACGTGCCTTCTCCCACTGCTAATTTTGCTTTGGAGGAGTTCTTCACTGTAATAAATTTTAGCTCTGACATCTTCTACCAAAAAACGAAGGGACCCCTACCACTAGTCTGTGCTAACTTGGACCCAAATGGCATCAATTCCACTTAGCATTTTATACAGCTAGAGAGCACGCCCTCCACTGAGAACTCCTGTAACAGTGCGGAGGCCGTCACAGGAAGGGGCGTGCAGGTGGAGACATGTGAGCTGCAGCATTTCAGGAAAGGCAGGCTCAGGGCCTTTCTCTGGACCAGCAGCAACAAGAGGCCGTCTGGCCATCCACTCTCCAGGGAAGTCTATACCTTGTGGTCTCAGCCTGAAGGAGGGTGACACTCTGCCAGACACTGCCTTCTCATCCGCGCCCACAACCTTGGGGCTATGTGACACCTCCCTAAGGACGACTCCCACCCAGGCCTCCAGTACCACTTCTGCTGAGGGCTGCAGCTCCAACAAGAGCGGGCAAAGGAAGCAGTGCACTTGGGCACAGTGCGGTCTGCAGCAGCACCCACCAGGCTGAAAGTTGGGCAGTATAGACCAACTTCGGTCTCGGAGGGACATTTGTGTGCACAGCATTGGGAACCAGGGCCATATGCCATACTGCCTTGGGGTCTGTTTTGGAAATCATTACTCACTTGACGTATCTGATTTACACTGGCCTGGGGATCTGGGCCTAGCACAAAGCCACAGCTGGGATGAAAGCCAAGCCCCAGCAGCTGAGCTCCACAGGGGGAAAGGACCTCCCACAAGTCGGCAGCACCCAGCTCGCCCTGAAGAGCTGCATTCACACAGGGCACCCACGTGCTCACTGCTCCTGCTCCCTGCATGGCTCCACGTCACCAGGGCCTGGGCAAAGGCTACCTATGACAGACTGTTCCCTGCTCTAGCCTCTGGGCTCAGTAACAGCAGATTGAGGAGGGTGAGAGTCGGACTCCACAATGTCCCATGTGTCCTGTACCTCTGTCAGATGGGACAGACTGGATGGGGCACCTGGGGCACGAGCCCTGGCAGGTTCCTGAGTTTCTGGTGCATGGCGGCCACTCTGTGTCCACTGAATAAATGAGTCTCTATTGCCATCAGAAGGGTGACTGAGAAACATCACAATCACAGGATGACGCTAAATGACAAAGAGCAAATACACATCCACTTGGACAGTCTGGGTCCTTCCCTGTGGTGGCAGTGCTGACACCTGCAACATGCTCCAGCAAGGGATGAGATCTGCAGGCATCACCTGCACGTGTGCACCTGAGACAGAGTCAGGGAGTGCCACGTGGTGACGAGCACCTGCGACAGGGAGGCACACTGTACCGCTGGAATTCTGATCAACTAGCAGCAGAATGAGGAGGAACTTGTCATGGGGATCTGCTCCACTGACCAGGTCGGTGTCCTTATCAAGGACGTCCCAGGGAGCCTGTCTGCCCTTCCACTGAGGACAAGTGAGAAGGTGCCTGCAAAGAACGGCCCTCCCTAGATACCACGCCTGCTGGCACTTTAACCATGGACTTCCCAACTCCACACTATGAGCGATCCATTTCTGTTGTTTACAAATGACCCACCCTAAGGTACGTTGTGACAACAGCACAAATGGATTAGGTCGGCCTGATGCTAAGAACAGATTCTAGGATCCAGACTCTGGGCATGGACTGTATGGTGATGGTGACAAAAGGATCCCAAGAGGGAGACTGTCCGCTGAAGAGCACAGGGGCTCAAGACCACACCAAAGAAGGGGAGTGGGCTGCCAGGCTGCAGGCAGACTGGAGAAGCCAGTCGTGTCCCCCTTCTGTGCTGTCCCTGTGCCATCACAGACCCGTGGCTCTGTGGCAATAGCCTACTACAATGAGAGAACCCAGGAGCATGGGAGTCCCAAGCTGCACTCAGCCACACGCACGTCCCAGTGCCCTGTGGGACAGCACTGATGGGGAGTGAGTCCTCTCTCATTGGCCAGAGATGCTGCTCACAGGCTAGGAGTGCAGCCCACGTAAGGACTGCAAAGAACGCAGCCATCCTCAGGACCTCTGGCCAACACCAGCCCCAACGCAGAGCAGGTTCAAGTGGCCTCAGCACAGGCAGCCTCCGTGCCACCTCGACTCACCATGCCCAGGACGGCAGCTGCCTTGCAGGTGGCAGGCACCAGGTACTGGAGGAGAATCTCATCCTCGGAAGGGTGCACCCTCCGCAGTTCCATCAGGGTCAGATACATCATCTCAAACTGGTTGCGCTCCGTGAACAAGTCAGAGACCACGAGAAGCTGGAGATGGTGGGACAGGAGAGGGGAGTCACGCTAAGAGCACTGCGAGCAACTCGGGCCAAACTCTGCCAAGGCGAGGCACATCCTAACGTCATGGGAGGGTACAACACGGCACTCGTGGAAGCCCTGACTGGAAAGGACTCTGACTGGAAAGGACTCCGACTGGAAAGGACTCCAACTGGAAAGGACTCGGTGTGAACCTAGAGACCCACGTGCAGGAAGAAAATCGCTCCCCTGTGTCCTGTTTGTTAAAAGTGCCTCTGTGTACACACAAGGCACAATGAACACGCCACGCCACACACAGACACCATGTATACATGTGGACCAGACACACACCACAGTTGGAGGCGAGCATGGGTTGCACCTTTGAGGGACACTCACCCCAGGCCTGCCCTACAGCTCTCAAAACCCCTGGCAAGGGCTGGGTCGTGGCTCAGTGGGAGAGCACTTGCCTAGCATGTGTGAGGCACTGGGTTCGACTCTCAGCACTGCATATAAATAAATAAAGTCCATTGACAACTAAAAATATTAAAAAAAAAAAAAACATAAAGTGCTTGACTTTAAAATAAAAAAATCTGGGAAGGGAGAATGTGGGGATCAGTGTTTCTAAAACACGAGTTCTGGCAACCACTCTCCCAAGCATTCCTGCCTCCAACACCAGCTCTCACACCACACCTAAGTAAGGGCCTTGACCAGGCACCAAAGGCAGGCTAGAGTCAATAAATCATCCAGACCAGCATCCACATGGGGTCACGAGGATGCGCAGAAACCTGAGCCTTTGCAGGGCCTTGAGAGGCAAACCATTCCCATAATCCTACTGACGTCACCCTCATTTCTCCCAGTGCATGGTGGAATTTTCTAGAGGTTATACAATACTAACAAACTAAAAGCAGAGCAGATATGAGAAATCTGTTTTCTAATAAACCAGACATTTGCAAATCATTTCTTATAAAAATTGCTTAAAGTAGACTAAGTATTCCTCTAAGAACTGGAACAAGACAGGGATGCCCTCTTTCACCACTTCTATTCAATACTGCCCTTGAAACTCTAGTCAGAGCAATCAGATAGATGAAAGAAATTAAAGGGATACAAGTAGGAAAAGAACTCAAGCTATCATTGCCAACAACATGATTCTATATTTAGAAGATACAAAAAATTCTAACAGAAAAATTCTAGAACTCATAAATGAATTCAGCAAAGTAGCAGGATATAAAATCAAAACCCAAAAATCAAATGCATTTCTATACATAAGTGATGAATCCACTGCAAGAGAAATTAGAAAAACTACCCCATTTACACACAGTAGCCTCAACAAAAATGAAATACTTGGGAAACAATGTAACAAAAGAGGTGAAAAACCTCTACAATGAAAACTACAAAACACAGAAGAAGAAATGGAAGAAGACCTTCAAAGATGAAAAGATCTCTCATGCTCTTAGACAGGCAGAATTAATATTGTTAAAATGGCCCTGCTACCAAAAGTGTTATACAGATTGAGTGCAATTCCTATTAAAATCCCTGACATTCTGCATAGAAATAGAAAAATCAATCATGAAATTCATGTGGAAAAAAGAGACCCAGAATAGCCAAGGCAATCCTCTGCAAGAAGAGTGAAGCCAGAGGCGTCACATTACCAGAACTTAAACTATACTACAGAGCAAGAATACCAAAAACGGCATAGTATTGGCACCAAAATAGACATGTAGACCAATGACAGAGAATAGAAGACACAGAGACAAACCCACATAAGTACAGTTACCTCATACTAGACAAAAGTGCCAAAAACATACAGTGGAGGAAAGATGGCCTCTTCAACAAAACTGAAAAACTGAAGATCCATATGTAACAAAATGAAATTAAAACTCTCTTTCTCACCCTTCACAAAACTCAACTTAAAGTGGATCAAGGACCTAGGCATTAGACCAGAGACCCTGCACCTAATAGAAGGAAAAATAGGCCGAAATCTTCATCATGTCAGCTTAGGAACTCCTAAGCTTAACAAGAATCCTAAAGCACAAGAAATAAAGTCAAGAATCAATAAATGGGATGAATTCAAACTAAAAAGCTTCTTCTCAACAAAGGAAACAATCAATAACGTGAAGAAAGAGCCTACAGAGTGGGAGAAAATCTCTACCACATGCACTTCAGATAGGGCATTAATCTCCAAGATATAAAAAGAACTCAAAAAACTTAACACCAAAAAAACCCAAATAACCCAATCAATAAATGGGCTAAGGAACTGAACAGACACTTCACAGAAGATATACAATCCACCAACAAATATGAAAAATGTTCATCATCTCTTGCCGATCAGAGAAATGAAAATCAAAACTGCTCCAAGATTTCATCTCACTCCAGTCAGAATGGCAATTATCAAGAATATAAGCAATAATAAGTATTGGTGAGGATGTGGGGAAAAAGGTACACTCATACCTTGTTGGTGGGACTGCAGATTGGTGCAACCACTGTGGAAAGCAGTATGGAGATCCCTAAGAAAACTTGGAATGGAACCACCACTTGACCCAGCTGTCCCACTCCTCCATTTATACCCAAAGGACATAAAATCACATACTCCAGTGATGCAGCCACATCACTGTTTACAGCAGCTCAACTCACAATAGCTAAGCTATGGAACCAACCTAGGTGCCCCTCAACAGATGAATGGATAAAGAAAATGTGGTACATATACACCATGGAATATTATTCAGCCTTGTAGAAGAATGAAATTATGGCATTTGCAAGTAAATTGGATGGAGCTGGAGAAAATCATGCTAAGTGAAATAAGCCAATCCCACAATACCAAAGGCCGAATGTTTTCTCTGATAAGCGGATGGGGATCCATAGTGGGGAAAGGGTAGGGAAGAATGAAGGAACTTTGGATTATACAGAGGGGAGTGAGGGGAGGAGTGGAGTGGTGGGAATGGGAAGGATGTTACAATGAAACAGACATCATTATCGTATATACATGTGAGGAAAAAAATTTTTTAAAAATATTTATCATTGTCAAAAAAAGATAATGAAAAATTTTTTCAATACTACATACTCCTTTACTAAGATTACTGTGAAATGTTTGCATTTTTCCTGTTCCTAAATGAAGAGCTAAAACTACTAACGTGAGATGTTCTGAACTGGTGCTTCTCAGAAGTGGAGACTGGAGCGTGGGGCTGTTTGTCACAGACCTGGAAGGGGCAGCCACACAGAGAGTGAGACTGGGCACTGTGAAAGCAAAGGCATCTCACCGCACGTGCACCATGAGAGTGTCAGCCAGGCAAGTGGCACATGCCTGTGACCCCAGCGACCCAGGATACTGAGGCAGGAGGATACCAAAGTTGAGGACAACCTCGGCAACTCAGTGAAGCCCTAAGCAACTTAGTGAGAACCTGCCTCAAAACAAAAAGGGCTGGGGATGTGGCTCAGTGGTAAAGCACATCTGAGTTCATCTTGGGGGTTTGGTACCCCCAAGATAAAAGCGTATCAACATTCTCTGGATTGCAGATCTAGAGAACCATCCCTTCACCCATTTAGAAGCACTGGGAGTTTGTAAAAGCCCCTCATAGGTTCTCAGACCTTATAGCCCATGTGTGTGGTAGACACACGTCCCTGGGCACATGTGTGCGTCTGGCACATACATGTGTGGTAGTGTCTGTGTGTGACCATGTGCTCCTGCGAGAGGACAGGGAAGGTCACTTACGGATCGAACCACTTCACTCATCAGCATGACAGGGGTCCTTCTGGCTGAACTGGACGGCAGGATCCAGCGGCTGTACAGTTCAAGCAAAAACTGGGAACAGGAATGGATATCAACTCCAGCCCGGTGCTTCCTGCCGAGAATGAAACACAGATGGATATTTTCCCCATACACAGATGACAGGTTCATTTCAAGATGCACCACAAACAAACCAAATGATTAGTAAGAATTTTCAAATTGCTTTAAAAACTAAAAGGCCAATGCAAACCTGGAGTTGACTGGAGATGTGGGTGGAGAAGCAGGTGTGGGGACATCTGCCTCCTCCTCCTCTTCCTCATCCCACTCCTCCTCCCGTAGGGGTGTGATACTGTTCCCCAGCCACACAGAGTGTATGGACACCTGCCATGGAAACAGGACACTCAGCCTGGCACCCCGGGAGGCAGGTGCGGCCGGGCTCTCTGCACTGTGCACAGGGCAGCACTCTAACAGCTGGCTCAGCCGGCTGCTCACAGGCATTCAGAGCCATCGAGCTGTGGCCATCGGAGCCTGAGAGCCTGTAGCAGGGGATGACTTCAGTCTCAGGTCCAAGGCCTGGGACAGCAGCTGGGGGAAGAAGCTAGGGCTCTCAAGGGTGCCTGAAAGCAGCCCTGGAAACAGGAAGCTCACGTGTGGGGTTTGTTCCAAACCTGGTTCCCCTTGGGGCAGTTCCTGGTGGTGTACCCCACTTGTTTGAGCTGCTTGTTTTAATAAGTCCCAACAGTACTGAGGGTGCTCTCCTTCCTTTGGAGACAGCAGCAGGAAAGTGAGGGCCAGCAGGCAGGTAGAGAGAGTCAACTGTCACCATGAAGGCTACCCAGGAGGGAACCTGGAGCCTCGTGCCCTGAAACCTGGCTTCAGAACACACGGCTACTGGCTGTCAGCCCAACCTCGACCTCACTCCTGCCTGCTTCTCTGGAAACCTGCAGTGAGGGATCTGTGGGCGGGCAGGCTGTGGTGGGTCATTCAGCCTGGGGGCATTTGGGACTTGACATATCCCGACAGGCAGGGATGGGAGTGTTATTCGGCCCTGATACAATCCCACCATACTGGCTTTGTGGACCCTGGACACTGACACAGCCCTGAAAGCGACAGAACCAGAGGGGACAGCATGACCATGAGTCCATGTTCCTGAACCTCAGCAGGCCCAGGCCTCTCCCTCCATGAAAGCTCATCACAGCCTAATGGTCACCACTGCTCAGTCTGATGGAACCTGTCTGCACAGGTGACAGAACAGAAGAGTGAGCTGGCACCACAGCTGCCCGCATTCAGCAGGTGCCAGAGTGGACCAGCAGAAGGCTATCCGTGCAGAGGCGGGGCCCGGGATGCTGACACGATGGGGCTACAAAGGCTGTGGGTGGGATGGCAAAAGGTGAAACCCTCAGAAGTCACCAGTGTTCCCAGACATCATTCTGAGGAGCCTCTTCCAAAGCGAGAGCTCAAAGGACAGCTTCCTGCTCTGCAGGTGTCCGCGTGGACAGCAGAGAGGACACATTCACACCAGCCCTCCAGCCAGCAGCACGCTCCCCAGCTCCCTGGCAAGCACAGCATGCACATGAGCACCCCACTGTTCTGCAAGGAAACCCAGGCACAGTGAGGTCTGAGCTGCAGCCATGGAACTGCCTGGGTGGCCTGAGAGGCAGGCCCCACCATCCTCCCAGCCTCCCACACCACCCCGCCTGCTCCACGCATGCCATGAAATCAAGGGACGTGTTCAAACCTTCTCAGAGCAAAGAACGTAAGTAAAAAGAAAAGGAAAAGCTCATTCATTTAGGAAAAGCACTTCATTCTTCCCTGGGGGTGTGCCCCCAACCAAAGGCAGCCAAGGAGACCAAGGGGAGCCAGACGCACCTGGCCCAGCTTGTAGCTCATGTTGCCCAGCTCCCGCTCGGGGTTCATCTGCAGCAGCAGCTTGTCGTGGCTGATGAGGGCACCTGTGAACAACACCGTGGGGACACCAGGCAGCACAGCTGCAGGGCCACCTGGCGCCAACTCCACTCCTGCCCGTGCAGGTGCCACTGGTCAGTGGGTGGGATGGCCCTGGAGTCTCAGGGGTTTGTCATTAACAACCTGTTAAGCTGGCAGGCTGGGGGCAAAATGGAGTATGGCCTTTTCTCTGCAGCACTCAGGACTGCCCTGGCCAGCCCGTGCCAGCTCTGTGCCACCCACCTTCCCCTGGAACCACGTGCTCTCCGCCACTCCTGGAGCCCCGAGCCTGCACCTCTCGCAGGACCCGCTCGCTCTGACACTTGTAAATAAAGCCTCGAGGCACTCCAGTGTATAGCTCTAAGCTAACCCAGGAAGGGATCACAAAACTAAATACTGCTGTGGAGCAAAACAATGCATAACAAAACAAACAAACTGAAAACAACAACCCCCCCCCAAACCTCTCCTGCCCTTTAAGCTAGGGTGATAAACTACAGAGTCTGTCACTGGCAGGGGAGGTGGAGGAGGTGCTGAGGAGCACAGCACAGAGTCTAGGACGGTGGGGCCCTCGGGCCAGGGGAGCCTGCCACGGGGCCAGCAGAGAACACAGGCTCCTGCACGTGGGGTCCCTGAGACGCTGGAGATGCAGATCAGTTAGACAAACTGTGACCAACTAATGTGGCTTCTGAATCCTATGCAGGCTGCCAGGCTTCCAGCCTTGAGAACTCTTTGGCATCCCACAACTCAAATGGCAATAGGTGGTGCTTCTAGTTGATTTCCAGATTTTATTTCCTCAGGACTGAGGCTCCAGGGTGCAGCACATGTGGCACACAGACTGGGAGGCATGGTGAAGTGCCAGTCACTCTCATTCTAGTCCTAGCCAATGCCCCTCTCCAGTACCTGTAGTAGCTGGTGACAGAGAAGGGACAGGATCCCAGGCCTGGTATGGGTGATGGGTGGCAATATTCTCTCTCTTGGACACCATTGCTTGAATCTCCTGTTCCACAATCCCTCTGATCATGCTCAACTTCCTCCCAAACCTAAAGTTCAGACAAAGGTAAAGAACATTTTGCTGCTGGTGCACGCCTATGATCCCAGCAACTCAGGAGGCTGAGGCAGGAGGATGTCAAGTTCAAGGCTAGTCTCTGCAACTCAGACCTTGTTTCAAAATAGAAAAGGGCTGGGGATGCATCTCAGTGGCAGAGCACACCTGGTTCAATCCCAGTAGCACAAAAAACAAACAAACAAAAAAAACCAAACCACAAAACCACCTTCTGCCTTCAGTACCCTACAGGTCAAAGCTGTCAGGACCCCCTCTCCGTGCTGCCTCCGTGACAGCACAGGAGCAAGTGAACTCACTGGTAAGTCATTCCTGTCTGTGTACTTTAGGCAGCGGCTCACTCCTGTCTTGCCAGAGTTTGTCCCCAAACATTCCAAAGGCCCTCATAAATTCCAGGCCCAATTCTGAACTTGTCACAAGGCATGAAATCACTTGGATCTGCATATTTGTGCCAGGGCCACATGCAGTGTTATTTCAAGTCTGGCAGCAAAGGAAAGAGCGGGGGAAAGCTGCTGGTCCCTGAGGAGGGGGCACCTCACTGTCCTCCACAGTGGGACACAGGACACAGGCAAACCTGGTATCGAGGGCCTTCAGGGGCTTGTTCCGGGGCTGCTGCTCCAAGCAGCTCACTGCTGGGTTGCCAGCCACAGGCACGGTCATTGCACTGAGCACCAGGGAGGTGATGGCCTGCACAGCCAGGACGTGGATCTGGGTCCTTTCTGTGTCCTCCTGGATGGACAGTCCACATATCAACAACAGGACAGTGAGACACCACAACCAACTCTGCCTCTACTTCACACAGTGCCTGCAGGCCACATGGCCCAGGAGAAAGCAGTGAGGAACGTGGCTTCCCCTCGCTAGGGTCTCTTGTCTCCCTAAGTTCATGGGGCAGCACCTCCACATGTCTGTGCCTCGGAATAAATCTAATGGGCAAATGTCTTGTTTTCAAACTAAGGTCTCCTGTGAGCATAAAACTCCAAATATGAAGCACTCTTTAAGAAGCTTTCCTTGAAGGCCCTTACTACTTTCAGGGGTGTTTCACATGACATCCTGCTAGCTCCTAGAGATGACCCTGTACCATCATTTCTGCAAGCTGACCGCACTTCTTCCACCAGAACCAAAGACCACACCCATTTTAATCACTCAGTTCTGCTTTACCGGAACATGGTTGCTAGTTATGACAAAAGGAGCTGATGTAATTCACAATTCCAAAAGCTGAGTACAACCTCTGCAGAATAATTAGGAAAGAGAGCAGGTGCATGCGCACGGTCTGGACTGAGAACCATATTTCATTTTAATTCAGTTCCTCTGGATATTGATGAACAAACAAAACGTGAGGAGACTTTCATGAAGGACACAAGCTCACGGATCCCTTATGTGGAATGCACCCCAGCCACTGGCAGCCCTGGGCCTTGCACCTCGGGGAGATGTGCTCCCGCTCTGCGACACCTGCCAACACCAGTGAGCAGCTACCACAGTGCAGCCTCCCAGGCACGCAGCCTTACCTCAGGTGGGCTCTCTTCCTGCTCCATCACGAGGGGCTGGGTCACCAGAACACCAAGGAGGGTGGCCCAAGTTTCTTCAAACTGTGTGCGACTGGTCCACCCTGGGAATGCAAGTGCTACTTCAGACACATCACCCCTCCTCAGGGTGTGTGTGGTCACGCTGACAACAGCACCACCTTGACAGGCACATGGGTGACTCTTTCTAAATCCTCAGGTCATTCTGCAAGGTAGGGAATGTTATTCTCTCCATTTTATCAGTGGGGAAACTGAGGCACATAGAAGTCAGCTAGGCTGTCTAAAGCTACACAACAAGCAAGGGCCACAGGCCAAACTCAGCACTGGAGCCCTCTCAAAGCCCAGTCCTGACGTGGGGACAGTGACAGTGAAGGGACACCCAGGCAGGTGTTTGACTAGGCCAGGCCATTTCTGCTCACCAGGTGTTCTTTTCTCAAGTCTGACCTGAGACCAGCAGATAGCCAGAGCTCCCAGGCAGAACCAGAGATCTTCCCACTCAGCACGTGAATTGTGTCTCAACAAAGCTGCTAAGGCTAAGCTACAGCAACTGTTTTTTTTTTTTTTTTTAAATGTTTTTAGTTGTTGATGGACCTTTATTTATTTATATGCGGTGCTGAGAATTAAACCTGGTGTCTCACACATGCTAGGCAAGTGCTCTACCACTGAGCCACAACCCCAGCCCCTAGGAACTGTTTTTTGTGTCTAGAAGATGGATCAGAAAAGCCTGTGGCAGTCAGGCGCATGCTTGTACCCAGCGAAGTCCACCTGAGAGGCTGTTCTCTGGCCTCACCCACCAGCGAAATGTAGCACAGTTCAACAAATGGCTGATGCTGGGACTGTTTTCCCACGGTGTCCTTAGGAGAGCCACAGCCCTCACCCAAAATGCACAGGTGCCAGGGGGAGAGAGAAGGACAACTGGAGCACTGACCACCAGGCCCTCCCTGGTAAGCGTGGCACGTGTAGGCATTTGTGCCTCTACAGCAAAGCACACAGAGAAGGACAGAACAGGCAGGAGCAAAGGCAGGTTCCAAGGAAAGGGGACAGAGCTGGCCTGGTCCAGGGGGTCCGACAGTGACACAGGAGGTGGCCGCCCAGGAAGACTAGAGGCTGCACTGGGAAAGGGGCAGGGGAGGCTGGGATCAGTCTTTAAGGAAAGTGAAGAAGAAAAGCTCCTGGACAGCGGCGATTCCCAATTCCCCAGGAACAGGGTGACAACCATCGAGTTGCATGAAGGGCAGATCATGGTGAAGTGTCTACTGCCAGAACCTTCTGGAATCAGAACAAGTGCCAAGTCTGCAGGACCAGAGGGACTGAGGGGTGGAGGGGCTGAGGTCTGATGGTGGAGGCAGGTGCCCAGGGGAAGATGGGAACTTTCCAGGAAACGCCACAGGAGGGCACAGTCCCTTATTTCCTGATCACAACCATTCCACCAGGTGGTAACCCCAGCCACAAATGGGAAAAAAAGAGGGAACTTGCTCTTCAGAAAGCAGACAAGAGTCCTAACGGAACTACTAACGCTACCACTTTCTGAGACACTCTGAGAGCTATTTCTTATTCATTTCTATCCTTGCAATCATTCCATGGACTAGGCACAACCCCCACTTTACAGATGACAAGGGAGGGTTCTGGAGGTTCAGATGAATAACCCGCACCCGCTGAGCAGCCAGGAGGATTCACCAGAGGGGCCAGGGCCAGCCAACTCCAGGTCTGCTTTCCCTCCGCTCAACCATCCTGGGTCCTGGGGAAGGTCAGGACCAGAGACAGCCTGTCACCTTTCCCAGCACGAGAAACGACATCAATGAGAACACGAGATCAAACTGGTGGGCACAAGAAAAATCCTGAGAAAATCATTGCCATCATTTGGCCTAAGTGCTCAATACCAAGACAGAACCTGGCCACCTGCCTTGGCTGCCAGAAGCTGGGCACACACAACCTGGCACTGCACCGCCCGCCCCCCCCGCAGTCCTCACCAGAATAAGGAGCTCTGCATACACCACTAGGGTGTTCACAGAGATTATGTCATTGTCACCCAAAGGCTTTCTGGCCTCAAATGAGAAGACCCTATCCCCTGCCCCTGGGGCTCCCCAGCAGTCTGGGTCCTGAGGCGAGGCGTGGGGTACCGAGAGTGTTGATGCGGTAGATGAACTCCTTGAAGACCTCCTTCTCCTGCAGGAACTCCACCGGTATCTCAGGGAACACTGTGCCAAAGTCCCCTCCCGGCTGGGGCGACCATCCGAGTTTCCACACCTGAGAAGACGAGAGCAAGGACCCTCACCAGCTATGTAGGACAGCACACAGAGGAACTGAGCTGTGCACCTTCTCCCAGGGTCTCCCTACCAAGCCCACCAGACCTTCCCAGAGCAGATCTTGACCCTTTCCTCAGGAATCTCCCCACCCAACGTGCCTCCCAACCCTGCTCTGCCTGCCCTCCCTGCCCTGTCCTTTTTCACTCCCTGGACCAGGCCCACCACCGTCCTGAGATACTGCCCACACACCCCGCCTGGCCGGTGCATGCCGCAGTCATATTCCCTGGGGAGATACTGGCTGCAGTGGGGGGCATCAGAGGGCACCCTGCACCCAGGTGTGGTAGACAGGTGTGAGAGCACGCACAACATTAATGAAGGCCTGCATGACGTGTACTGGTAAGCAGGCACAAAACCACCACACCACCCATCTTGGTAAACTCCGGGAAGTCCAGCCTTCTGTCCTCAGCTGCTTGGACAAGCACTGGCACAGAGGAATCCCTGAAGCAGGACCAACTCAGCGACACACTCCATGAAGCCACAGAGGACTCAAGGGAGTCCCAGACCAAAGCCCACCCCCTCCCTTAGCCCATTGGTGTGAGGGCAGAGAGGGCTCTGACTCAGCCAGCCAAACTATTTGAGCACTGGAAAACCCTCTTTAAATACCATATGCCACTCACCAAACCTCCCTGGAGGATGTCCAGAGAGAGGTTTTGTGGTACCTGCTACAGTCGTTCCCTGACCAGGACCCTCCAGGGGATGGACAAAGGCCCTTGCTGGAGTTTTAACCACAGTGCACTGCCAGGTGTGCAGATCCCTGAGAACTCTCACACAGCCCCGCCTCTGGACTGTGACTTCCTGTTCCATCCCTCTGAAGGAACAGTGCTATTTCAGAACCACACGCCCCCAAGTCCAGGAGGGCTGCTTGTGTGCAGGGATGGGGCTGACCCTGCACAGCCACGAGGGCTGCTTCTGCTTTCTCCCTGGATGCCCACAGCTCCCTGTTACACAAGCGCTTCCACACCACCAGGCTGCACTGCTTACTCTCAGAATGGATCCTCCCAACACCTTTGCCCTCCACGGCACCCCTCAAAGTCCAACAGATATCACTTTCTTGGTGCTGGCTTCCCCAGGACCAGCACACCCACACAGAAGCTCTGCTCCAGAGGCAGCTGCGGGCCTTCTTGGGGCAGAAACAAGTACCTCCCATGGGCCCAGGTCATGCTGTCCTGTCTTAGCAGGCTGGGAGGAAAGATGCAATGGGCCCAGGTCCTGCTGTCCTGTCTTAGCAGGCTGGGAGGAATGATGCAATTTCATTGGGGAGGGGTCAGTCCAACTGCCACCAACTGTCCCTGTCATGCTAACCTCATTCTGCCATCTGCAACAAGAATCCCTTTAAGCACATCCATTTTATTTTATTTTTTTAATTAAAAAAAAAAAAAAATGTTAGGGGTGGGGGTGTGGCTCAGTGGCAAAAGTGCTTGCCTAGCACGTGAGGCCCTGGGTTTGATTCTGAGCATCACGTAAAACTAAATAAATAAAATGAAGGTATTGTGTCCATCTACAACCAAAAAAGAAGTTTGTAGATGAACATAGTACCTTTATTTTACTTATTTTCACGTGGTGCTGAGTATTAAACCCAGGGCCTCACCTGTGGTAGGCACGCTCTACCACTGAGCCACAACCCCAACCCCGAGTGCATCCATTTTAAACTGATTCCGAAGGCAGTTCCAAGGCAGGACCTGCAGCAGTGGTGTGCCATGTGCACATGCAGCTCAGGGACGGCTGCTGAGGCCCAGCCCACCAGAACAGAGTCAGGCTCCCCACGGGCCTGGCCGTGGAGCCGAGATCTTGTTTAATGAGAGTGCCTCGGCTCATCTCGGGAAACCCAGTGATTCTACCAACAACCGCTACGTACTATGCACAAGGACAAGAGAGCATCACAACCAAACTCAATGAGACACTTTGGCCACTCAAGGGAGTGCCAGAGCTGCCCACCATCCAACCTCTGATGGCCCTGTTCCCAGGCTGCCTGGGCACTCTATTTTTGTCTTTGGCAAAGTCACAGCCAGACTCACCAAGGGGGGCACACGTGTGTAGCTGTTGACCAGGGGCAGGCGGGCCAGGCTGACCACGATGTTCTTGAGCACTGCTGTGAGGAATGCGGGCACGCTGCTGTTCCTTTGGTGGCCCAGGGCCAGCACCGACTGCAGGGACTCCACCATCTCTGCCACCATCTCGCAGGCTGTGGTGATGTACTTGGGCTCTACCCAGGTGATGCGGTCAAGAAATGACTGTTAAAGCACACTCTGACTCCGCCACCCTTCCCTGCAGCCCGTGGAGGAGGCGCAGGCGAGCAGCACTGCTGCTCAGGCCACCAGACTGTGAGTGGGACCCTGAAAGCCTGTAGGTCGTGCCTCTTTAATGGGTTCCTCAACCAGACACTGCTGTCCATTTCTGCCAGGACCTCGGCAATGCTCTTAAATTCGAGTCCTGCCTGGGTCCCCAGCCTTCTTGCATCGGCTTGCAACATCTAAAGCCATCAAGCACTTGCTCAGCTTCCACTTCCACTTCCCTCAGGACACTACCCTCTGGCTTCCTCTGGCTCTGCCAGGACACGTGATGTCCCTAGCCAGGGTGCCGAGAACCATTCTATGACCCCTGGATCAAGCCTGCTGCGTGGAAGGGGTGAGCTCCTGTAGGAAAGCCAGGGGCAAGGTGCTAAGGAAAGCTCCTGAGCTCAGCTAAGAACCTCCACGCAGCTGTCAGGGCCTCAGGGCACCGGCTGTTCACACTCACTCTGAGTCTGACATACAGTGTGGAACTAAAAACTGTGTTGTTGAGTTGATAGATGTTTACGAGATGAATATTGCACATGGCCCATGAGATTGAAATTTAGACAACTTCCTGGTACAGAAAAGGAGTTCTTATTGGCCTTAAGGAACTAAGAATTGAGGCTGGCATTGATATTTATTGGACAATCTTCAAGAAGCATCAACCTGTGGAGGCGGGTGACAGAAAACTTAGCTTCCTTCTCCGGCCAGGATTAAACAGACCCTCCTAAAGAGGGTCTTAGAGAATGCACACAGTTGTACCAACCCAAACTAGCCGTGCTCCAACCATGGAGCCTGCTGGCTCTGACGGGGCCCTGGCAGTCTGCACCACTGGAGAGCAGTGGGAATTCAAACTGCACAGAAATCACGGGGACTTCTGCTGAGCATTCACAACAGGCCGTGGCTGCTCTGGCGCTCATGAGGCTGCAGCCCTCAGTCTTTACCTTATAGCCTCCCTGCAGAAGCACAGAGCGAGTGACCTGAGCTGCTGCTCTGCCAGAGAAGAGCCAAGCTGGGGAGGTGAGTACCTCCCTCTCCTCAGAAGCAACAAGACACCATGAAATCACAAAGGCCGCAGGAACCCCAGGGTTCCAGACAAAAAACTCAGAGAAGAGCATGGTTGAGTACTGACAGCACTGCTTCTGGGTCATTATGCAACTACAAAACCCTGCATAGGCAACTAGATTTGAGGCTCTGTGACTAGGCACTGCTGTGCCCGAAACACAAGGTGTGCTTCTGCAGCCAGGGAGCAGGGATAGGACTCCCAGCAGTCCATGAAGAGTGGCCTGGAAGCCTATATGCCCATCCTAGGGGGCAGGGTACAGGTGGCATTCCCACTGGGCCCTGGGCTAAGGGAGCTGAAAGGGCCCAGAAGCTGAAGGGTGGGACAGCAAGAGGTCACTTGGCCAGAATGTTTTCCTCCCAACCTGACTTCCCACCAAGTCAGTAAAACAGCTGCCCAAGAATCAGGAGCAAGGGACACGAAAAGCTGCGGCACACGTCTGACCCAGGAGAACTTCAAATGAGGGCAATTTTGACACCGCTCTGTAGAGAACAGTAATGTTCTTTGAAAGACCCACCAAAGAAATGGCTGAAACCCATTTGGGTCACACTACACTGCATGGACATGCCCACTAACTTCAAGTTCCTTGGTGTTTCTCTTTATCCATTCACCACTCAACCAACATTTGCTGACCACTTAAAGCAGGCCAAGTTTGAACTCTGGGAATACAAGAGAATGAAGTGCAGCCACTGCCCTCAGGAGCTCAGAGTAACTACAGTTACATGCCCAGTGCTGAGATGGGGGCTTCCCAGGTGGGAGCAAACCTGGCTGTGGGAAAGGATATGGATTAGGGAGGACTCAGGAGTGTGACCGCCAGGCTGGGACAGGTCAGCCAGCCAGGGGAGCAGGGACAGGTGCTGAGACAGAGGGAAGAGTGTGTGCACAGCAATGGACTAAATTCCCTTAAAATTCAGGGGTAAGCCACAACGGCAAGTCGAAGCAGGTTTTAGAGTCCACAACTTTCACGTACAAGTCTCTTTTGTGAATCAATTTCAAGGCCCCAAAGAAATACAGGCCAAAAAAAAAAAAAAAAAAGGGTTCTGAGACTTACTGTGTGTGTCTGAATCTCCTTCCTCCTCTCTAACAGTCCTTGGAGTGTTAGTTCTGCTTTCTGGACTAAGAAGCTGGTCTCCAGGTTGTACTGCAACTAAAATCAGAGCAGAAGAAACAAAGATTTCCACACATTTTTTTTTAAATAATATTTTCTTAGTTGTAGGTAATCTTTATATTTTCTGAGTTGTATGTATTTTTAAGTGGTACTGAGGATGGACCCCAGAGCCTCATTCATGCAAGGCAAGTACTCCACCACTGAGCCACAGCCCCAGCCCTCCACATACTTTTATTCTTCCTACTCAAATCTTCACATCTGTGAACCCTCCAAGAATTCAGTGCTGGACTGCATCACATGAGGCCTAGACTTCTAAAACTGACATTAGTCAAATAGAAAATGCCAGTCCACAGCACAGGTAACTGCCAGTCTCTTGGCTGGTTGCGCATGTGCAAGAAGTTATGCTCCTACACTCATATTTCAGTCCATTGTGCTGTCTGCATCTCTGCCCTGAAGGATTTTATTGGACTGTCCATGATTCACTGTTGCTGAAAGCATCACTCGAACCCCAAGACGCCTGGCTTTTAAAAATTAATCCCTGGATCTCCGTTTTCAAGTTGACTACAAATGCACAGATGAAAACAATTTAAACAATGGAACATCAAAACACCACTCTATAACATTTAATTTGAAAATACTAAACTTCAAAACACCCTCCAACATGTAAACTGTAATGTCCAATTTAAAAAAAATTTAGCTAATGACCCCTTGTTGAGGACACTGTTCCTTGAAAAGGATGAATTGCTTTTATTTTACGATATATTAGGGTTACAATGCTGTATATAGAAATATGCATTCAACTCTTAACAGGAGACAGTCATCTTTTGAATATAATCTTACTAATCTTACAATCACTTAGAGCTAAGACCAGAGATTCACAAGGACATGAAGCTTAGAAGCATCTTTCTGAGAGCTTCGACTCCAAAATCTAAACAAAATGATTAGAAAAGCAAATTTGAGTTAACTTCTAGGGTAGATGCTGAGGTTCTGGAGGTGAAGAGACAGAGACCTAGCTCTTCACCCCAAGTCTTAATTTAGTTCTGGGAAAGAGCTGGCACAAAGTAAAAACATTTAAGAGCAGATGCACTGCTGGGCCCTGGTTCAGCTAAACACAGATACGGACTCACTGGCTTCCAGGAGGAATCGCACGCAGTGGATGAGGGAGCAGGCATGGGTCACAAACTCTGCGGAGGAGACCACACTCCAAAGGCCGGGCAGCTGTAGGGCCAGGCAGCAGCAGTCCAGCCCTGCCTGGAGGTCCAGACTCAGAGGGATCTGCTCATGGATCAAATGCCACGACAGGGCCTAAAGGGAAGTACTGTGTCAGAGAATGTCCACCCAGTTCTTCCTGCCTCAAGGGTCTCCAGGCAGGAAGTGGCACTCACAGCTGTGGGGGACAGGGCAAAGACCAAGAGGCCAGGAGTCCAGAAGACCTTGCCCTTCCCAATGGATGGCACTGACCCAGCTGTTTCCAGGCTGCCATCCCCTGCTTCCTACATTCAGTCCTGACTGCCTGCCCCCCAGAGTTCCCAGCTCCCTCTTCCAGAATGCCCACACCGCTCAGCAAGTGCCTCTTTTCCCTTTAGGGTCATGAGCACCTCTAGCAACCTCTCCTGGGCCACAAGGTCTCTGGCCAGAGGCGCTTCTCCAGGGACCCTGCAGCACAGATCTTAGCTGTCACAGCCATGAGGCTAAGTCTGGGTATGTGGGTTCTGGGAATAGCAGGAACCTACAATCAAATGTTGGACTAGCCTGGCTAAGTCCCTGACCTTCTCTCCAAGTCTTGTTCTCCTCATCCGTGAACTGGGCACAAAGTGCCCACTGCATAGGGCTATCATGAGAACCTAATGCAAAGAAGCAGGTGCGGTGTCCTGTCCTACACACAAGGCACAGGGTGAGTCTGGTGCCACTGTCCATACTGTAAGCTCCTTCTGCTCTACAGCTTTCCACTAGGCTGAGGGCATGGGTGTGGACCACCTGACTCAACCTGGCTCAGAGTGGTACTTCCTCACTGCTTTGTGACTGACGCATGCATGCCCTTGGGACAGCCCTTTCTTCGTGTGAGGTGGCAACTCCTCGGTCACGATGGTCACTGTATTTCTGGTGTTTGAGGGAGACAGGCAGTGGTATGGAATGGCAATGTGCCCACAGGGCCCAAATACTTTAGGGGACAAGTGTTTGATTGCCCCATGGCTGAAATGCCCATATTTACTGCCTGGTTTAAGACGCAACACACTGCCCAGATTATTAAAACTTCAGGGATACACTCGATCTGCAGTGCAGGGATGAGAAGGCATTTTGCTGACCTCCATGGTCTCTGGGGAAGCAGTGCAGTGAGAGGTGAAGGCACTCGGTGAAGAGAGGCAGACAGGACGTGAAGATAAGCACTAGCTTCATGAGGGTGGGAGGAGCCAACCAGACTGCTCAGAGCTCCTGGTTTAAACAGAACCACTTCATTCTTAGTGCTAGTCACATTGCCTCCCCACTGCAAGCTCTGGAGCTGCTCTTACCTCCATGGTCATCACCACGAACTTCACTGTGTCCCTCTCCTTCTCAGAAGGAAGTTGCAAATGGATGGGCACTTTGGAGATCACCACCAGGTACTGTGCCAGGGCCCGGGCCAGTGTGGTCAGGGACTGGTACAACGCAGCATCCCCTGAAACAGGAGACCTCCATGGGCGGTTGCAACCATGCACAGCCCTTCACCTTCAGAAGCAGCCAAGCAATTCTGTGGAGACTGACAAGTGCTCCAGATGTCCCTCCCAGGTGCACGCCTGCAACACGCCCCTGACTGCAGGTGGTTCTGCATGCGCACTTCCCTGAGGTACCCCCCAGCCTTCCTGAAAGGCTTGGAACACTGATGACACCAACAAAAAGTCAAGTGGCAAGTGCACAGAAAAAAAATTTAAAGCTACCAACACTGGTGCAGTTTTCTATTTACTTTTCTTTCTTTCTTTTTTTTTTTTTAAGACTTTCATTTGTAGATGAAGACAATTCCTTTATTTTAATGTGGTGCTGAGGATGGAACTCAGAGCCTCACATGTACTATTAGGCAGGTGCTCCACCACTGAGCTATCACCCCAGCCCTCCAGTTACCTTTTGGTGAGATCCTTTTTTTTTCTTTTTTGGAACTGGGGACTGAACCCACGGCTTTGCAAATTCAAGGCAAATGCTTTGCCACTGAGTTACATCCCAGTCAATCCAGTTACCTTTTGCCAACACTTTTGATTAGCAGAGCTGATTGTAAACTTGCTTGGCACGAAACACTAAGCTGGCCCTGTAACACTTTTTAAAAATAAAGTAAGTTTTTATTTAAAATTACCAAATAGATCATTCAGCTTATTCCAATAGGCCGTGGATTCTGTGGGCTGGAAGGGCTGAAAGACTTGATGGACAGCAGGAAGCCGCTGAACGATGCTGGTCACATGGTCTAGAGTCACCCCCCGGGCTGCTTCAAAAAGGGGACTCTTCTGGCCACCAGCAATTTCACTCATGCCGAGGCTCAAGCATGGAGCCAAGAGGTTTAGGTTGAATTCCTGAAATCAGAGCAGCAAAGATTAGACAAACAACGGCCAAGATTATACGCTTTCAATTAGGCAAGAAAAAAATAATCACAGTTAACACAAGTATTTTGAGATAATACAGATTAATACCAAAAGAAATGTTTTAAGAATATACATTATAAATATATGAACAATTCCATTCAACCTTTGATCAGTAAAATATATTTCTGGTCTCTTTGGGGTACTTTTTATTTTAATTTTAATTTTTGGTGGTACTAGAGATCAAACCTAGGAGTTACTTTACCACTAAGCTAAGTTCCCAGTCCTTTTTAATTTTTTTTTTTAAATTCTGAGACAGGGTCTTGCTAAGTTGCCTAGGGTCTCATTAAGTTGCCCAGGATGGCCTTGAACTTGTGATCCTCCTGCCTCAGCCTCCCAAGTTGCTGGGATTACAAGCATATGCCCTTGTGTCCAGCTGGGGTACCAATTTTAATTGATAAAACAACGACATCAATCCTAACGTGACATCCAAGAAATCAGTGCAATACCAAGCACTCCTGCAGTTTGCAAAAGATGTGCAAAAGCAGCTGGTGTAGGGCAAAGCGGCACAGAAAGCCAAAGTACTCCTTGGAAAACGAGCATTTCATTCCATAACTTGTACTGTGTGTCGCATCAACTCCGTTTTAGCCATTTAAGGGTTTGGGGGGGTTCAATTATTCAGGTAGAACATCAATCTTAGTTTAATATTCAAAAAAATGTACTTCATCATCAGTGCCTAAAAGCCAACATTCTTGTGGTTTTTAGCCAGAACCTTTAAAGCCATTGAAAGGTTGATTAGCAAATTTGGAAAATCCAATAAACTTGGTCACTAAGCAATTTTATTATTCAGTAAATCAGTCTCTACTGCAAGGATTTTAAGATAAAATGAACTTTAGCAAACTGAATTGGGGCCAAGTCTCCTGTTTCTTTTTCAGTGTGACTCTTCTACGTGGGGATGGGAGGGTTTCACCACTAACGATCCATTTGCCAAATGGCACACGCACTATGGCACCAATGATGAACTGACTGCAGTCTGTGGACACCCACGTTTCCTTTAGATGCATATAAAGTGAGTTGAAAACCATATTCCACTTTGGTTCTGATGTAGCTGAACTAACTTTGGCTCCCATCTGGAGTAGTCCCCACCCCAGCATTGTCCCTGGATGGGTGACAGCCCCCAATGCGCTACTATCAGTCAATCACATGGAGATGAGACAAATCAGCTGAGAAACGACAAGCAAAAGCTAGAGATTCCCCACTTCCTGCTGCTCACCTACCGAGTTCATCATGAAGCTGCTCATGTCTTCAGCTGGAATGCGATTCACTAGTTCTGCACCTTCTAGCAGTGAGGTGTCTGACCTGACCCAACACTGGGACCTGACAAGGCGAATGTACCATTCCTGGGAAGAAGAAAAAGACAGGAAGAGGGAATGTGGTCAGACAGGCACCCAGAGGCTTCTGCTTCCCTGGGCTGGACTGAGCCTTGGTTACACAGGACCCCAGGCTAGCCTCACGGGCCACCAGTGTACCCTGTCTACAGCTCATCAAAGCACAGGTCTTACCTTTATAGTTGCTATTCCCTGCCTGGACGCTCACCTCCCCCTCCACCTGAGCAACTACTAGTCCTTCCAAACTCAGTGGAAGTACTGAAGGCTTCTCTCTGCCCCCTCCCCTGACCCTGCACCAACCACCTCTAATTGGGTATCTGCTTCACTCGACTCTGCCCAGCAGCCAGTGCTGAGAAGGTGCTTAACAAATGAAAGTAGAACTTAAGAGCGCAGGACAGAACCTGCCTCTCCTTCCACTTGGGCTGCTAGTTTTTGAGATCTCGGTTCATCTGTCCTGAGTCCCCAGATGGTTCCTAACTCTGAGGTGAGTGATGAGGTAACAACACATCAGGGCTGGTGTCAATTCACAGGAAGGAGAAGGTGTCCGGAGAGGGAGGCTTCAGTTGACTTTCTGCCCCAGGAGTCCCACACCAGTGCAGCATCTCTCACGAGGAGTTTTGAGGTTCCCAAATGTTTCCACCCCAGCCCCCAATCAGAGCCGCTAAGGACCTGGGCTAAGCATCAGAACAGCCTGAGTACACTGAGCCCCTGAACACTCTGCCTCTGACACAGGTGCACAGAGGTGTCAGTGCCTATGTGTGCACCTGGGCTACCACTGAAGGGCATGCTGGACACTTACTTTGTCTGGACTCACTGTTTCCAGTGGCATGTGTCCATCCCCATCTAAAGGGTGGGAGGTGACTGGGGGCAAGGGGCTCAGGGAGTCTTGCACAGTGGATAGACGGAACCTGTCCAGCAGGGAATAGAGCCTTTGGTGTCTGGAACACAAACACAATGAAACCACAGTGAGGTTTGCCTTCTAGTCTGTTTCAACTATGCAAAGCAGGGTTCTAGAAGCACACAAAGAAGGAATACCCGTGGCTCCTGAAGGCAATACTCAATCTGCTACACTTCCCTTCACTGCTCCAGCAGCCACAGGGCAAAGACAGGCCCTCGTCTTTCAAATACCACAGCTGACACCTGGTTAATATTTTCCAGACTCTCATTTATACCTTGCAATATGGTATGACAATTAATGAAGGCACTATTAATGTAAGCAAGAGATCACCTAAGATCCAAGTACACAAATTTCCATTTAGTCCCTCAGAAAGACACAGTATGTATCATTATAAATGACCATTTCATAAAAGAATCACCTGTTCTGGCCCAAGGTATTTACAAACTTTTACAATCTTCTTCACCTGGGCTGGCAATCAGGTCTAGGGTCAAAACTCCTGCCATCTCCTATGAGTGACAGCTTCATGATGCAACCTGGCCATCACCATCACCTGGCCCTGCAGACTGCACTGTCCTATTTAAAAACACCACTGGGGCTGGGTTGTGGCTCAGTGTAAAGCACTTGCCTGCTACATATGAGGCACTGGGTTTGATCCTTAGCACCACATAAAAATAAAGAAATTAATAAAATCAAGGTATTGTGCCCATCTACAACTAAAACTATTAAAAAATAAAAATAAAAACATCATCAGCAAGGCCCTCTTTAAACTGAAATCATGGCAGAATTATTCTCTCCCTCTCTCCTTGCACATATGGTACAGGAAAGGAGGTAGAAGTTCCTCTTAAGGGCTGGGGATGTAGCTCAGTTGGTAGAGTGCTTGCCTGTCAAGCACAAGGCCCTGGCTTCAATCCCCAGCACCATAAAAGAAAAAAAAAGTTCCTCTTAATTTATTTTGCAGTTGTGGACATATCTTCGCATTACAGACGCAAATGATTCTGATACAGAACTCTAAACGTCTTGCAAACAGAATTAGGTGATTGAATAGTTATGAACAGACATGTGTACATACACACTGATATTTTGCACTGGGGACTAAACCCAGGGGCACTTTACCAGTGAGCTACCTCCCCACCCATTCAATGTTTCTGTGTTTGAGACAGAGTCTTGCTAAGTTGCTGAGGCTGGCCTTACAGGCATGTGTCACTTTGCCTAGGTGAAGAGATAAAATTTTAACAAGATGTGGATGTAACACAAGCCAAGAATCAGGTCATGCTTTCAGATTCACCCACTTTTATCTAGTGATTAGATTATGCAGCTGGTAACTCAGATTCCCATCTATCATAGCGGCAACAGAAATACCTGCTACCCTTCCGACAGACAACATGTGGCAGGCTACCCCCACGCATGCAAAAGGTGTGACTGCCGGTTGTTCTTCTTATAAAGCAAGATCCCACTGTTTGAAATTTAGGCAGTTTTTCTTTTGTGGCACTTTTGCAGCAAATCGACCTATAAAGCACGTCGTTCTCTCGGCCCGTGAAATTGCTCCTGTACCAGTCTGAGTTATCTGAACGCAGGCACTGCTACGCTGCAGCGTTACCTCTGTGCAAGCCCACTGCTCTGGAGGTGTCCCTGGATTCTGTTCAGCTCTTCCACCGGCAACTGGGCTGTGCTGCTCTAAACAAACAAGAACGCATCAGTGGGTCTGTAATAGGAAAGGGGCCGTATGACCTCACACTCATTCATTTAAAAAGGACAAACCAGCACGTACAGTTTGTCACAGCAAGGACAGACCAGAAGCAGTTGGATCAGACGTACACAGAATGACAGGTTTGCACAAGGCATACATGTTTCCATCTGTGGCCACATCAAGACCAGGCTGATGGAGGAAAACCTAGCTCTATGTTCTCTTACTCTGCCAAGTTCTAATACAAATCAGCATCAATATTTTTCTCAGTACCTGTAAATTTGCAGCCAAAAGCATTTCTACACGGCGACAAGCCAGGGTGTCAACCATGCGAGCCAGAGCACGGAAGGGGGTGCACAGGAGCCTGTCCACGTACAGCGTGAGCACTGCACCTGACTGGCTGAGGTGGATGCCTTCCAAGCACTGGAGTGTTTTCTTCAGAATGGTTGGCTAATGTTGAAGAGAAGGAACAGGATTACTTTGCCAACTGGAAATCGGCACTTAAAAGTTCCAGGACTCCATTTTTAAGGCAGAGAAACTGTGACTGGCAATGAAGACTTACAGCTGCAAGATTTTCACAACGGGACTGAATTGCCTGGATGAAAAGGCCACTAGCAGCGGAATTCCGATGGATGGCACTAATGAAGTCCTGTACTGGAGGCTCATGGGACAAGCTGATCAGATCCTGAATGTGATTCACGATGAGCCATGTTAAGTGCTCCGAGTCATGGAGGTTCTGACACTAGGAGAGACGCAAGACAAGGTCTGTTTTCAAGCAGACAAGAGGACAGGTGGTAATGCCGTAACAAAGGGCAGAGAGGGTGGGAGGGAGAGAACAGACTCCAAACACAAATCTGCCCACTGAAAACAATAGCTTCTGAACATACAAACTGAGGAGGCAGGAAAGGCCAAGCACAGAGCCCGCCACCTCCAATCAAACCCTGTGACAGAGGCCGCGTGGAGTCAGAATCCACCCAGAAGTCCCGCTCCTGGAGACGCCAGCACAGGAAGGACAAAGAATAAACAGAACTAGGGCTCCTTTCCATGGAGAGGCCATGGGGAAGCCCGCCACGGGCTGGGTGTGATTCAGGCAGCAGGAGCGGCATGAGTGGCCAGTTCTACCCTTGGCAAGTGGCCTGGAGTGCCACTCACCTGGAGTGCACGGGATCCATGGACACTCCCTGCCCAGCGTCTGCTGCCCCCTCCCAGACTTTAGGCTGGCCTGGCAAGGGGTATTCACTCTCCACTTACTCGGTCTCCAATTTTGCAACGTTTCAATGGAACAAAAATTCACTATAACTTCCACAGTTTTGATAGAATTCCTGAATCTAAAAGATGAAGGGATTCCCACACATTATATGGAATAAATTTCACTCAAGATTTTGAAGGAAATAGAAACGACCATTTTTAAACACATGTGGAGACTTTTCATCTTAATTCAAAATTCCTACAGGCAGAAACCAAAATATGATCAATTCCTTGACGTCTGGTAAATGGTTAGTATTACTCATTTGGGATCACTTGACAGTAATATGTCTTTTTATTATGTCTGTGAAAAGCAGCATTACATAATTATTGCTCAAAAGTGGAAAAAGACAAGAAAACTACTTCAACCTTGAGAATGAACGTTAAGCAAAAAGTGAGGATGTCATTGGCTGCACCCCAAGTGAGGAAGGTGCACAGTGGCTTCCCAGAGAAGTTGCAGCCCCTCTTGACCCAGCCTGCTCAGCCCTGCCTCATTAAAGGGACAGCAGGACCCAGAAGCCAGCTCACAACAGAGGAGCACTCATGCCTTTACCAAGTACCAAGTACAGGACTCCAGAGCAGGATGAGGCAGCCAGTGATCTTGGAGCAACACATCTACAGGAGCCTTTGTTTCTTTCTGCTCATTATGTTTTTGTACATTAAATGTTTAATGCTAGTTTTATGGTTAAAATTCCACAACAGGAATTATTTTAAAAAGAATGGCATTCAAACAGAAATCTATTTAAAATACAATGTTGAACATTTAACACCTTCCCTACGTATCAATTAAAAAAAAAATTTTTTTTTTGGTACCAGGGATTGAACCCAGGGGCACTTAACCACTGAGCTACGTCCCCACCCCTTCTTATATTTTATTTAGAGACAGGGTCCCAATAAGTTTCATAGGGCCTCACTAAGTTGCTGAGGTTGGCTTTGAACTTGTGATCTTTCTGCCTCAGCCTCCCAGGCTACTGGGATCACAGGCATATACCACCACCCCTGGCTTCCAGAGAATTTTTTAATCAGAAGCCCATTACATTCAGTGCTAAGGCTTGTTTTTGAAATTGTGTATTATCCCACTGCTTCCCTCAAATTAACATGAACCCTCAGCATTATGTCAGGCACAGAGCAGTGGCTGTGGATTTGCTGAATGAGTGCTGGTGAAACAAAGCTTTCAAAGGCCAGCTCAGGCACCTAGTAGAGGGAAGGCCAAAGATGGACTCTAATCATATGTCACATGGGTTAACAGTACTTCTGGTTTTCAATTTCAAGGAAGCGGAGGCATGGCAGGCAGAGGGTCCACACAGCACCTTCCACATGGACCCTCTCCCACCCCTCGCAGGCATTTCCAAACTTACGACATAATCACAGAAGAGAATGAGCGCCCCTCTCCGCACGACTTCTCTGTTGCACATTCCAAGTTGGGCCGCCGAGTCAGACTCCTCCTCCTCACCAGTCATCTGGGGGCTAAGGGACTTGGTGCAGGACAGACTGTGTCTCCTACGAGCGGAGAGAGGGGCACGAGGGTGCACTATGCTGGTCACCCTGTTCTTGTCTCTAACAGACAAGTCACTCTAGAAAGGGGGCGCAACACACACTTGTAACCTAGACCCAGGTGACAATAAAGCATGTAAGTAAAAAAGAAAGACTAAAGGGCACGGAGGCTTTAGCAGGCAGAAGATCAAAACGCTGGACTGAAAGGCAGGACCCACCATAAAGCTGCACATTCAATCAGCACCTGTGCTTCGGGAACTCAAGCTGGCTATGTCTGGAGGTAGAGCGGTTGCTTCTGAAATTTCCTACCTGCCACACACACTGTCAACGGCCAGAGAGGACACCTTCCTGCTTGTGCATTCACTACCTGCTTCCCAGCAGAACGCTACTGCTCTGAGCCTGCACACAGTGCGTGCACTAACCGGAACACTGTGGAAAAGCACTTCTTTCCACGAATATATAATTTCACTTCACATTTATTTCTTACTACACCTTTTTCTTTCTAAACAAATGGAATTATAAACTGGAGGTTCTCAATTCTAGCCAAAATACTTAAAACACAATGTTGGCACATTCCCAAACTGCCCCTCTGACTTCAGGGCCTGACCAGGGACTGTGCCCCTCCCAGGGTAGTAAAAAGCCTGCACACGTCCTGCCAAGCTCAGTGTGGGTGGGGGTCACAGGAGGGCAGGAACACTCTGAAATACATCAACTTTACCTGCAACCCCATGGGATTTAGAAGATGACCAGGATAAAACATTCTACAGATGGAAAAAACATTTAATGGCCACCTGAGTTTCTCCACCAGTGACTGGGTGAGCAGACTGTGGCACAGCCACGTAGTGGGAGAGTGCTCGGTGATCACCAGGAACAGGCCACGCTGCCTGCCCCAGAGAACTTTCAGTAAACAGTGAGGAGTCACATTCAAAAGGCCACACACTGAGATCTCCATGCCTACAGCATTCTCCAAGGGGTTGGAGGGACAGGTGTGCATCAGCAGCCATCAGGGGAAGCAGGAGGGAGGCTACAAAAGGATGAGAGGGAACTGCGTGAAGTGATGGTTCTGCTTTGTACCTGACTACAGCTTGTACAAAAGAGGGAGTTTCACTGCGGATCGTGTCAAAAACCTGTCAAATACAAAACCCACCCTTCTTCTTCTTTTTTTTTTTTTTTTTGTGGTGCTGGGGATTGAACCCAGGGCCTTGTGCTTACGAGGTAAGCACTCTACCAACTGAGCTATATCCTCAGCCCCCAAAACCCACCCTTCTGCAGGCAGTCTCACTCACAGTCACAGAGCCCACAGTCTCAGAAGGAGAGCAGTGGCACCTGTGACTCAGAGAGCTGGTAGCAGATGTTTAAGAGGCCCAAGGCCAATCCAAATTTTGGGGGCAGTGCAAGCCCCCAAACAGTGCTGCTGCAAAGCCAGGCTGCCTGCACCTGAGTGACTGAGCTGGGAGGTGATCGATGTGTGGTCCGTGGCCTGACACCACTCCCACATGAGCCACAGCGGGGTCAGGACCCTCACAGTTCACCCAAAGTGAGACAGATTAAAAAAATGATCAAATCCATGGTGGCTGAGTCCAGAAAAGGTCAAGAGAGCAGAGTCCATGTGGGGACTTCCTGAGCCATGCTACCCAAGTGTGGCCTAAGATGTCCACAAGTAGCCCAAATGCCCAATCGAGGGAGAAGGAGAGCTTGAGAAAATGATGTTGAAGCAACAAAATGCAGCACCACTAGGGCTGACAGTTTGGATGGCCACAGGGGGAAATGGTAGAATGGGGTCCTGTGTGTTGCTGCACCGGACAAGTGGTGAGCTTCCTGGAAAGCTAGGATGTGGCCACATCTAGAATGTGGCACCTGACCTACACGTAGAGGGGCTTTACCAGGAATCACAGCTGCTTCTGCTACTAGGGTCACTAACTAACTCAGGTTACTGCTAGGGATACATGGGGGGATCAAACCCAGAAACATGTCCTGACCTGGTCAGGGAGACAGATATTAACAGAATCATCACAGAATACAGGTCTAATTTCAGCCCTGACACTTCCACAGAGGAGGGGCAGAAGCTGGGGTGAGAACAGATAATGAGACCTACCTCAATAAAGAGAAGCCAGGGCAGGTGCCCTAGGAAGGCATGCTGGGCTAAGAACCCAGAAGTGACAGCTTTCCCGTTTTTATTAACATGGGGGGAGAGAGCAAGAAACTGTAAATTCAACTCTAAAACACTAGCAATAAATAAGCACAATCAATTAACTTCTGTGCCTAGACCCCGCCCAGTGTCACCAGCTCAAGGAGGACCCTCCTCTGTAAATGCAAAGCTGTCACCCTGGATCACCCACGCCACTACTTCTCTCAGAGCCCGCTCTGGAGGCCCTGCCGCCCGCAGCTCTGTGCACCTCTACAGCAAGCCTAGACATGACCCATAGTTGCTAAAAGGTCCCTTCTTTCATCATCTTCTCTCCTTGACTTTTATTTTGAAAACTTTGAACCAAAGAAAAGTTGAAAGGAGTTAATGAAGAGCCACATGCCTTCGTGTTCTACCAGACTCACACCAGGGTTCATGAGCACACTCCAGACACGCGTGCTATGCAGACTTCACCATGCCACGGCCCCCATACACGCTACACACCTGTGCCATGTGAGAGCATGTGTCCTTCCCCCGTGAGCAGGTGCCTCCTGAGAGCACCGCACAGGGCTCACCGTCACGTTTCTAACTGCCCAGTGATGTCCTTCCTGGCTGCTGGATCCAGACCCAGATCCACAACATAACCTGCATTCTAAAAGGGCCTTGGCTTGACCGGCTTGTTTCTTTTTGTCCAATGTGGTGATGGGCCTCAGGAGCCAGTGAGCCACTGGTGAAGGGGTGCCTCCTTGCCCTCAACTAGGTGCAGGCCACCATTTCCTTCGAACAATCTACGGCGTGCCTTCTGGCCACGCCACTGACCACCACTGCGGAGGGAAGGGGCTGGCCGGGCTACGGACAACTCACTTTCCTGCTGCCTCCCCCAAACCCGCCCCACCCACAGCTGACCCAGGCTCTGCCCCTACATCTCACCCAGTACGCCTCAATCCTGGGTATTTACCAGGGTCTCCTGGGAACCTCTTAAAAGGCTCCTAGGGCCCTGGTTCTTGGGCCTGGTGCAGGGGGGTGTCTGAGCACGGCACTATCGTGCTGCTGAGGCACCCCTCCTGCTCAGTGTGGTTCCAGGGATGGCAGCACTGCACCACCAGAGCCCGGCAGAAACAGATCCCAGGCCTTGGCCAGCTGCTGCCTCCTCCAAGTCTTTACCCTATTGCTTCTCAGCTCATAGGTACGTAGGTTTAAGCAGCACAAAACTAGGCAACTCTGGCTTCCTGTCTGTTGGCTCTTAGTGTTCAGCTACTGTGACAGGCCTAAGACATCCTCCAGGCATTTCAGATGCTGTCCCAGGTCTGTCTCCCCCGCCGAGTGCTGAGCACGTGGGGTGGGAAGTGGCATTCCTTTCTCCTTTGCGGAGCCCACGCCATGGAGGCAGAACAGAGGAGCCATCATGCCTCTCAACAGGGAGGCCGAGCTGGAGGGCCTGGATGGCAGCCCGGGCCTCCACACCAGGCAGGAGACCACACTTGCACTCTTCCTTGAGTCTTACGAAAACTGTGCTGAGGACACAGCAGGCGCACAACTTTTATGTCCAAGTGTGTCAGATGTGTGAGGGAGGGAGCACCTGGACACTGAGGCTTAAAGCTAAAACTTTCTGCAAAAAGAGGGCCACCCACAATCAAAAACTTAGCAGTTTTTTTGAATGATAAAATATTTCCAAATAGTTTTTGAAATTTGCTAAATAATTACTTCATTATCTAAGAATAAGCAGAACCACATTTAATTCATAATGATTGCAACATGCCTGGCTATGGAACCAATTTGAGTGCCAGAACCAAGCAGGAGGGACGCTGCCTGACAAGAGCAATCCGCCAGATGGCACTGTGTCAGAGAACTTGTCAAAGAAAACCACATTGAAAAAGCAGCTGCCACTCTGAAGGCCTGTGGTCGGGCACATGCCCACAATACAGCACCCTGAGGGGAGATCAGGACGCAGCCGAGAGCCTCACAGAGCCTGATGTGAAAGCGCCTCGGCTGCTGCCAAACGCTGCTCCCCCAGCATCGGGCTGCACCCTGGGCTCGGGGACATGCACCTACTTGGGCGTCTGCTGCACCTCTGCCCACCAGCGGTGGTCCGTGTGGTTGACAAGCAGCAGGATCTGACACCAGAGCAGCACCAGGGCTGGGTGCGTGGGCACCATGGAGCGCACACGCCCATTCAGGCCCTCTAGGCTGTAGAAGCTGCCCTCACAGCTATCACTGGTGAAGAGTCTTGTGGCAGCAGCTGTGATTCTCCGGAACATTCCTAGAACCAAACACAGTACAACTGATTACAGAAAAACCTCTCTGATGCTCATCATACTCCAACACCAGGTAGCTACGTGGAGACTGCATAATAAAGATGAACACACAACACTTTTCTGTGCTCAAGATCAAAATGCGTGGCACTTAAGGAATTCTCACTTTTTTAAGCAGAAATAGACACTGTGCTCACTTACTGGGCTGGCTCAGAAAGTGAAAAAACTTCCACACCTTCCCACTGCCTGCCCACTGCTGGGGCACCGCCAGGTCCTCCAGGAGCTCAAGCCAGGTGCTTACAGGTCTGGACGCAGCTCCCCAGGAGGTGCTGATGGTGCCTCAGCTCACTGAACTCAGGTCATAGTGCGACCTCCACACACTAAGCCCCTGCCACTACTGCTCGCTGGCTTGCTGAGAGCTGAAGCCAGGTGGGGCAACACCACAAGGTCTGAGAGAGCAGACAGGGCCCACAGCACTCCTGGGCTCCTATGAGCTTCCCACAGGCCACAAATGGCTGGGAGCCAGGCAGTGGCCTCTGTGCCGACCCCAGAACACCCAGGACCCAGGGACTGAGCATGCCAAGCCACTGGTTCCATGCCTTCCACACTGCATGCAAGTGCAGACCCAGGTGAGACTCAGCAGCACTCCCTTCAGGAAGCACTGGTCTCACTAACCCTCCTTCGGCTGAACACTGAAGTCAGCTCACCTTGCAGGGCCTCCCCAAGGATGGACACACAAGCAGGGTGAAGCACAGTGGGGAGAGGCAGAGGAGGCGACACCAGGAAACAAAAGGGGGAGGTGCTAGGGTCTCGCTCTTCCCCATTGCCGGATCTCCTGGTATCACCGTTGAAGTCAAAATCTCATTTTAAACTTCAACACATCCCAAATGTGAAAAGGCCCTAAAACAGGCAAAGACTAGAGCCTTCTGGCTGCTCCATGATCCATAAGCGTACAGTGGGGATGAAGAAGAGCACCTCCAGAGGTACAGCCCCAGACACGCGGTGCTCGCCTGGCTGTGGCCCCTCAAAGTGCCCAGGGTTTCTCTGCATTGCTTCTCAGTCAGCACTGCCCACTTGGTCGTGCCCAGGCCTGGCCCCGACCCTCCCTGGGGCCCTCCATCAGACACAAGTGATAAAGGACACAGGTCTGGGCGCAGAGCGTGGAACAAAGGCCAAGGGTGGATGACCGCAGGACAGAGCTGTGCTCAGTGACCCAGCAGTGCAGTGCAGGCTGCACCACTCTCTCTCTCTCCCTCCAGGTGGTCTGGGGCCTTGGCCTCCTCCTCTGAAAGAGTGACAGGAGAGCAAAACCTGAGCTCAGGGTTTGGCCCCGAGCCTGCAGTCAAGCACTCCCTGCAGGGGCTGTTGCTGCTGCCCATGCTGCTGAGCACGGTCAAAAACAATTCAGATGAAGAGAAGGACCATATCGGGGCAGGGCCCCCATACCAGAGAGGAAGGTGGCGAGACCAGGTTCACCAAGTATGGATGGGGAGGAGCTGCTGCCAACGCTGGGGTTTTGGACAACCCTCATGACAAACACAGAGCTCGGGAACAGGGAGAGGATGCGTTGGAGGAAGGCGATTATGCTAGTGATGTGTTCAAGGCTGAGCAGGTCAAGCCCTATGTCTAGAAGTGGACAGAAGAAAATGAGAGGAGGAGGACAGGAGAATGACTGGACCCCCAAGGACAAGGAAGAGTCATCCACGAGTGCAGTGACCCACCCACCAAGGGATAGGTGCAAGGGACAGAGGCGACAACAGGCAAAGACAGAAGCTCCTGCAACACGAGAGATAGGAGAGGACAACAGAGGAAGTGGAATGGTGGAAAGCTTTAGAAGGAAGAGGTGGTTCCAGAGTCCCCGAGGTCTCAGGAAGGGACACAGCTGTTTTCGGCTTAACAGGGCAGGAGAGCCAGGCACAGTGGCACATGCCCATAATCCCAACAGTTTGAGGAAGGAGGAACACAACTTCGAGGTCAGCTTCAGAAAATTAGTGAAGCCCTAAGCAACTCACTGAGACCCTGTCTCAAAATACAAAGGACTGGGGTATTGCTCAGTGGTAAAGAAACTCTGGGTTTAATCCCCAGTACCAAAATACACACACACACACACTAAAAGCAGGCAAGAAGCCGTAATCCCAGCAACTCGGGCTCGGGAGGCTGAGGCAGGAGGATCGCGAGTTTAAAGCCAGCCTCAGCAACTTAGCGAGGCCCTAAGCAACTCAGTGAGATCCTGTCTCTAAATAAAACACAAAATAGGGCTGGGGATGTGGCTCAGTGCCCATGAGTTCAACCCCCAGTTCAAAAAAAAGAGAAAAAGCAGGCAAGGGACAGTGCTGTGGACAGTTGCCACTAGGGACATGACTGTACAGGAGAGTCAGGACAGACTTCTGAGACCTTTTTGCTTCTCTTTTTTGAAAGTCATACAGTGAAAAGAGGGGGAGACCAGCAATTCAGAGAGCAGTGGCAAGAAAGTCCCCTGGTTCACAGTGTGGGCTGGGTTACCTGACCCTGCAGGCAAGGCAGAGGGACAGCTTCTCTGGTTTCCTGGATGAAGGTACAGTGGCTATTTAATGAGCATGTAAAGGAGAAACTCAAGACGACCCAGAAGGATGTGAGGATGGGAACACAAATACAAGAGGGGAGGAGGAAGAAGGCAGAAGAACGTGGCTGCCCTTGGGACAGGACCAGGGGTCCCCTTTCTTTACAGGAGAGAGGGAGCAGGACTGCAGGTTGGAGGCAAAGAGGAGGAGGACTGGACACTCACTCGCCAGGGGGATCTGTTTTCTTTCTGCAAAAAGTGGGGTGACTTCGTTGCAGAAGTGGGGTCTAGATGGGTACAGGGCATGCTGGGGCAGGCAGACCCCTGGAATGCTCCACCTGAAGTGCCCACTGTCCCAGTTTTGACACTGCCCTGTGCCCTCCCCTTCCCAGGGTTTCCCTGACTTCCTCACCCTAGAAACCAACTGCTTCCATTCTCTGGTAACTGCCCACCAGATTGGGAAGCAGTTACCCAGGCAAGTGGACATTTCCCGGTCTCCTTGTAAGGCATGAGGACTGTGACCAGCCATTGTCAGAGCAACACAAGCAAAAGGGACACAAATCACTTTCAGTCTACGGTGATAAAGCCCTCTCCACCTTCCCTCTCCTTTACCCCATCGGGCGGAGTGCTGCGGCTGGGAACAGCAGAACTGCAGGCAGCAGCCTGTGCCTGAATCCCCTCATGGAGGAAAGACCCGTTTGCCAGGGACACACTCAAACTTCTACTACATGAAGCCACTGAATGGTGATGTGCACTCCTCACAGGAGCTATACAACACTGAGGATGGACTGGGAGAAGACCCTGGTGCTGCTCGGTGGAGCCTCCCTTCCTGGTTTTAGGAGCAGTGTGACCAGCTCTCTGAGACAGAGAAGAGAGCAGGGCCTGTGGACTGAAGAGCTGGTGTAGGGCAGGCGAGGGAAGCTGGGAGGAACCCAGGAGAAGAGAAAGGGGCTGCGGGCAGAGGCAGCAGAGGAGCAGCTGGTGGCACTGTGCACAGCTTGCCCAGCCCTGTGCTGGGAGCTAACAGAGGCAGCACTTGGAGATGATGCTGTCATCAAGGCGGAAGGGCGAGGAGGTTTCTGGACCTCAGGCGTGGAGGCGGAGTTTCCACCCTAGCTCCACTGCTGAGGATTCTGAGGCTGCTGCTCCAGCTATCATGTGGACACAACCGTACCTTCTCATCTAGTGGCAAGTGTGAGCTGCTACACTGACCATCAACAACCAAGCAGCAGCCCATCCTAATGCAAAGGACAGAGGAGAGAAGTTGTTCTGGGGTTTTCATTCTTGGCTTTACCACATGGCCCCTTAGAACCTAAGTTCCCTCCTCATCAGTAGAAAGTGGAGATATTTCAGAGATGTCCTAAGGATTCCATGTGATGAGACAAGTAAATGTGTGTACCACACATCCACAGGAGAACTGACATGGCTCCCTGGCCACCAAGCCACACAGCCAGCCCACCAATTCCTGCTGAGAAGCAGAGCAGCAGCCTGGGCAGGCAGCAGGCAACACACCCAAACAGAGCATGCCACATTAGCAAGCCAGGGCACCCTGACCTACTGCACAGAGGCAGTCCCCTTCACTGTCCCTCCAGGATCCAACCTCAACCTCCATGGAAGCTGGGACTGCAGACCAGCGGCAAGAAAGCATAAGTGGGGCAGACCTGAATGGAAGTTCAGACCCAAGGGTTAACCAATAGCCTTAGTACCTTTCTAAAACCTGACTAGCATAAATTTTAACTAATAGCATCAGTGCTTTTTCAAACCCTATAGCCTAAGTTTGGACCAATAGCACTGCCCAAGTGCTACCTAAACCCTAGACTAGCACACTCAAGCAGCACCCCTTAGCAGGTTCTCTGCCACCCTGCAGAAGTTGTTTCTGTTCACATTTGAATAAATCCTACTCCTACACTCACACGTTCTTCTCTGTGGATTTCATTCTTTGAATTTGCAAGACAAGAACCCAGAAAGAAGAAAATGGCAGTGAGCTACAGAAGTCTGCTGCAACACTGGAGGGCAAGACCTGCCACTAAGAGCTGCAACACCTCACTCAATGTTAGTGGAGAAGAAACAGGCTTCCTCAGCTGCAGAGGTCTGCAGCTTACACAGACCCCACCCACCAACACAAGTGGAAAAACTCCAGTTTCACTATGAACACTATCAGCCCTTACCCTTGCCCAAGCATGGTAGGAAAAACCATTTTCTCTTTCTTCCAATTACCCCCACTTAGCCATAGAACAGAAATACTGGCCCTTTTGAAAGTAGTAGAGGAGAGCTCCCACCCACCTGCCCACCTCTGTCCAGAAGGAAGGTGGGCATGCAGCAACCCACATCCTGCCCTTCCTGCTCAGCAGGTCTCCATTGCCCATTACCTGGGCTCAAAGAAGAGGCATCAATTTCTGTTGCTCCTGACTGGAGGATTGTTTAGATAGCAGAGTTCTGATAGAAGAAACACAGAAGTGGACTTAAGAATTCATGGGAGGCAAAACTAGGAAGCTTCATAGGGCCACAGGCTAGATAGCTTTAATCCAACCACACGGAGAACAGTCAAAACAGGTACAGGTGTCCCTTAGGACCTGCAGGGATTGGTTCTAGGACACCTCCCCATCAACCACCATGAATATAAAAATCTGCAGACCCTCAAGTCCTTCATATAAAATGGTGTAGAACTTCCAAATAACCTAACACCCTCTCATACATTTTAAATCATCTTGTGAGTGTACTGCTCACAAAATATACAATATACATGCCATGTAAAGAGGTATTATATAGCATAATTTAGGGACTAGTATAATAAGAAAAATCTGTACATAGATAGATGAAAAATTTTTTCCAGGTATTTTCAATAGCAGTTGGTTGAACCTATGGATACAGAAGTGCGGATAAGGGGGCTGACTGAACACCACCCCCATGCCTCTGGCCCCGCCTTCTGTTTCTAAATTGGTCTATCCTGGGGCTAAAGAGAAGGATATTGGTTACCCCCAATTTTATAAACCAGAGAACAGTATCTCCCTTGGCTATTCTGATGATCCTGGATTGAATCTGAAATAAGTAAACAACTTTGGGATAAATTCCCCCTCCCTAAGCAAGAGGGGCAGCAGAAAACTAGTGGTCAGAGTTACTCTTCAGACTAGTTCCTCTTTTAAGAAATAATCACTGAACCAATGGATTGGACAGGAGGGAGTTGGGGAAGGAAGCAGGGATGGGAAAAGGAAAGAGAATGAACTGGACATAACTTTCTATGTTCATATATGAATGACCAGTTTAACTTCACATCACGTACAACCACAAAAATGGGAAGTTATACTCCACATTAAAATACATTCAACTGTCATTTATAACTAAAAAGAACAAATTAAAAATTAAAAAAAAAGAAATAATGACTGAAATGACAAATTTAAGGGTCTCAATTTTAAGTGGATGGGTGGAATATAGCGCCTTTTTAAAAGCAATGCCTAACCACAAATCCCAATTTCATTTGTTAGGTGAAACATATTTTTATTAAAGTAAAAGATGATTTATTTTAGCCCCACCTCTAGATCAACCAAATACAGTAAGCATGCCACATAGTGTCTTTAAGAGAAATGCAATCATACTAAACAAGAGAAAGGTAACATTTAAACACACACACACACACACACCTTATTTGCAAATGTTGGACCAATTAAGCAATGGCCAAAGACACTCAAGCGAGGCCCAGGTGCCCTAACCATGCCAGAGCTCATCCAGGGGAGCATTCTCAGAACTCCTGAACTGCCTGAGAGAGAACTGCTTAAATTGAAGTGAATTAAAATTAAATAAAATTCAAAAATACATGTCTCTGGCACATGAGCTACATTTAAGGTAGCCGATGTGTCATGCAGGCATGACACGTGCATCTTTGCTGGAAAGTTCAAGTGGACAGTAAAACCCTCCCTCTAAGGAATGACATCCAACCTGTCAGGTGGCCTAGGCTGACTGAAGTACCCAGGAGTTCATGGTCATCCACACAAGTCATGCAGGGCCAGTCGCATGCATAATTCAGGGGCTAAGACCACAAGAGCCAGCAACCATGCTTCTGCACTTCAAAGGAGTCCACTGGAAAACAAAGCCAACGCAGAAGCAGAGCTGCACAAACACACCACACACATCACAAGCTGAAACCCCCAGACGCGAAGGCCCTGTCTGAGTGTGCCAGGCACTCGAGCCCGTGCGCTCCTCTGCTCCAGGTTAGGCTGGAATCATCCCTGCAACTGAAAGACTGCTGTATATGGAAACCACACGACGCTTTCTCCTGATTTCTAGACTTCAGACAACCTCAGATGTTACCTATTAACCCTAAGCCTGATAATGAGGAAACTTAGCTCCTGTTTGCTGCCTCGTACCAATATGAGTTATATTTTTGGTATCTCGGGATTTCTTTGTAGTCTATTTTTTTGTTGTCAACTCTAAACATCATCACATAAGCCCAACAAAGCAAGATGAGACTATTAGTGCCTCTTCTACCCCCAACTCTCTTTCTACCACTCATTTCCCAAATTAACTTGCTTAGTTTTCTTCTTTTATGTGTCAGAACTGAAAACGTGCTCACACTGTTTTTAAGTAACAAAGTCATCAGTGTTTTACTCAATGTTGACTCCAAAAATGAAATTCTAACAACATTGACACTATGACTGTGGAATACAGTTCCCAACAGAGCCGAGTGGTCCAGGGTTGCCTCTTTCTGTGAGCCCTTGATCATGAGCCCTGGCCACAGACAGGAGAAATTTGGCATTTACGGCCCCCACCACATCGCCTGCTGCGTGGCACGCCATGCTCTGGGTAGCTCCCTGGGGGTCTTCCTTCCTCCATCCTGTGCATCACTTTCCTGAGCCTCCACCGGAAGCAGGCTTGCTTCTTGCACTCCTCCTTCACTCCAAGTCAGCCTGGCCTGCTGCATGGAGGGCACCCTTCGACTTACTCTCTTGGATTCACTCCCATTTTTTTTTTGTTTTTTTTTGGTACTGGGGATTGAACCCAGGGGCACTCCGCCACTGAGCCACATCCCCAGCCCTATTTTGTATTTTATTTAGAGACAGGGTCTCACTGAGTTGCTTAGGGCCTCGCTAAGTTGATGAGGCTGGCTTTGAACTCGCGATCCTCCTGCCTCAGTCTCCCAAGTGCTGGGATTACAGGCGTGCGCCACCGCGCCCGGCCACTCCCATTTTTAATTCATGATCATTTGTGAAGGTAAAAGAATCTTGGTCCTCCAAAACTTGAAAACAGCAGGAGGCCCTTAGGTTACTTCCCCATTTTTAATAAAATGTTCTACTTAAACCATTTCTAAGTATATAAAGTTGGTATTGAATACTTTCATAACATGATATAACATCTCCACTGTCCACCTCCATAACTCTTCTCATCTTGTAAAACGGAAGCCCTCCACTCTAAGTAATTCCCGAGCCCTCCGGGCTCCCTAAGCCCCTGGTCTCCTTCTTGTCTCTGAGTGCCTCATGGGAGTGGAACCATACTTGTGCTCTTTAATCTTTTTATTTTACTCAGCACGACAACTTCAAAGGTCGCCCATGCTGTAGCATATATCAGAATTTCCTTCCCTTATCAGGTTGAAAAATATTTCATTGTATGTATATACCAGATTTTGCTTATCCATTAACCCACCTGCTTGCACCTGTGAGCTTCTGTGAGTGATGAACACTATTATGGACATCAGCACACAAACCACCCTGCTTTCCATTCTCTGGAGCCTCTATCCAAGGGCACACCACACAGGAACAGGTCTACCCTTACCACCAACAAAGCACTTTTGCAAGGCTTCCACTGGGCAGCACGATCCTGCACTCCAGGGCACAGTGTGCAGGAGAACACAGTCAGACACCACCCAAGACCTATGGGATTCACCTACCAGACTTGAAGATGTGGATCAGACACATCAGCAGAGTGCCCAGTTCTTGGCAATAGAAAGTATGTTGCTGTTCACTCATTTCCACTTTGGGCTGTTTTGTAACAATGTCCTCTAAGAGAATGCCAACCAGTTGTAACAGAAACCTTGGGAGAAAGGGAAGAGGGGAACAGTGGATCAGGTGGATCAGGTGACTATTCACAGAACACTTAAGCCAAATATGTGACATAATACAATACATGCAGGTGAAGTAAAGACAAAAGCATGGCACCTTGAACAGAGTGCAAGTGAAAAGTTTAATGTCACTGCTGCAGATTAGGTCCCTGTGCCTCTCTGCATACTGTCTTCCTCACTTACGAAATGGGGGTCATCAAACCACCTTCAAAGGACTGTCAGGATAAAATGATGCATTTTTTTTTTAAAGCTCTGTAAACTATAAAGTGCTATAAAATTAAAGCTGATAATCCATGACAAGAATATAATGTATATTGTCAGCTTTGGCCACTTGCTTCAATTTAACAGAGGGAGAGCTGCCTGTTGAAGTTGTGAATAAACAGGTGCCACACAGGTCTCCAGGGGTGGCTTCCACAAGAATACTGGGCATCTGCACTTGTCTCAGCCACCCTGGCACAGGAGGCCAAGAGGACCATATCAGAAGAGGCAACTGGACTCAGGGAGTGCCCGAGGTGGCAGAAGCTCGTCCACGCAGCAGTGCAGACAGCTACCTAAGTTGCACTCATTGCCCTCAAGGAGGGAAGACAGGACCACACTGCAGGAATACAGTGGTGTGGTCCCAAGCAGGGTGAGTCCTCTGTTGCTGTGAGCGGGTAGAACTGCAACACACAGTGACAATAAACAGAAGACCAACTGAGAGGAGTTTTCTTATGTTATCAATTTCCTCTGCAGACAACATCCCCCTTACTACCTAAGTATAGGGTAAAATCACACCTGCAGTAAGCCTCTGCTGCAGAGTCGCAAAGGAGCACGAAGACAGGACACGACAAAACCTTAAGAGACGTGCAAAGCAAGGGCCACACCAAGGCCGACTGGATTCAAAACACGCCAACACACACTTCTCCACCCAGCTCACAGAGGAGAGACTGGCAACTGTTCCAGACATGGTGACTGTGAAACAGCAAGCACGTGGCTTCCCAGAAGACAAGGGTTGCTCACAGGTTCAGACAGAGCGCATACCTTGAGAATGTTTCTTCTGGCAAATGTTTCATTTGCTTCCCTTCATTATGTTCTTCTGGTGTTAAAGTGCTGTCCCCATCTCTTAATCTGTTAATCACTGGACAGGAGATCAGAAATGGAGAGAAGGAGAGCTCCTGAATACGAGAAAGAACAATATCTTCGGTTGACTGGGAAATCAGAACTCTCAGAATGGCTAGGATTCCAGATATCCACAGTTGAACAGTGTTTACAGCTGCCTAAAAGAGAAAAAATAAATTATAAGTAGAGAAAGAAAGATGCTTAAATTTTCCCTGATTGCTCATTTCATGAAAGAGAATCACCCCATTTTTACTCCATCAACAAATCCCTCCCTTCCTGGTTCCCTGGTCCCAGACAGACAGTACCAGTGTCAGTCAGGACCCAGCAAAGAGAAACGGAGCTCTGCCCCCTCACAGCAGGCCTGCACTGGCTCCGGCCCTGCAGGTGGATCAGGCAACTCACCATTGTGCTTGGAGTAACAAACATGCTCCGCAGAAGCATGTCCACGGGTCGGAGGGAGGAAGGGGCCAAAATCTCAAATACAGTATTTAACACCCCAAGGGCTTCATGAGAGTCGATGTGCATCTGTGGAATTAAACCGCAGACATTTCCAAGTAAGCCGAAAAGAGACACAGCTCCACATGCATCAGGTCCTATGTCTCCAGGGCATGTGGTCCTCATCATCTCCATCCCCGTTCTCCCATTTACAGCATTTGAAGATTAGCAGTGAACCAAGCGCACTCTCAGGACAGCACTGTGTGTTCTCCACAGTGGAAATATTACTTAGATTTTCTAGGTAAGTGATACCTGCTTCCTATAAAAGGATCAAATGTACAAAAGCACGAAGAGAGTCACCTGGAACCGACCACCCAGATGCAACTGGCATCAGCATTTGGGAACCAGGCTCTTGTGCGTCCCTTCACTGAGAGGCAGGAAGCCACACGTGCTGCTCCTGCTTCCCTCCTGCTTTGCCTGTGCCCTGCCCCATCCACCCTGCCAGCTGGTAACACGGCTGGCACATGTTGGGTAGCCCTCTCTTCACTTTCACCATGCTCCTGAACCAGAGCTTCCCACCTGGGGAGGTGACTGTCAGGCGTGTGTCTATTTGCTCACTTTACAATACAATGTAGAATTCCCAAGCAACTGGTGGTAAAATCTAACACGACTTTTAATGGATGCACAACGTGCTCGCCACGATGTGCTCACCACCCCCCGGGAGCACTCTCTTCCCGTGTTTGTCAGGGCTAAGGGTGTTCACACCTTGACAGCTGCACAGAGATGGGGACTGACTTGGGCGCACGGAGCCCTCTAAGATAAGGAACGTGGACGATTTCTGAGCTCCACGAGTGACCTCTGCCTGCCCTCTCATTACTCTATAAGGGTACCCACACCACAGCAAAGACCACCTGCCACTTACACAGCTGAGCCTGACCTTTCTTACGCTTAAGGACAATAACGGCAACTTTCCACCTGTCCCCCATAGCGACTTCTATTTGCTTCTGCCTTCAGTGTGTAAACCTTGCTTCTGTGAACCTGACCTCCTACTGAGCCCTCTCCTCCTTCGGTTCTACATCACCCACCTCTCCGTTCCCTCTTCCAAAAAACCTCTTTTCAATTCCTCCCTTCCTGTCCTTTCCGAACACATTCCTGTCACAATTTGGCTCTAACCACTTCTCCAAGACTGTTGAGTTCTCAGGGCACCCTCAGTTGACCCCAGCCTCCTCAGTAAAACGCCTTTTTAAACCTGGCTTTAGTAACACCATGCCCTGCCTGCCTCCCCTGACCCAGCACTGGCTGTCCCCTCCTGTCCAATAGCATCTCCACACATCCCTGACTTCTCAGTGGGACTCAGTGGGTTCAGCACTGGAGCATCTCTACCTCTCCAGCTGGGCTCAGTCCATTGTGACCTGTCAGATGTTACTATATGACTGTCTCTCAACTGCTCCAGACTCACCTCCAAACAACTGTCTCACCCCCATCAGATGCCCACCAGGGGCTGCCACTGACCACATCCACACCAGGCTCTGGTCTCCCAGGGCCACCACCCCACTCTCTGTGCCTCATCTGTGGTAGCAGCCATGTTGCCCGGAAACCTTTTGTCCCCAAGTCCCATGGCTAAGCCACCAGCAAACCTTGCTGGTTCTACCTGCACATTCTGTCAACAGGTAACGCTGTATCACGGGGCCTCCATGAGCCTCTGGCTCAGCTCTCCCCTCCCGAGTCTGATCCAGGTAAACTCAAATCACATCACGTTACTCCACTGTACCAAGTCTTCTCAAGAGTTCCTAAAGCCTGCTACACTGCCCTTCCCATTCAGGCCCTCCACCCTCCTTCTTCCGGGGGCTGCTCTTCCAGGCCAGCCTCCTGTACACTGACAGGCATGTTCCCACCTCGGGCTGTGCTGCTGTCTGCTCTCTCAGAACACTTCCTCCCAGGCCTCTGCTAGAATCACCCCTTCCTTCCTGCACGTGTACTCAAACATCACCTGGTAGGTATGCTTTCCCACCCACTTGGTTCACTGACGTACCTACTGCTGGTCCCTGCAATACTGCCCAGCAATACTTCTGAATCTAGCCTGCACCTGTGCAGGTACCCACGGGCACCATGCCGAGAGTTTGAGTTTCACCGCACAACACCCCCAGAAGCAGAAGTGAAGCCAAGCCTTTACTATGCATTCAGGCCTTCCATCTCTGTCTTCCTCAAACTGCGCACATAGGTAAGAGAACCAACAGAGCTACCAGGGCATTGCTCTGAGAGGGTCTACATATGGGCATGGAGTCCTGGTCACCTCAACCTGTCTGCCAATCCCACTGGAAGCCAAGACTCCCTCTCCTACTGTCCAAGTGATACTGGAATAACAAGTCCATCAGGAAATCAGAGTGAGGTGAAGCTATGAAGACAGTATCCATCCATGGAGTCAGCCTGTTTTCATCAAGTGCCAAAACTGTGAGCAGCTAAGTGCTATTTAAGAGCACTTGTTCAGTGTGGATAAACAAGATGGACGAACACCCATCTGCTGACCCCAACTCAGAATTCGGCCTGAGCCGGGTGGGTGATGAACACCTGTAGTCCTAGTAGTTACTTGAAAGACTAGGTAAGAGGACCAAAAGTTCAAAGTCAGCCTCAGCAACTCAGCAAGATCCTGTCTCAAAAGAAAAAATAAAAAAACCTGGGGATGGAATTTAGCTGGGTTTCGTCCCTAGTGCCATGAAACAAAACCAAAGCTCAAATCGCAGGCCAATGCTCTGCCAGGACCTTGTGGGACCTTCTGGTGGGATCATCTGTAGCCCCTGCCACCCTACCCTGGTCACGAAGGTGCTGCTACAAGGGGTACACAGTTTACTGTGCCCGGACACGTAGGGCTGTCTGGCTTCACCTGATGTGGCACAGTCATACCCTTCCTTCCACTGCACTTGTGGAAACACCACTTGATTACAGGAATTCTGATTAAATGATGGATAATCACATTACTTCATAAAAGACAAAGTAGAAATCCCAGAAAACTGAAGATCAAGCGGAGGAGACGGTATAATAAAACAGAAAAAGAAACTGAACTTTGTTTAGACCTAGCCCAAACCCAGCCCCAGCACTCTCAGCTGTGGGATGTTGAAAAAACCTCAACAACCCCCTGAGCCCTGGTTTCTTCACTTGTAAAGTGGGTAGTCAACCCCAACCTGAGAGGGTCACTGTGGAAATAAATCAAAGCCCTGTGACAAGCACTGAGGAATACTAACAAAGCCTGACTCCATCACAACCGGATGCAAAGCTGATTACAACCCAGCCCCTTTCACAAGGATCTTAGTCTACTTCAAAGAGGCCACAGGTGACTGACCTGCTGCTTGGCTAACATGGGCAGGATGATGTCGGCCACCTGTCGGGACAGCCGTTTCCACTTGTCCTCGTTCTCCTTGTGGCACTGCTGCAGGACAAGGATGAACATCTCCAGCACCTGCAAGAGTGTGCGTGGTCAGCAAGCATCACAGCCCAGCACCATTTTCACTTGCCCATGCCCCACCTGGTCCTGGTTCAGCTGGACAAGATGGGTCCTTGATTAAGGACTGGGGGAGCCAACACAGTCTCAGCTGAGACCCATGAATGTGGGGGAACCAGAAAAAAATGCAAGGGGAGACTCAGCAGGTCCCTTCAGGGTGCGCGTGAGTTACCGGCTACGAGGATGACTCATGAAAGGTCTTATTTCTAAGGAATTTCACACTCAGAGAAAAGGCACAAAATGAAAAATCAAACTCATATTAGCCTCTGGGAAAACCCAAACACAGCCTTGACTAAGCTCATGCTGCAGGTGCCTTACTACTTCTCCGTACATCAAGCCCACGTCTGTGTTCTATGCAAAGGTGATCCACTGCAGGGCACCCCCTCCGAGAGTCACAGAGGGCTGAGTAAGGGTTTCTAAACAGAAAGCAGGGATCGTTTCAGAACAGCGACACTTGTGATCTGTGAAGGTGTGAGGGGACGGCCCACTGCTGTTCCTGTCGATGAAGTTTTCCTGGAATACAGCTCTGGCATCCGTGCACGACAGGCGACCACAGCAGGGACCACTGGGCTGCAGCGCCCACCAAGGTTACTACCTGGTGGTTCACACAAAGGACAAAGACCCCTGCTCTAAAGACAAGGCTGCTGGAGAGAACGACACATGACCACCTCAGGGATGATCTGTGCAAAGCCCCCGACCAACCAGCTCCACAGCTGCCTTCTATGGACAGCGTTATGTTACACAAGAACTTAATCCCCTCCATGCCATGAGCGTGCTCAGACCTCAGGGAGACCGTACCAGGTGGGCAGGCTGGTGGGCCCCTCTCAGTGCGCAGCCGCCCTGCTGTGCCTGCCTAGGCCGGCTTACTCTCACACCACCCTGCGATGTTCTCATATCTTATCCAGCCATGGGACTTAGATGACATGAAGCACTTAAGTATTACATACAGTGATCAAAACATGAGTGTACAAAGAAAATACTGTGTCTATGAGAAGTTTATGGCTTTATAAGGATTTAAAAATAGCTCAAAAGAACTGATAAAATAAGTATGGCCCACACAATGGTGCAAGTTAAAAAAAAATTTTTTTAAGCTAGATTTTTTTTTTTGTACTTGGGCTGCCTGAAAGTATCTTGAAATTCCTGTGCCACCTTAAGGAAAACAAAAGCAGAAAATCAGTTCAAAAGACCCCTACCAGTCAAACAGCAGTACACAAAACAAAAAAAAGTCTTCAAATGATTTCAGATTTGAGATTGCTATCATTTCTTAGAATTCTACCACTGTGATCAGGGTGCTCAACTACTGAGACTTGGACCTGGTGTTGGTAAAGACACAGTCTACCACGTCTCCCATCACTGGTTTCTCTGAGAGCGAGCAGAAAGACACCACCGCTGTTCAACACGTGCTGGACCCATGTATCCTCGGCGTGCCGGGGGGCATTACACGTTCCTTACCTGGTGGTACTGGATGAGTCTCAACAGCATCGACACCACCACCTCCTTCTGAGTTTCAAGCTCTTTCCCAGCATCAGCTTTATTTGTTCCTCTCAACACAAAGAGGTCGTGGACTATGGGCTGCAGAGCTGGAATGGCTATGGGCACAGAAGAGCACACTAATAAAGCTTCATGAGAAAACTGCATTTGGTAGGCAAATCTAAACACCTCCAAAACATTTTCAAGACATAAAGAAAACCCTAGCCTGTACTTAGTTTGTGATAAGAAATGAATGGAGCCCTGGTTTCATCAGTGAGTTGTGAAATTATCATTATATCACTGAGAGAGACGACAGCTCTTTCTCTGAACAGAGTTTTGTGAAAGTTTCTGAAAAGAAAGAAAAAAAGGGTTCCTTTAATGTAACATCACTTGACAAAAGGGAGCTTAAACTGAAAAGTCAGTTTGAACAGTGGCACACACCTACAACACCAGCTATGCAGGAGGCTGAGGCAGGAAGGCTGCAAGTGTGAGGCCTGCCTCAGTGATTTAGCAAGACCCTGTCTCAAAATTAAAATGACTAACAGGGTACACCTCGGTGGCAGAGCACTGACGGTTCAATCTCTAGTACCAAAAAATAAATAACCAAAGTAGCAACAGCCTTGGTCTCATGTATAATCTACCTGATTTGCCTAAAAAGATAATCAATACTTTTCCTATAGAACAGTCACAGTATTAGATAATTAGACCCTTCTAATGTAAACTTTCTTGTTAGATAAAAGGTTTTCTCTAGTTCTTATCTTGGGCTGAAAAAGGAAACACACTAAATAAATTATCTATAGAAAAAACTGTGAAAGAAATCATTGTAATTGGCACACAGTACACTCTTAGTGACATGCACTCACGCACCCAAGGACAGGCACACAGGGGCACACTTGCTGACTTCCTCCAGGTGACCAACCATCCCTGCCCACTGACTCTGATTCTCTGTCCAAAGACCCTCCAAGTCCAAAAACCTTAGTTCCCTGCATCTGATATTTGCATGTTCAACTAAATCCAGTGACCCAAATGCAGTGCCTTCACTCTGTGCTTTTGCTGAGACGTGAACTGAAGACCTTGTAAGGCCATGGCCCAGCCCTGTAGCTTAGTGTGGAGCCTGAGAGGGCAGCCAGCGCCGCCTCTCAGCACTGCTCAGTCCACACACTTCCACAGATGCCGCAGGTGGAGAACTCTGGATATGGCAGCACCATTTCACATTTAGGGGTCTGTAAGGGTCTTCGAATACATCCCGAGCAGATTAGTTTAAAAAATTTAAAGAATGATTTACAACATGTTCTTAAATGCACCTCACTGCCTCTTGCACAGGCTGGAAGGAATTGCTTCAGCAGTTGGGCATTTGCTGTGCTCCTTATATAAACTCTGGTATAATAATTAAGCAAAACAGAAAGCCCTGAATCAAGGTCTGAATGCAACCTCAATACGACTGGAAAAGAAACCAAAATCTGCTTTTTATTGCAAGATGGATTTTAAAATTTTGTGGGACTGGGAGTTTAAGTCACTGGTAGATCAACTGTCTAACATGTAAGGCCCTCAATTTGATCCCCAGTCCTAAAAAATATTTAAATAAGTAAAAAGTTAAAAAACAAAAAAGTACGTTTCATATGACCAAACAGGAGCATTTACACTCAGACTCTAGGTCTTATGATCTTACTGTTTCTGTTTACCCAGCATGTAGATTCCAAACACCTGAGTCAAGAACGTGCCAGGAAGTTGGGCATGGTGGCGCACGCCTGTAATCCCAGCACTTGGGAGGCTGAGGCAGGAGGACTGCGAGTTCAAAGTCAGCCTCAGCAACTTAGCGAGGCCCTAAGCAACTCAGTGAGACCCTGTCTCTAAATAAAATACAAAATAGGGCTGGGGATGTGGCTCAGTGGCCGAGTGTCCCTGAGTTCAATCCCCAGTTCAAAAAAAAAAAAAAAAAAGTAATAATAAAAAAAAGAACATGGCAGCTACTCTGTGAGCACTTGTAACTGGCATGTGCACGCACCCACAGCACACGCTCGCATGCACGGGGACCCACGCAGCAGAGCTGGCATCCACACAGCTCCAAGTGGTGGAAGAAGATTAACACTGCTGGGCACATGACGACACTGAAGATAGGGAAAGGTGTGGCCTTTTACCATGTGTCACAGCTTTCCTCCCACTGGCCATGATGCCATCACAGAGTTGAATGATTTTAGGAATTCCAATGATCTGTTTTGAATGATAGCGTTCATAAGACAGTAACACCAGGAAGAAAAAGATGTTTGGAATAATTGCCTCTGATTCCCTGGAAACAAAAATATCCATTTAGATATGTCTTATCAAAATTAAGATACATGATCAATATAAACAACACAAAATAACTCTGATTCAGCCTTGAAAGACAAGGGCACGCACTGAACTAAACAGCCCCAGCCAACCTTGTTAATCCTGTCTGTGGCACTGGCTTTCCTGGCCCTGCACACAGATAGCTTGACGGCCAAGAGGGTGAAGCAGGCGCAGGGAGAGGGCACCCTGGTTCTCCACCTGCCCCTTCACTCCTGAAGCATCTGAGACTTGAAGGAGGAACAGTACCCTGTCCAAAACCACAGTCAAGATGCTACATAATTAGGGTAAGATCTGGGTCTCTAGACCTCAGTGATTCTTGGAACAGTCTCCTTCCATACTTTATTGGATAGTCTACTTAGCAAGTGCTCCAGAAGCTGAAGAGCTTTACTTTTCAGCACTCATACCCGTAAACCTAACAGGCATCACAGATGCACCACAGCCTAACGCCTGGTGAGGAGGAGCTACAGTGAATGGGAGGGAGCACATATCCTGACACTCAATATGACTGGCCCCAGAAACGCTGCTCCACGGTTAGAAATGGCGTGCTCCATCAGTCAGAAATGAGCAGCCTGTTGCCATCTGCAAACCCTTGAAATGTGAAACAAAACCAACAGCATATGTGGCGACCAAGAGCAGAACTTCTAAATGATGATGAGGTCTTTCTTTAATTCTCTCTTTAAGAGAAATGAAAATGCACAGCATGTTGCTCAAACTTCCATGAAGTCAAAAGTCAAAAACAAAGCCCAGCAAGATGTCTGACAGCACTTCAGGCCATAGCAAGGACAAGGACTCTAAATGGCAACATGCTGATTACCTGAACTGGCCCACTTCGATGTACTCGAACTGTTTCAGTACAAATCCAATGAACACCTGCGGGCAGGAACATAAGTTTCACATCAATAACAGGATTAAAATAGAAAATCCATGTTATCACGTTATCGCCATAAATTTACAAGTTTCCCGAGAGCCGATAAACCTGTTTATAGTCAAGACCTCTAAGGAGATCCCCAAAAGAAGCCACAGCCCATAACCCGAGAACATCAGCTTCTACCTCTGCCGAGTCAGAAAGGGGAAATCAGAAAGAAAACGTCAACTGCAGTCTCCAACAATCCAACAAACTCTGAGCATAACACACAAATGCAGTGTGTGTCCCGCCTCTCTGCTCTTTGGGCACCTGCCATTACCCCAGCCTCCTCAGACCCGGCTTCTCCCCATGCAGTCTCAGTGTCAGAGGAAACCATGTGAGGAAATGAACGAAGCTCCCCAAAAGGGAATGTCTGATGGGTCTATTTTCTCCAGAGAGTTTTCGTCAAAGAAGGAAGAGTAAAAGCTGTGCTCTAGTCCAACTCCTCTCATTAGAAACCAGCCCGGCCCGACCCTGACGTGGCAAATCAGCATATGGAAGGAGTGTCCTCACTTCTCCAGAAGCAGATCCATAAGGTGAACAGAGCAGACAAGACCTAAAGAGACCTATGTCTAAAAGGAAATGAAGAACTCTGATAATTCTACCTCAAAACATTTCCTGTCTCACAAAGGAAAGGAGGCCCAAGATCAGAGCCCACAACAACAAATCACAATGACTTAAAGGCAATTATGGAGCCTTGCCTGCAAAGATCCGTATCATGCACCACCAAGGAACACCACTAGCCTGGAGACTCATATCCACAGAGCAGTTGCAGGCCATGCAGCCTCCACAGAGGGTCCAGGCACTGGTCTCAGCTGCTAGCCTGGCACACTACATCAGGGACAAGCTAACATTTTGGATTGCTTGAAACTGCAGACCATAATTGATCATTTGCTTTTTTTTTTTTTTTTTTTTTTTTGCGGTGCTGGGGATTGAACCCAGGGCCTTGTGCTTGCGAGGCAAACACTCTACCAACTGAGCTATATCCCCAGCCCTGATCATTTGCTTTTAAAAAGTCTCGGGAGGGCTGGGGTTGTGACTCAGTGGTACGGTGCTTGCCTAACGCATGTAAAGCACTGGGCCATATGAAAATAAATAAATAAAATAAAGGTATTGTGTCCATCTACAACTAAAACAAATTAAAAAAAAGTCTCTGGATTTTGCAAAAATGACCCCCAAAACAATAAATTGTAATTATAATCACAACAGAAATTCAAAGTTATTTTGCAGAGGAGGAGGGTAGGTAAGTGGATGGGGAAACCTCTGGCAGACTTTTAAAGGCTGATCCTACCAGAGCTCGTCACAGACTTGGGGCAGTTGGGACTAGTGCCCATACCACTGTGGCCTGCCCAGGGCCCAGGCCTTCTGCCTCTGGATCCATGAAACAGTTAAGAGGCAGCAAGTGGTGTGCGGTTGGGGGGATCAAACTTCACATTTCTCTAAGGTAGACAGATGCTATCATCTTTCTAGGGTCACCTGCATTCAGTTAGATCAGTATAGAGGATGAGAGACAAGCCACAAACCTGATCTGAATCCAGAAGACAATAATTGACCCGGAGCTGAACGAGTTGTGCCAATAAATCCAAAACCTGCCTCTGTAATTGCACAGATGTTGTCGTGGTGTACTGCTTCAAAGCTTTAATAACAAGAGGCTCGAAGAGACGAATGTGGTTGTGAATAGCATTCTATAAGAAAGGAGAATCCAGTGAGCTTTGGCCAAAAACTTGGGGAAGCAAACCTGGGTTTTGCTTCTAGCACTACGGCACCCTGTGTTCATGGGAGCCATCCGCAGCCTAGCACCAGCTATGGTGCCATTTACCTTATCTGCACGGTTCTTTGTGACACTCGTGAGGTTTGTCTTCAGTTGGGTGGACACTTTCTGGAGTACATCAAACCATCTGCCAAATAAGAAGAGGGAAGCAAGGAATATGCTTCAGTAAAAATCAGTTTCAAGTTGGCAAAATGAGAACAAGTCAGAGCGAGGAGAGCCAAAAGGCTACTCGGTGCAACAACAGCCGAGGCTGCAGACAGTGAGCCTCAAACCACCAGACTGCCACCTGCAGGCTCTCAAGCCCGAGCCTTCTGCTCTGGGAAACCCATGCTCAGCCCAAACTCCAGGAGAACCTGAGAGGTGACCAGTGATTTAGAAGGCAACACTTGACTTTCTTGGGAGGAATCTTTACGATATTTATGCTGATTATATTGTTTTCTTTTAAAGAAATATATCTGAAATTAAGATAGTTAACACTGTCAGGCACAGGGGTACACTGTAGTCCCAGCTATTTAGAGGGTGAGATAGGAGGCCAGAAGCAGCCTGAGCAACACCACAACCCCCATCTCAAAAAACAAAAAAACAGCAACACACACACCTGGACACACACTTACTCGCTTACTTGTATCCCATATGACTACGTAAAGCATTTAAACGATCACTGCATTTATCAAAGGAAAATCAAGGGTTCTATTTTTGTTACTACTCAAGAGCAACTCAAATACTGGCTGATAATCATGATGATTCAGGAAACACCGGGGGCTGAAGCTACAGCTCTGTGGTAGAATGCTTGCCGAGCACGCACAGGGCCTGGGCCCATCTCTAGCACAGTTAAAAAAGAAATACCTTCTGTACTCCAGGCACCAAAAAGACAAACATAAATTTAAGTGAAATGAGATTTTCAACCATAAAGTGTATGCTGCAGTTTTGATATGAGGTGTCCCCCAAAGACTGACGTATAAGATAATGCAAAATAGTTTAGAGATGACATGATTGGGTTACAAGAGTATTAACCTAATCAGTGCATTAATCCCCTGATAAGTACTAACTGGGTGGTGACTACAGGCAGGTTGGCTGTGACTGAAGGAGGTGGGTCACTTTTGAAGTTTTGATTTTGTCCAGGGTGAGGAGAGTCCCCTTCTCTGCTTCCTGGCAGAGATGTCCTAAGCTGTGTTCCTCCACCATGATGTTCTGCCTCATGGAAGGCCCCCAAAAACAGAGTCAGCCGTCTATGGACTGAGAGCTCTAAAACAAACATTTCCTCCTTTAAAATTGTTCTTGACAGGTCTTCTGGTCACAGCAATGAAAAAACTAAAACAGTTTATAAAACACAAAGTAACCCATTTGAAACTTTTCTATGACCTTTTCAACCCCTCTCAACACCAGCACCACTGAGTCAAGCTAAGTGGTCTCTCACTGCAGACTGCCACAGTGACCACACACACCACACTAGTGCAAAGGGAAACGTCACTGAGGAGTCTAGAAAACAGAATGAGCTTTCCTGTGTGAGGACGAGGTGTGTCCCAGTCTGGTCTAGAATGCAGAGCTGGGATTTCCTAGGCAACTGCTCAGGCTCCTGTTCCCCAGAGTCCTGAGCTAGGCCAGGCACTCCTCTGCAGGCAGGGCTGGACCATAGTCAACTGTGCATCAACATACTTTCTAGACTCTTTGGAACACAGAGGATGAGGAGGAGATGCTGGCTAACTTATTTTTATTTTTAAATGCCTATACGAAAGTATTCCCTGCTTATCTTTTGTGTTTGCACCAGTGACAGATTCCCACCATGACTTACCCCGAGGTGTCATGCTCCTGCTCTGCCTGCACCATGTTCCTCAGGCTGGCGTCAGCTAAGGCCTGCGTGAAGTGTGTGTAGGGGGCCATGAAGCAGTAATGATACAAGCCTGGCCTCACACTAGAGGAGCCAAGACGCTGTGCTCGGCCTTGAGATTTGCTGGGGTTGGAGGAGAAGCCATCAAATTGGGAGGCTAAGTTTGTTCCAAAGAGAGTCTTCAGTAGCTGGAGTGAAAGAAATGAAGCATCGACACTTGACATAACGAGGCATGAACAACACTTTAAGACCCTCCCTTGCAAACAGCAAATCCAACAAAAATTCAGTGTGAAATTCAGTACCTCGGGAGACCACCACCAAGCAGTGCTGCGGGGACCTGAGCACTGGGGTTTCCCTGTGCTCTGACACTGGGCATTCTGAACAGAAACCCACAGGGACAAAGACAAGTGTGAGACAGCAAGGGCTCCAGAACAGCTTCAAGTCCTCCATCCCCCACAGTGACTCACAGAGTCCTAAGGAGGGAGGAGGATGCCCTTCTGGCCCATCTTAAGCCAAACAGTGACAGCTCAGACCACCCAACCCTTCCTGCTGATCCTGCCACCAGCACCAGCTTCTAAGGAAGATGCAATATTTGGTCACAGGGCCTGAGGGCCACTGAGAAAGGCAGGAAATGACACTCTCACCTGCTGAACACAAACAGTCGCCATTGTGGGTTCTCTGCTAAAGCAGGACTTCAGGTATCCAAGAATTTCTTCCACACACTAGAAAGACAGGCAAAGAGTAAGGGACTTGTAGACAGAAACCAAAGACACACACAGCTGCCATTTAAATTGTGTCAACACAAGAGGAAAATAAGAGGAAGATCTTTTCAGTTTATCACCTTGAACAGTCAGTCAAAAGTTTGAAATCTAAGAAGAAACATGAGAACCATTCCTTCACACATTTATATATCCATCCATTCATCTGCTGTTCAATGAACAGACACTGTCAATCTGCTGTCCACTCTGTATCTGGGCATGTTTTCAGGGAAGGGACTTGGAAGTGTGCAAAGGAGTCGCAAAGGCATCTGTGGAGCGCCTGGAAGTACTCAGCTGGACACGGCACCTAGGAGCACACTGCTGTGTGATTTACTACAAATAAGTCCTCGAGGTGTCTTGCGGCAATCAGCAAAAGGAACTAAAATGACTGCCTTACTGTTACTCTTCTCACAAGCTACATTACCATGCAAAATCAGGCCTAAGGTACCACTGTCCTCCTGAAGAATCAAGAGGATGGAGGACAATGACTTAAGAATATCAAGGATCCAAAAATACAAAAACAAAAAAATAAATAAAAATAACAAATAAAGAAAGAAAAAATAAATAAAGAATATCAAGGATGCAGGCCTGCAGCACCAACAGTAAGATCCCTTGCTGCCTGCCAGCCTCAAGGTGCTCTGTTAGCTGCTGAAAACCAGCACCCAGCAGGCCGGAGTGCCTCTCTGCATTTGTAAAATGCACCTTTCTGCATAAGAAGCAACAGAGTGCTGCCAGTATCTAATACCCAAGTCATGTATTTTCAGGAGTTCTAATATGCTCATGTTCAAGGATTGAACCTGTTACACGCCCCTTTTTACTTTTCCTGGCTCACAGTGGATAATTTCATAAACACTAACAGAAAGAATTACAACTAGAGGTTTTTGAGCTGCAATTTGTCCTCAAAGACCATCTCTCTTAGCAAATATGCATGGAATGCTTAGTGGGCATAAGAAACTGAAGTTTCTTTTCACTGCAAACGTGAAAAAGTGTGCTGTTTCCGGCCTGCGAATTCGAGAGTCACAGGAACCAGGGCCCTGTTGCAGATATTAACATACAATGTAATACAGAAAGACAGCCACCTTCTGGCCAGAGTCCAGTGAGAGGGAGTGGATTTACACTCCCACCTGAGACAAACCACTGTTAAACATAAAGTCCAGACTAAAGATTTGGAACTGCAGTTCTCAAGACACGGAAATCAGGAAACAAAGGGCAGCAATGCCGAGACAAGGGCAAACAAGGTAAGCCCTGAGTTGCCCCAGCTCACTGCCTCGAGAGTTCCCAGGTCATCCAGGGGGAGACAGACAAAGTCAAGCCCTAGAAATCAAGATGAGGAAGAACCAAGAGTCCAAGGACCCCAAGTCCTTTACGATGCAGGAAGAAGGCAATACAGACAGATCCCTGGAAATCTGGGAGAGGTACCAAGAACTCTGGCATTCAGCAGTGGAACTGGGGAAGGAGGGGGAATGACATGAAGAGCTCCAGCACTTGGCGCATGTTTACAAAAATACTGCCCAAGTGCAGATCAGGGAAAGGATCATCAGGAACGATTACAGAGCAGTGTTCAGGGCTCACAAAAGGCCAGGAATGGTCACTAGCCTGATGGTAAAACCCGTCCTTTTGGGGCACTGGGTAGAGCGCTCAGGAAGGCCTAGCCTCCCTGGTAGAGGGGAATAATCAGCGAAGACCCAAATTAAGCACAGTTCCAAACCATCTGACCAATCCAGTTGGCACTGGAAGAGACAACTGTTGCCAATGCAATGTAATTGAATCCCAGAACAAATCTCTACAGGATTTATGGGAACACAAAAAGACCTCACACCAACAGTAAAATTCACAACATCAGGCTTCCAATCAAAGATCAGCAAGCATGCAAAGGGGCAGGAAAACCCCGTCCACAGTGGAGAGTACTCAATAACCAAAACCAATCCGTAACTGACAAGATGTTAGAATTAGCAAAGGATATTAAATTATTACAACTGTATTCAAAAATTAGTCAAGAGAAACAGAAACACAAATCAGGGGCTGGGCTTGTGGCCCAGCACTTGCCTGGAATGTGTGAGGCACTGGATTCGATTCTGAGCACCACAAATAAATAAAATAAAGGTCCATCGACAACTAAAAAAGATATTAAAAAAAAAAAGACGCACAAGTCAAACTTCAAGAGATAAAAAAGCTACAAAGTTAACAATGAAAAATACACTAATAGGACATAAGGCAGATTAGACATCACAGAAGCAGCTAGGAGAACTTGATACAGTAGAAACTACACAAAACAAAGAAGAGGTTTACAAAGTTAAAAACCAAAAAGAGCATTGGTAAGCTATGGCGACTTTAAGCAACCAAAGATGTGGGTGGATCAGAATGTCTGGGATGGGGCAGGGGGCGGCTAGTGGTCTGAAGAAACGAGTGGAAGAAACAATGCCCCAAATTTTCCAAACTTAGAAAACTGTAAAACCCAGATCCGAGAAGGTCAACAAACCCAAGCTGTGCTTTTCTTACATCAAGACACACGACAATCAAATCACCATGAAGTAGTATAGTTTTTAAAGACAGAAAACATGACATTGAGCAGTAGAGTTATATGAGAAAACGGGCATTATGTGTAATGCAAAGCAACCCACCACACATTAAATTTCAATCACGTATGAAGAGGAGAAGAGAATAAACAAGGTCAAGATGAAAGAAGAACAGAAGTTACTTGTCAAGGATGTGGAATTACTATTATTTTTCTCATTTCCAGTGTTGGTATTTAGAAAAACAAAATGAAACAACCCTACGTTTACTCTAAAATCTTTCTTTGCCTTCCGCTCCTATAACCAGCCAAGCTCACAGAGATCCGAAGTCGTGCTCATAGGTCTGCCACCCTGAGCACTGCCTGCCCAGGCAGTGCATCCCCAGGCACCCACGCAGAAGCTGCTGCTGCCTCACCCTCAGCAGTCACAATCCAAACTGCCATTTGTACCTCTCTAGCCCGACTGGGTGGCCCAAGCACCTGATACCTTTGCAACTGACCAGGATCAGCAGGAATGAATTTCAAACCCTTCCCTGTTCACTGCCCAGATCACCCACTGATGAAGAGGAAGCTTCACAACAGTGAGGCCCAGTGCCAGGAACCACCTGCGGAGGCTTCCTTCCCACTTCCTCACCAGAAAGCCCAGGGAGGGAAACTGCAGACTTGCAAGATGGATCTCCAAATACAAACACCTAGGAGAAGCTGTAACTAGAGCTAATAGAAGCCTCTGTGGGACTGCAAGGAAGATGAACGTACAAAAACAGGAAAGCAGAGGTGAGCAAAACTACCTTCAGAGGCAAGAAGAGATGATGAATTCTCCAGTTCTTCTTGTCCGAAACCCAATGATTTTCAGAACTGAATTCCTACATACACCTTCAACACACATGCAGAACAGGACCCTAATTTCAGGAATATAAAGATTAACTCATGTCGCTTTTGAGTAAAATGTGAACTGATGGTTATTTACCCTTGTATCTTTACATAATGCAGCATTTCATGAATTCGCTATCACTGAGAAGCCATCATTTCTATGGGTGATTGCTAGATACAAAGAATCAGATCCAGCAAAAGTTCAAAAACTACAGAATCTGACTGGTACATAACTCAGGTGTTCACCACAGAACATATCTTTCCCACATGCTGCACTTTTTCATTATAAAATGGTGGTGTGCGGGGAGGAAGATTATTGCACTTAGAACCAAAGAAAGTCCATACTGAGCGCAATGGAAGGCGTGAAATCCCAGCAATTTGGGAGGTAAGGCAGAAGGATCCCAATTTCAAGGCCAGCCTCAACAGCTTAGCAAGATCCCATCTCAAAATAAAAATAAAAGGTGCTGGAAATGTGGCTTAGTAGTTAGGTGCCACTGCATTCAACCAAAACAAACAAAAAAACCCAAAAAACCCAAACCCCAAAGATGTGGCCCCCAGCTCTGCTTCTTCCTAAGGTACAGAAACCAGTCACACACTCTCATGAGTCTATTCTTGCCCTTTTCTACCCAAAAGGTCAAATGAGAAAATAAAAATTTTATAGCACATTTTTAAGCCAAATTTTCTAGAATAAACTGGGCCTGAACTATTATATAGCACCAAACTAATGTGCTGGGAACAGGACATAAACCCCCACACTTCCTTTCTGGAGAGGAGTCAGCCTCAGGAGCCTGACATGAGGATGTGGAGTTAGGCAGCAGTCCTCGCACAATGCTGCTGCTGCCTGGACAGACGCGGAGTGCTGGACCTCACCCTGCGAAGCCCCAGCCCACGGCACACACCAGGCGTGCCAGCCACAGCTCAAGGAGAAGAAAGGAGACACAAACCTTCCCAATGTCCTGCAGTGTCGCCAGCTCTAGAATCTGAGAGAGAACATCCAAAGCAGAACGCAGGAACCCCCCAAACTTTTCAGTGCTGTTCTGAAGATCCAAGGTGACCTTGGCAAGGTGGAAGGAGAGAGCACAGGGTTATTGGCACTGCTCAGTCTCAGTATCTACAACAGCGACACAAGTGCCTTCTGTCGTGAGGTGTTCCTGGCATGCTATCCTTCAGCTCCCATGCAGGTTTGTCTAGGTGCTCACTGCTTCTGGCACTGGGAAAATACCTTGGTAGAAAACTGCTCTTCCAGAGAGCTATATAAACTGTTACCTTCTAAGTTACACCGATGCTACTGAAAGCAGTAATTCCTGACCTTATGTCGTAAAGAGAAAAAATTGTTAAATGCCCCTCATAACTAGTATCTGATATATATCAAGAAATATAAAGTACAAAAGACTTATTATTCCATATCCATTGGGATCCCTGGGAGAAAACATTATCTATTTCAGATATAGTTATTCAGTCTGGTTACCACAAAATTTTAAATCAGTGTTAGGATAAATTAAGGTTCCAAACGATTGTGCTTAATTAGATTACATAGTAATTTCCCTATTTTACAGACTCAGAGGATGGGTCAAGACCAAAACGATAATGTATAAAAACAGGGTTGAAGGAGAACTATATATGAAAGAAAACAATGGCAAAAACATGACAACAGAGCTAGAACCATAGCTCAGTGGTAGAGCACTTTCCTCTCATATGAGACACTGGGTTTGATCCTTAGCACCACACAAAAATAAATTTAAAAAAAGATATTGTGTTCATTTATAAGTAAAAAATTTTTTAAAAAACACATTACAACAGATAGAAAAGAATTGACCCAGAGATGTCAAATCTAACTGCCCAAGATGGGCAAAGGCAGAGGAAGCAGGAAGGACACAGACAGAATGAAAACAGAGTAGATCTACCTCCTGGGCATGCTGGGGTCAGCCTGAGTGCACTTGACAGACCAGGGAAAGGAGGGGACACCCAGCAGTGAGACCACTGAGGACAAGAGGAATGGGTGACATCATGTGAGATGGGGGGCGGGGAGAGAGGTCTTCTCTGATTGGCACAGCAGTGCTTCCTCTCTGGAAGAGGAATCGGGAGGGAGCAGGCCCCAGGCAGACCTAGCTCCTGAGCTGGCAGTTTAGTAAGGGGGCCTCCCCGGGGCTACAGAGGAGCAGCAGTACTGTGGAGACTCAGGAACCAAGGGAAGGAACCAGGGCAGAGAAGAGAGGTGGGGCGGGGGGAGGGGGGTACACAGCTAGGCAGAACATGGGGTGGGGTTGGGGGTGATGTGAGCAGCAGGGGAGCAAAGGGGAGGAGAGCTGATGACCAAAGTCCATAGCTAGGCAGCCGCCAGGGTGGATGAGGAAAGGACACAAGAATCCCAGATACCAGGGAGGCCAAAATCAAAGTGGGTGCCCTGTAGTCCTGGGAATTCAGGGTTGAAACGACACACAGAAGCAAGCACCCAGGGAGCACAGGAAGGTCTGAGTGGGGAGATCCATGCAGAAACAGAGAAGAAACACCTTCTCAAGTGGTGTACAGAACATACCCTCCCTTTCTCTGGGGCTGACATAAGGAACACGGAGCTAAACAAAGACTAAAGCTTTTGTAAGACGTGGTCAAAGATTTTCTCTTTCAACATTATCAATATCCTTCCAAAAAAAAACTACATAAGGTTTACAGAAAGTTTTCCAATAAATGAGAAGTATCTGCTAGTACAAAAAACAGTGAATGCCTGGGAATACATTAACCAAGAAACGTGCACGACCTATGTCAAATAATCCTTAAAATTAAAAACCCTTTAAGCTGTGCAGGGTGGCATAGTGATGTGTACCTATAATCCCAACTACGCAAGAAGTGGAGGCAAGAGAATCAACTGCTTAAGGCCAGCCTGGACCACTTAGTGAGACCCACATGAAAATAAATGACTCAAAATAAAAATAAAAAGGGCTGGGAATGTAGCTCAGTGGTAGAGTGTTAGCCTAACCTGTATGCTTGAAGCCCTGGGTTCACACCCAAGAACCAAAAAAAAAAAAAAAAAAAAGAAAGAAAGAAAAAAGTCCTTGGAATTTCATGTGCTTTTGAGGTAATGAAAGAAGTTTTGAATAAGGAAAAAAGTACCCCCATTCTGGATAAGCCAACTTACCATATAATATGGTTCCCTACATGAACCTACAAATTCAACATGATGAAATAAAATAATTTTATTCTAGTGTTCACATACAGAAATAAATAAGAACATTCAGAAATTTTGAAAGAAAAACGGGAGAACTGATCTGAGAAATATATTGTAAAGCTGTGAAGCTATGGTAGCTTGCATGCTTCTAACAGATGAACGAAATGATATGTAATAAATTGCAGATAGAAGGAAAGTAAGGGGAAAATAAAAGAACTAAAACACACACAGAAAAGCGCCAACACAGCAGACACCATCCTTCTAGTGGCCTGCACACAGGGCTGGCCCTGGTGTAGACGGTTCCCTACACTATGTAAAACTTGCCCTCGCTGTACACTTGACCCACTGAGCGTCTGAAACACCTGGATTTTGCTCAACACAAACCAGCTGCTTTTCTTCTGTCTGGAAATTCTGCTTCACATTAGCAGACAGCACAATACTGCACTTTCAAGGGAGCCTCACAGAGGGACAGAGCACAGGAAGCTTGCATAGGGATCCCTCTACACTCTGCCAGGGCCACTTGCCCTGCAACCCGGCTATGTGTCCTGAGGATCCCACTGTGCTGAGCCTACACTGTGAGGACCACAGCATGCTGAGTCCAGGAGACCACACATCTGAGAGTGTGGGGAGGTCTAGAAAAGCCCAGCAACAGCCCCAATCCAAAAGACGTGAAACACCGCACACCACAGCAGAACACCTGTAAAGCTGTGGTGAACCCTAACACAAACACCAACAGCTGTCAGAAGCACGCACAGAAGCATGGGTATTTGAACGCGGCAGAGGCCCACACCTTGTAGTTGGCATGCGTAGCTTTCAGGACGTCGTGCAACTTGAGGTACGAAGGGAGATGGTAGAAACTCCCCAAGGAGGAGGATTTACTCGCCGTGACAGGCCCTGAAGTGTCAGATTGTCGGGAGGCTAAAATAACAGAAAATAAACATTCAGACCAAAGGCAAAATAACATGGGGTTTAAAAGCAATGACTGACAATAATGGCTTTTAAATGCACTCTAGCAGAAACAAATTCAAAACTTTCCTCCGACTTTTTGGTTAATAAGATGTAAGGAGAAACTGACCAACACACAGAAGTAGAACTTGAGACCTAAAAAATAACACAAAAGAGTAGGAATGGCAGTGCTATGACACTGTTGCTGTTTGCTTGCTTTGTAAGGCACCGTCTGTCAACTGAATGGTGGCTGCCAATGCCAGGGCCCCTCCCAGCCTCAGGCCCTTGGAGAACACAAGGCTAACCCCAGGCCACTTAGTCGTCAGCCCTTTAAGCAATCAAACAGGTTGACATGTTCTGAAAACTGTAAAAAGCACAAACATTATCATCAAACTAATAATGTTAAAGGATCAAGCACCACACACAACTTTCTCCACATTTTTAAGGACTTCTGACATGGAGAGCTTGGTTTATTTAATTCATCAGAAAGATGATTGTGTGCTAATAATTGTGTATATGTGAAGTCTGAAAATTTTAAAAAGGCCTATCTTTCTGCTGTACTTGAGTCAATCCTTAGGAAAAAACATCTTTTTGTGTGTAACAAACAACAAACCTCACCACTATGTACAACCACAATGCACCAATAAAAAATATGGAACTAGGGCTGGGGATATAGCTCAGTTGGTAGAGTGCCTGCCTCGCAAGCACAAGACCCTGGGTTCAATCCCCAGCACCGCAAAAAAAAAAAAAAAAAAAAAAAAAAAAAATATGGAACTAAAGGAGAGAAGACAAAATAGGCATAATTTTAGAAGACTTAGTATGTTGGTCTTACTAAAGGATATAAATTTCATTTACAGATGGAGGAATAAGTTCAAGAGCCCTACTGAATAATACAGTTAGTAACAACGCTACTGTATACCTGAAAACCCCCACAAAACATGGTAAGTACACAAAGTAGTAAATGCATGTCAGTTGGCCGCTCCATGTGTGTATGTGCCACCATGAGACCACGCAGGAACATGTGGGACAGTGCACGATAGCAGGCACCTCCTGCTTTGCCCCACCCCTACCCCTGCCAGAGTCCCCAAAAACAGCAGTGAGGATGGTCAGGATTCAGCACATAGGGTCACATCAAAGTTCTGGGGCTTCTGTTCTGACATTTCCTCAGGGGCAGAAGCCCCTCCAAACACCCATGAATCTTCTGTGTTTCTCCAATTCAGATGACTTTTTCCCCACGGCCTCTCATTAGTGCTTCCAAACTTGAATGTTTCGTTTCTGACATCAGAATTCCTCCTGTAGCAGAACCAGTCACCCCACCCCTATTCTCTGCCATTCATGCCACCTCCCTTACTGAAAATCAGGAGTCCTCTCCTGCAGCACATCCCCTCCTGCAAAGAGAGGGCAGGAAGGAGGACACACAGGAGAGCAGGTCCTTGCCCTGGCCAGCTGCTGCAGGGTGTAGGGAGTATGCTTCAGCGAGACACTTACAGACCCTTAAGTCCAAAGGTGGTCTGCAAACAATGAGAAACTGGTTTCTGTGACCTGAGGCCACTCCCAGGGAAGCCTTCTCTGACTCTGCTCCCATGTACTTGATTCCCATAAAGCACCAAGTGCCAAGCTGGGCCATGGACTTGGACAGCAGCCTGTCCACCCCTGCAGCTTCGTACCTGTGCTGGCCTCACTGCCTTTCTTGGGACTCAGTGGAGCAGATGCTTGTTCTCCTGGTTCTTTCTCCTTTCCTTTCCGTCGAATGGGACTTAGAGAAGGGGGGTTTGTTAGAGAAGGCAAGGCTGCCTAAAGCAGAAAACAAAAAGAAGACCCAAGTATGACAAATACCAAAAAGCACAGACTACAGAGTATAGATTTGCCACGTGCTGGAAGCACTGACCCATGCCGTCCACTGTCTCTCTGAACCCACCTTCACAGAGCTCAGCCACTGTACACATATCGCCCACCCTCTCCACACCACAACCATGTCCGGTAGACCGGCCCAGAACTTCCTTACAAGTGCAAATGGGTTGCGATGGAAGGGGCCCTCAGGGAATCAGGAGGGCCTAAGGCTGTTGGAGCCCCCAGGCCCATTCCCTCCAAAAGGAGGAAATCAGGGCACTCTCTGTGAGCTGGGATAGGACAGGCACTGCCCAGGAGAATATTCTGCCATAGTGGCAATGGTCCATGCCTGCATCCGCCAGGATATTAGCCATTTAGCCACATCTGACTCTTGAGTCACTAGTGTGACTTAGGAGCTGAGTTTCGGCTTGTTACATTTTCATTAAGTTCGAGTGTCAAATGGTGTCTGTGAGCAGAGGTGAAGGGTGTGACAGCCCCACAGGAGCTGCACCAGCCCTAGGAGAGAACCTTTAAGGTTTGCAAGAAACCCTGGACCAGGACAGTCTGAGGAAGGGGCAGGGATAAAGGAAACATGAGGTCAGTGGGAAGCAGCCTAGAGAGAAGGCTTAGATGGGAAAGGGGCCTGAAGAGTCCCGAGAGGGGAAAAGAGTCAGGGCAGGGGAAGTACCCTGGAGATTTAAAGACATGACCCTGGCAGGAAGAGTGTTCCAGAAGGTGGTAGAAGGAATCAGACCAGAAGGGGTTAAAGAGAGGATAGCTGAAGTAAAGGAGAGAGTCCAGACATGCAGGGCCAGAGAAACCTCATCAAGAAGGTCTTCCCACAGAGTGGGGAACACGAGGTGCTGGCTCTTTAGAAGAGCTTGTGAGGACAGGAGACAGAGCAGGGCGAGTATGGGAGGGGCTTATGGACAGAAAGAATCAGACACATCTGGACTAATGTCCCTTAAATTCACTGTGCAAAAAAAAAATGTTAACATTTGCTTTGAAGCTGATTTTATTGAACTCTAACTCAAAGAAAAGTAAGACTGTTTGCCAATACTGCTGGAGAGAGGTGAGGCACACAGCATCACCACAATGAACTTCCGTGGCCGACGCCAAGAGCCTAGGACACTGAGGCTTCTCCTGTTCCTGATGGCCAGGAACAGAGCTCGTGTTCTGATCCTGAATGTCCTGGCAGGACGTGAGCAATTCTGCTCACTTATAGCATAAAGAGAGTAAGGGGTAGACTTCTAGTGAAAGGTGCCCCAGAGACCCACAGCCATCAGAACTGGATACCACAGCTATCCTGAGGAAGTTACCTTGATTGCTGGTCCAGGAGTCACGTCATCCAACACATGGGCACAGATATTGATCACCTTCAGCAGGTGAGAGAAAAGCTGCTCCACCATGGGCACCAAGGTCCGGTCTCCCAGAGCAGGCCAGACCTCCTCCTGTCTGGTGGCTGCTGGGTTGGCTTCTTCTTCGGCGGTCCATGAACTTCTCAGAGATTTGGGGGCACTGGCTGTGACACAGGCACACATGTTACTTTCAACCTCCGCAGTGTGAGAAAATTGCTTGGGGGACACATGTCATGAGACCCAGCTATGCTGAGACTCTGCTGGACTTCTGCACCTGATGCTCAATGGACTCCTCAAATTCAACATGCAAGTCACATGCCCCCCAAAAACCTGTGTTTCCAGTTTCCACAGATGTCAGCACCATATACCACCCCAGGATTCTAGCCTGACAACCAGAGTTCAGTTAGAGACCTAGGCCTTGTGAGTCTGCCTCCTTCACTCTTTCAGTCTTTCCCCTCCAATCCCAAAGACACTATATGTTTGGACTGTCTTTGCCTGAAGTTGAACATCAACCTTGTAACTGAGTTCCACTATCTTCTCCTCCAGCCCTTATTCAGTCAGCAGAATGGTCTTCCTCACACAAGAGCTTGACTATTAGTCCTTTTCATGAAACCAGTCAATGGTTTTCCAAAGCCAAAAGAATCCCAATCCAGTTTCAGTGGACTCTGCCCTCCTCACTGGCCACATTCTCCCCTCTCATCCTGTCACAAGACATCCTGTGACTTACCTTACCTAACATCACACAACTTTTCACATCTCCATGCCTCTGCATGTGCTTTCTCCTGCCAGCCCATAAATCTGCACAAAGAAGCTACTTAGAGCTACTCTGTGCTGCCCCTGGCTTGTGTGCACGCATCCCTTCCAGTCTAACCAACTTGAAAACAGCACCCACACACTTTGCCTTCTTATGGCCCCCAGGCCTGTGACAGTGCCTGGCACTGGTACCCACTAACATGACACTCAAGATGAGTTTACCACAGTCAGTGAATGGGCTGGACTGGGAAAAAGCTACCGTATAATACCTAGCAGAGAGCAGCTGCTCATGAGCACACTCCTACAGCACCACCTGAAGCTGCGACTGAGGGAACGAGCTGAGCCTGGCAATAACACATGGCATTTTTTTCCCTTACATGCTTGCCATCATCACTCCTCAAAAGGAATCAAAAGCCAAGTCCCAGAGTGCCTCTTTCAACTTGGTATCGGTACCTGCAAGCAAGTTTCCAGCCAAAACCAAAGCATCTTGATGGGCTGAGAGATCCAGGGGGAACCAAGCTGAGGAGAGCAGGGTAAGAATCATGGTGGCCATCCCAACAGTGCAGCTCTTCCTGGAATCCTCAGAGGCACTCAGTGGGGGCACCCTGCAAGCAAGACATTGGCAAGGCCAAATGAAGGCAAAGGCTGAGGCGAGGCCTCGCTCTCTGATGTCCCCAGGAGGAAGGCATGGCATGACACACTAGACAAGCTCAGAAATTCACTCCAGTTCTTTTCGCCATTTTGAATTAGCACATTTTACTCCAATGCCAAAGGGGCTCGGAAGTCAAGTCTGGCGCTGCACCTGCGATCAGAAGTTGTAGTTGCTCAGTCACAAGTTCCTTTCTTTCCATGAAAGAAGAATCGCTCTAGACCAAGAATGCAACCCCCTCAAAGCAAATATTAGGTGGCCACACATGACACATAAGAAGTCTACATCACTTCCGAATGCAGTGGTGCCACCAAGGTGTCTCTAATCTGGGCACACATGAAGGCCCTACTGCCCGCTTGCTGGCAGGCCATGTACTAGAGGGAAGTGACTTTTTAAATGAAAAATGTGACTGTCATCTCCACAGTGTAACCTTGCAGTTCATCACAACTGCACGTGCTGGCCTGAGGGTCGCGGGCCCCAGGCTTGAACCCAGGCACTTCACCACTGTGCCATACACCCCCAGTCCTTTTCTCTGAGAGAGTGTCTCACAACCTGCGATCAACTTGGCCTCAAATTTGCCATCCTCCTGCCTCACTCTCCTGGGTTGCTGGGATTTTTAATACATGGAGAAATTTTGGGAAGAATAAAACCAATTAGAAAAGTCTTTTGTCAGGTGTTTTAAGTTTCTTAGCTATTTTTAAGAATAAAACAGATATTTGCAAATTTGCATTTGTTTTTGCACTGAAAATTTACTGTTAAACTATCCACACTACTTTTTCTTTTTATCCTGAGTTTTAGTCCTTTTCCTTTTTCGTGCTGGGTACTGAACTCAGGGTATCATGCATGCTAAGCAGAGAACTGATTATACTGGGGGGAGAGGGGAGTCTCTTGCCTGCATATGAAAGTTCCCTTAAATGAACCCACAGATCACATTCTTGTATCCCTAAGATGCCTAAGAACATTTGGTGCTCAAGAATTATCACTAATTCAGTATTTTCCACCAACTCCTCTCAATAGTTTTCACACAACTAATAGGGCAGAAACAAGTATTCTATCAGATACATTTCAAACAAGCTGACTTAATAAAAACAGTACAAGAAAGAAAAAAGGTATCCTGGTAAGTGTGGTTGTAGCATGTAATTGCGACAACTACATAGGACGGGAAATACATACCCACAATGCCACCCTGAACTCCAGACGCAAGCCGGAAAGGCGGTGGAAAGAAGACTCAGAGCTTCACAGCAGCCAAACTACAGAAGACAGGAGTGAGAATGTCACACCTAACCACCTGGAGGGCCTGCCCTGATAAAGATTGCCGACCACTGAGAGAATACTGAGCCTGCAATGACCACCAGGCTGTCTGTGGTGGGGGTGTAAATTCAGACTTTAAAAAGAGACATAGCTAGACAACTTAAACGCAAGTTTCACTATAGGTAGACCATTTCCCAGGGAAGGGGGGGCGAGCAGGGTCAATTCAGGCCTGGAGCTTCCCATTCTCTGAGGAAGGCCCTGCCACCTGACTCCAGTCAACCCCTCCTACCAGACTGCAGGAATCAGCAGGGAGGGGTCCTGTTGGTTTATGTACCCCTAGTCTAGAACAGTGCTTAATATACAGAGGCCCAGTAAAATACATAAAGTTTATGATATCTTGAACATGTCTAGGTTTCAAAAGCAATTATTTACTTAACAAGACAAAGGAATCAATTGTCTGAGGTTTCTATAACATCCAAGTATTTCTATCACGTAAACAAAAAGCTTTACTAGTAATCAGAAAATTAACATTACTTGTGTATAATTGTTGCTTCTTTATTATAAAAGTTACACTTGTTCATTTTAGAAAATTTGGGAATCTCTGAAAAATATAAAGAAGAAAATAAAAATCACCCACAATCTAAAAATTCATTTTGGCAACTTTTGCCAGTCATTTTTCTGAGTACATGAGAAGTGTATATTTGTGAATATTATTTTTCCTACCTCTGACCCAACCATACATAGCCACACGTACAGCTTTGGATTCTTTTTCATTCAACACTGTAATCCAGATTTTTATCCTTACACATCATTAAAATTTCTCCAAAGCATAATGTTAAGAATTAACTCATAATCAAAATTTAATCATTCCTGGATTCTTAGATATTACAGATCTTTTCATATTTCAGCATCATAAATAATGATGCAGTTAACTGCATTATACAAAAGTCTTTGTTGGCATTTCTGATTTTTTTTCCCCTTACTATATATTATAAGATCACTAAGTTAATTATATTGGAGGTATGTTAAGCTTCTGATACATTATCAATTCAGTTTCTGGTCAGTTTTATTTTCATTTTTATGTCTTCCTAAATTAGCTGATTGGTTTTTTTTTTTTTTACAGTGAGCATGTATTACTTCAACCATCAGAAACAAATAGCTCTTCACCATTCCCGTTGGAACAAGCCAAGATTCTGTTGACAAAGCATAATCCCTAAGTAGGCTCCACGGAGGTTGCAGGTCTGACCCAGGGTCTCACCACCATGACCACAACTGATCACAAGACACACTGGGAATAATTCCTTTAACCCAACTGAGAAACACTCACCGTGAGCGCCCGTGTGGTTGATGTGATGAGCTCGTGAGACACTGCAGCAATCACTCTCGAGAGGTTGCCTTCCAGAGTGATGTCTGTTATGCTTGGCAATAAACTATAGCCTCTATAGAGTCTATAAAAAAAACCCCAGAGATTTGAGATCCATCATTAAAGTGTATGGTATTTTTCAAGGTAAAAAGTCACTTGAAAGTTTGTAGATCAAAGGCCAGGGCTGAGAGTGAAGCTCATGGGCAGAGCACTTTCCTGGCATGTGCAAGGACCTCAGTTCAATCCCTAGCACTGTGAGAAATAAATAAAAATCAAAGGCTGGAAGAAGACAAAACTTTGAAAAGTCTCAACTTTTAAGTTAAGGAAACACTATAAATAAATCTGGTCCTATTTGGAAAGAAAGGCTGAACTCTCCAGGCACCCCACACACCTTCAGCAGCACGGGGGCTACCCACTCCTCACACCTCACCTACCACCTAGCAATCCCTCCCGTTGGAGGCACCCAAAGCCATCCAGAGCCCAACACAGAAGAAATCCCCTCTGCACTGTAGGCTCCTGAGCACTGTCTCCACATTCCATTCATGCCATCAACCCCTGCAAATTCTACTTCACCAATGGTTTAAATGAAGCCATGCAGGGATCATGTACGACTCACTTTCCTGTCCCTCATACAGTGTCTTTCCCACATGACACTCACAAGGAAACGGTGGAGAATCTGATCTACCCTCTCAGAGATTCAGACAGAGCAGGCAATTAGATGGGAAACAGCTGCACACCTGGTAACCTATCTACCATGCAGACACAAATGAGCACAGCTGAATGCCCAGAGGTGAGCTCCTGTCCGCAACTGCGTGACTTTGCATAGTGGCTAAGGACCACTTTACTGCCCTGTTAGACCCACCTCTGCTGCCCCCTGGTGATCTGGTTCTGGAACAGCATTTAAAAAGAGCCATTTACTCCAAGCTCACCAAATTCCTCAAAAATCAAAGTCTCACACTGTTTCCACTTGTCTTCGAAGAATATTTGTACTGAATCTTTTCAAACAGAGAAAATACCTGTTCTAAGGTTAGAAGAGGAGATAGGAGATAGCCTGGAAACAACTTCCACGTCTGTGTGAGTTTTAAATGGTCTTTACACAAGAAAAGATGATGTTTATTTGAGAATAATGACTTCAAATTTTGCTGAGTTCCAAATTCTGGAGAAAAGTACTCAGTGATCATTTAAGCTGACAAAACAAAACTCCAGCAGAAAAGGGGGCATCACATCAAACCAAGGTTAAAACAACGCTCAGAAGGCAGCACAAAGGCACAGCCCGGCACTTCTGCAACCTCTGGAGAAATCTGCACTGTCATCGAAGCGTTTCTGCTGTGCTTGCCTGGAAGGCACCAGGGCAGTCTGTGTGGCAGACAGACAGGGCCCAGGCCGGCACAACACAGATGGCACGGACACTCAGCACCAGCCCACCCGCCTGAAGAGCCACAGGAGTGAGAGAAGGTGTTCCCTACAGAGGGGTGTCAATAAGTGACAAGCTTTCAGGCCACCCACACAAATGCAGTCAGCGAGCGGGAGGCAACGCGCTCATGACCAGTGACAAGCCTGCTGATGTTGCCACTGTGTGACTGGCAGGGCTTCACCACAGAAGCAGCATGCCAGTCCTGAAAAGGACAGGTGGCCTCTGCCAAAGGTAGAGGACCTGCTCCAGCACCCTGACCTAACCCGCCTTCTTTGGGAAGACAGCACATGCTGGTGACACCCAGGAGGGCACCAGAAGAGGCCCGCTCTGTCAACAAGCCTGGGCGCAGAGGCCACCTACCTGGTAATGGTGCTGACGGAGAAGTGAGATGGAGGCTGCGTCTCGTGCATGAGGAGTTTCAGGTAAACACTGCTTTGATCTCTTGCCACGGCCACCACTGGATCAGCCTGTCCTTGGTCACATTTATAAAACAGCTTTGGGACAAGCCTACCGCGAAAGGAAGGCTGATATACTCAGAAGGCACGTGAGACTCACCTGTGGTCCCCACCCGCCCCCTCCCAGGACTGAGCCTGAGCCCTGTCAGCAACAGAAACATGGGTGCAAACTGCCAGGAGGCAATCTGAACTGAAGGTGACCTTTTCCCTTCTTAGAGTCATTCTCTGTATTCCAAAATTTTGAAGATGCAAGAGTATTACTTTTACATTGGAAGACTGGGCTTTTTTAAAATTATAATTTTAGACTCTTAGGTTACTGAATAATGTTTTGGGGGGTTTTTTGTAGTTAAGATGAGAAATATTTACAATGAGCTTGAGAGACTCAGAAACACTTCCTTATCCCTCTGAACTTCCCCCTCTTCCCATTCTCATACCATTTACACTTCAACTACAAGAGTGAGCGAAGAGAGAAAGTACTGGCAAATACCTTACTAATGCTGCTGCGGCAACATGTCGCACCCTGGGGTCTTCATCCCCAAGCAAATAGATGACAACATTATTGAGCACTCGTTCTTGTAGTTTTAAAAGCTTTAGAGAGATGGGTAATAAAAATAAACAGAATCTCTGTATTTGACCAAATTTGAGGTATTTTACAAAGCGGGTGAGGAAGAACTCAAGATGACTAGTCTTAAATTCACTCCACACAGTCACTTTCATCAAGCATTCAGAGAAATCTCACACCCTCAGAGGCCACGCCAGTCTCACAAGATGAGCTGCTTACCCCTGTGTAATGATGAGCCCCTCTGTGTAAGTCTTCTGCTTTTGCCTCCAAAAAGCTCACCAGCCTAACAAGAGAACATACCAACAGTGTGGCTGGCCACGCAGCAGACACTCAGGGCAGCCTGCATGCTCTGCAGCTGGCACTCAGCTGAGACGGCTCCCCTGCGCGCCAAGGAGCTCTCAGGGCCCGCACGTCCTCTCAATGATGTGAAGATGAATGGGCTTAGCTTCACACCCCTCTCACAATTCCACTCAATAAGAGAGGACTCTGAAAACGGCTTTCCTGCCACTTTGGAAGATTCTGAGCACCCCACACATCATCTCCCATGCCCACAGAAGGGGTGAGTACACTGCAGACCCGGTCCTGCTCAATGGCTCTAAGAGGTGGAAGTAAGAACAATCCCCAAACAGAGATGTTCTAAGGATAAAATAAAGCGACCCAAAAGTCTATAGTGGCTTTAAAAAAAAAAAAACAACCCACTAGGGCAAGAAAGGTGATTTCCTTTCTAAAACAAAGTGCTGGGGGGAAAAAATCTACAAAAAAGCCGTTTTATTTAGGAAATGAAAGCTGCAAAACATCTAGTTTTGTTGTTGTTGCGTTTTGTTTTTGTGTTGCTGGGGATTGCATGCAGGGGAATTTAACCACTGAGTCACACCCCAAGCCCTTTTTATTTCCTATTCAGAGACAGGATCTCCCTAAGTTGCTTAGGGCCTTGCTAAGTTGCTGAGACTGGCTTTGAAGTGTGATCCTCCTGCCTCAGCCTCCCAGGCTGTGGGGATTACAGATGTGCACCACCACACTCAGCTTAAGTGATTATGTTAATTGCAACAAAATACAATCCAGCTGCTTCCCTGACATTTAGTATGCTGATGACTACATTCTTTTTAAACAAACAGAATATGTAAGCTACATTTTTTAAAAAGTCTGACAAGGGCTGGGACTGTAGCTCAGTGGTAGAGCACTTGCCTAGCACACGAGGCAGTGGGTTAGAACCTCAGCACCACATAAAATAAATAAATAAAATAATGGACACAGTGCCATGTAGATGGCACTGTGTCCATCTACAGCTTAAAAAAAAAGAAAGACAAGGTGATGAAATTTAGGGCTCTTCTTCCCACCACCCATAACACCTGAGACACCAGAAAGAATCTGGTCCTCTACCTGCATTTAAAATTTTTCTTTTTCTTTTTTTTTTTTTTAAAGCAAAAAAACAAAGAACAAAAACAAAACTAAAACACCTTGCAAAGGAGCACACCGTCTCCCAACTGACCTCCCCAGACGGACAGACAGGAGCTTCCCCACGATCATCAATAACATCAAGCGAACCCAACACTTTCTATTCTGAATTTGAGCTTCTGAGCTTTCACACATTAAGCCAATGAACCCACTCACTCACCTAAAGTCAATCTCTGCAAGAGTCTCCAGGAGCTCCGTCCTCACCAGCCAGTAGGAGCTGCTCCTCAGCGCCAGCACCTCAACAAGCAGCTGCAGCCCTAGGTCACTGTGGCCGCTGCTGCAGAGACTCATGACACAGAGCTGGACAAAGGCAGAGAGAGGGCAGGGGATCAGTCACCAGCAGCCACACTGACACCCCTGGACGGCAATCCACACACCTGTCCGCTTGTGGCTTTTAAACCCTCAACAGGGAAGCTGCAGGCTTTTACAAATATTCATGGTATACGTTTTACTTTTAAACTTAGTAAAAATCAAATTTAAAAGTAAATATGTCCCTCGCACACAATTTTGAGTTTTTTCCCTCTCATTTCTTCCCATGTCATGGCCTCAACTCTCAAACAGCAATTTCAAGAATACTCGTCATTGGTTACAAGAGACAAAAGAAACCTACTACCAACTTCTAACATAAACCCAGGCAAGGACGAGGGCCCCACACCATGCAGCACCCAGTGGATGTTCCTCGGTTCGTCAATGCAAAGGGAGCAGAGCAGAGTTTCTGTGTCCCCCAAGACCTCTGAGCATGCTGACTCCCAGCTAACAGCACAACTCTGCCGTCCACACACCTGACCTGCTTTTGCTCAAAAGGAAACATGACTGATTCAGACTTGGCAAAAAAATTGAAATGCGAGAAAAATTGCTATCAGGCCATGAGATTTTCTTAAAAGGGAGATTTTTCTACACATCTGATCAATACAGGGTGTTTCTCATTCTGACTTTTACTGGCTGAGCTTTACTATTGCTGACTATAAACTGTGACTTCTGAGCCACAAACGTACCACACTCTCTCAGTTCAAGAACAAGACTATCCATGTGGCTCACTGTGACTTTGGCATTCTGTAGGCCTAAGACAATATTTTTTACTGTACAGATCTTACACTTAATTATAGCAAGATGTATTTGTAAATATACCCTCCCTTTAGGAGGAGTATTGCAAGCATTAAAACTTAAAGTTTATTAAAGTTTAACATTGTTGGCAATGCTTTTTCTGAAGCTGAGTGATGGAGACACAGATGTTAATTACTGTTTACAGCTTTAGAATGTGTGAGAATGTTTCTGAGAAAGCTCCAGTTTTAACTATTAACAATGGTAAAGTGTCCACCCATCAAAAGAACGGTTTATACAAAAGACTGCTTACCCTCACAGCGGTACAAGCCAACTTGCAAGTAACAGAAGACTGATCCTTCAAAGTTTTCCGCAGCAGAAGAATGCAGTCCACCAGAGAAAATGTATTTCCTGAGCAGAAGAACATGCAATAAACATCTCCACGTGAACTTCTCATTGCAGTGGAATCAAGAGAAGACTGCTGAGAACTGGTGTTACCTGTCAGGGTTCTAATGGAGCCCAGCCAGTCGCCCACGTGGAAGCGGGACCTACTGAGGATAGAGCAGACGAGGGTCCCACAGAGAATGGCCGTGGCACCCCTGACCTGCGGGTCTCCGTGATCGATGTAGTTCAGGATGTCTGACACATACTGCTCCTCTGTGGAGACAAATACCCCGTCAGGGTACAACTTTCTACCAACCAGTCAACCCACCAACTTTCGACCTCAAACTAAAGCTTAACTCTCAAAAAAGAAAAAGGGGGGCTTTCCAAATCTGTAAGTGACTTGGCTATAATAAGCCTAGATGGTAAAAAAATGTTCTGGTGCTTAAGGATTCCATATTCATCATATTGCTGATACCTCCTCAATAAAACAGATTTTCTGGATTATAATTCCAGGCTATCAAATAACAACCAATGCTCAAAGATTTCATTTCAAAATGAAGATTAGAAAAACTCCACTTACCTAATGTAAATTCAAAAGCAAAATGTGCCCTCTTGCCCACAGAAAAAGACAAAAGAGAAGGCAGGAGATAATTTCTACTGCACAATGACTATGTGACAGGAGACAGGGCCTGCTGCTGCCCTCACCAGTCTCAGCTGGTCGCTACTCATCTGAGTTGACAGCTGGCCAAGGAGAGGGGAGGGTGACTCAGACAATTTTTGACAATGCAGTTTGTGTTTTAGGTATAAATCCAGTGTGTGCATAAAAAGCTCTTATGTTCCCAGATTTCAATTTTCTCATTTTGTGTGTTTCCATTACAAGCATCTAGAGGGAGTCCATGAAACCAGGAATACTCCTATTTACATGTCTATGGAAAGCTGCAACACAGCTGAAATGCACAAACTGACTTAAACACTGCTCTAAAGCTGAAAGCACTACAACTGCTGGAAAGAGTTTTAAAAGTAGTGATACAATCTGAGGAAGAAAGGAGACTGTGAACATGCCAGGGCATTCTGCAGTGTCGAGAGGCACTTTATACAGCTTGCTGAAGAAAGACTCTGGGTGAAGGGCCACGGCTGCTCCCACACAGCTGAGGGCCAGGGCCTTCACACTGACCCTCACGTCCCTGTCCGGAACCAGTGCTGCAGAAAAAAACAAACACCAAGGTCACCTTCAGCTTCTTCAAATCAACAAAGCTGGACCCCATACGCCACCTGCTCCTCATTTCCTCCCTCCCCACATCAGCCTGTGGAAAGCAAAGCTCTCTCCAATCACAAGGTGATACCTGGCCACCAAGGTGATCTCTGAAGCCCCAAGAATTCTACCTCTGCAACTGCCCTTCATTCCAATGGCAATGCTTACCATTTTTTTCACCAGTTAACAAAAATGAAGCAGACAGAAGGCGGACACAATGGACCAGAGGAACAGAATCACCATCGGTAGATTGACCTATGTCACCTTTGATTCGGCAAGGCTAGGACAGAGAAAGGGATATTTGTCTGTCTTACAGTCAGAGACCCAATACCCTCGTTCATTAAATCATTCAACAAATAATTCCAGAACAGCAATTATGCCAAATGCCAGGGACAGAGGAGCCTGTTTCTGCCCATTTACATGAGAGCACAGCTGAGTACGACAGCCAGCAAGTCAGAGCCCGAAGATGTGTGTCAGGGGTCTGTGGCAGAGGACTGGCTCAGCAGACAGCGGGAGTGCCCTGGACAAGGTGCCAGGAAGCAGAAGTCACCAGGTCAGAAGGAACAGGCCTGTGCAGGGGGACGTGGAACGAATTGTCAGAGGATGCAGTTATGCCTGGGGAGACTAAGCTAACAAACACTTTTCCACTGTCCTCAACAAAGTTAAAATTAAGCCGGGCGTGGTGGCGTACACCTGTAATCCAAGCGACTTGGGAGGCTGAGTCAGGGGGATCGCGAGTTCAAAGCCAGCCTCAGCAACTTAGCAAGGTCCAAAGCAACTCAGTGAGTCCCTGTCTCTAAATAAAATACAAAATAGGACTGGGGATGTGGCTCAGTGGTGGAGTGCCCCTGAGTTCAATCCCCAGTACCAAAAAAAAAAAAAAAGTTAAAATTAACCATGAAGACAGCATAATTGTATGCAAAAGATTAACAGCATAAGGAAAGAGCTTTCCAACCATGCAATGGAACAAAAATAAGAAATGTTACAAGGCCATGCAGAGGCGTCATCAGATGACTGGCCCAAGAAACCAGGCCACAGTGCTCAGCACGGAGCAGATGTGTCAGGGCTGGGCTCTCCACAGAGACTGAATCTGGGTAGTCCCTAGAGAGACTGAAAAGAAGGGCAGCCCAGGGAATGGTCAGTGCCTAGAGACAGAAAGCAACAAACAGGAGCCAAGCCAAGTTCAGCTGGCTCACGACCAAGTAGCTCACCTTGTTCTCTTGATCAGCTGACTCAACCGCTTCATCTCTTGATACAAACTTATCCATACTGCTGTCCGAAGGCTGTCTGCTGTGACCCATGCTTTCCAATAAATGTGCTTGTTGAAGGGCTGCAGAAAGAGAGAAATCAAGCTCGACAAGTTTCCGATAAAGACACACATGCACATCTACACAATAAAAACACAAAAGCAAAAATTTAGATCAAGAAAGTGTGATCATTCCTAAATGGGCCATTTTCATCTGCTTCTGACAACTCAGAAAACAAAGATATCAAAAGGCTTGCTCTTAGAAGCAAAGATGAAATTAAGAAATCCAAGACTGAAAGAGACAGCACTTCCCAGTGCAGCATCTAAGGTCGGCTCACCCAGAGAAGAGCTCCTGAAGGCTTCCGAGGCCTCGTCAGGAAGAGCACCTGCAGCTTCCTCTTCATCTTGCGGCTGTCCAAGCTGCATGCCTGAGAACTGGCTGTCAGCACCATCTAACACCTAAGAGGATCAAGGGGGTCTGTGAGCATTCTGAGGTATGACTGCTGAGGTGCCAACCCTCCGATGTGGCAATATAAAGGCCACAAATAGCATAGGCGGGGCACATGACACACACAGAACACCAAGAGCATTCACTCAGTGCACATGAACATGTGTGTAGACACTGCCAAGAGTATGCTGATCACATGCCACTACTAACTGAAGATTTACAACTCTGAAATTTCAAACAAGAAACTTCTCTCATTGATATAAAAAAGAAAAAACCCAATGAAAACTCATGTCTTTGAGAACAAATTTTATAGTAAGTTAGAAATGAGTGCAATGCTTCTAAACAAAAAATATAACATCTCATAAGTGCTATTGTTTAGCTATAAGCTTGGGTCATGATTCCACACTGCTAAACATTCTGCATCAACTTGAAATCATCTGTATGATTTACGTGAAAAAATGAGCAATGGCTTCTAAAACGACTAGCAAATATTACTGAAATAATTATACTACTATATGATCTTTTTTTTAAAAAATCACTCCAAATTCCTCATTAAAGAAAAAAAAAATCAAGCTACCTATTCAAAAGCAATGAAGAACAATATTTCCTCTGCCCCACCTCCAGAAGGCTGACTTCCCCGCAGGTCTGGCTAGTTAGTAACATTTACTGCCCTCCCTGCACATGCTACGTGCTTCACGTGCAGTGCCTCCTGAGTCTCCAGAGCAGCCATGCCTGGGTACACATCAGCTTCACCTTTGTGGAACAGAAAAGTGAGACACAGAAGGGACACAGGACTCTGGGTCACACAGCCAGAGCCAAGGCTCCTCCCAGCACGTGGAGCGTGCCTGTCCAGCTCGCGTTGCTTGGAGGCACTTCCTGCCATCTGCCTACGTACTTACTGACATGATCTGTCTGCTGGTTTATCACCCATTCTGCACGCACAGGAGCACCACTAGGAAAGGGGTGGTAAACGATGTACTGTGGTCAAACCTGCCCAGGGCCTCCTACCAAACAGAGTTTCAGTGGAACACAGTGCTGCCTAGTGCTAACATGCTGCCTGGGTCAGCTTTCACATGCAGCAGCAGAGATGAGAGACGCTGAACTGGCCACGGAGCTCACACAGCCCACAAGGCCAAATGTGTCCTATCTGGACCCTTTTAGTAAGGCCTGACAACGCTTGCCCTGGAATATCAGCTGAAGGAAAGCAGAAGTTTTGGGTGCTGGATCTTAGACCTCACCCCCACCACCACCACTTTTGGAACAATCCTAGAACATAGCAGGCAATCAAATGAATTTGCTTAATAAACATTAGTGATTAAAGGATATGGAAATGCCTCATAAACCAGAAAGACCCATGGCAGTGGGACACATATCAAGGGCAGATGTTTTGATCCTTAAAGGTTTGTGAGTTAAGAGCTCGAAGCTGAAGGCTGTTCACAGATCCCCATCTAGCACATTAGGACATTAAGCTGCCGGTGACAGCACAGGGGCAGGGAAGGCGATCAGCACTGCTATGGTCACATTTCAATGCATGCTCTACTTCTGATTTGTAATTCGGCCTTTTGCGTTCATCCTAGCATCTCATTTCTATTGTAGAAATGTTTTGCATAATTTAAAATTTAGAGACAAGCTGAAAAATTCACACTGTGTCCTTAATAAAATATATTTAATACTAGTAAAACATTTAATCATATAAACTTCTTAAAATTAAATCTGGGACATAAAAACAATTCCACCATGCCAGGCGCGGTGGCGCACGCTTGAAATCCCAGCACCTGGGAGGCTGAGGCAGGAGGATCGCGAGTTCAAAGCCAACCTCAGCAACTTAGTGAGGCCCTGAGCAACTCAATGAGACCCTGTCTCTAAATAAAATACAAAATAGGGCTGGGGATGTGGCTCAGTGGCCGAGTGTCCCTGAGTTCAATCCCCAGTACCAAAAAAAAAACAAAAAAAAAACAATTCCACCTCTGGGTATACAGCCGGAAGAACAGAAAACCAAGAGACGTATGCACATGCCTGTTCACAGCAGCGCACCTCACAGCAGCCACGATACAGAAGAAACAAGCAAGATGTGGCCTCTATCCATATACAGAATACTGTGGAGGCTGAAAGTTGGGAAATTTTGACAAATACTAAGTGAAATCCTGACATGATGAGAAGTGAAATAAGCCAATGCAGAAGAACCAACACCATACCCGTGTGAAGGACCTGAGTCACACTCAGAGACAGAAAAGAGAACGTTGGTTTTCAGGGGCTGGGAAAGGATAGGAAATTAGAGTTCCATGGGGTCAGAGTTTAAGTTTAGGAAAATGAGAAGAATTACAGAGTGGAGGATGGTGATGGCTGCACGGCCTTATTTAAGCGTACTTAATGCCACCAAGTTGTACACTGCAAAATGGTCCAGACATCAACCTCAGCACTGCTAAGAGGGGGAAAAATGTTAAGATAGTAAAATGTATGTTATGCATACTTTACAACAATAAAAAATTGGGGGGGGGAAGGGCATAAAACTCAGCTTACACTTGTACCAAACTTTCTGCTTATATAACCCTTGAGGTGACTCCTGTGCATGAACTCAAAGAACAAAAGGACTGAAATTCACACTGTTATAAAATGGAATATGTTGAAAATGCTTCTGAAAAGTCAAAAAAAGTTTTGAAAATAATTTACAGTATTGTTATCAATCATGTTTCTGCAAGACTACAGATCTGTATAATAATGGGCTCCTTCAGGAATTCAAAAAACAATGACTGAAACTGGGCCCAACAAAAGATCCTGAAGAAAGTGAACACAGGTTTAGCAGTGCATACAGCCAACTAACCTGGCTTCTGACTCTCATGTTCATAAGACGCTAGGCCGTTTCCTTCTGTGAAGGTATCAGACAAGGCCCAGCTCTCATTAAAGACCTGAGCTGGTAACCTCTGTGCTGTTCCTGGTGGTGGGGTGGGGCCAGACAGGAAGAAGAACAATGAGTAGGAGGGCCTGGGTCTGACCTCCAGGAAAGAGCTGAGGAGAACAGCAGGAGTTCGCAAGATAAGGAACCCTCTTCCCACTTACAATTTCAGAACTGTCAGAAGGGGTGACCGCTGAGTCAGGCCCTTCAGTGGTGGTCTGGGAGCTGTCGCTGATGGGCGAGGAGGCCTGGGTCCCATCGTTCAGATCCACAGCAGGGTCAGATGGGACAGCGCTGACCTGGCTGGAGCTGTGGCTCAAGATGTCCTCCTCATCTCCGTCAGTGGCAGCACTGGCCAAGTCGCAGCCAGACAGATCCACAGAGTCCGCCTGCAGCGTGTGCTGCGACCGTGGCTGTTCTGTGATGATGTCATGACCCACAGACCCAGGAGTAGAGACCCCTGAAGCAGCAGCAAGCTCACCATCAATCTCGCCCTTCACGGACGCTGAAGACAAAGAAATGTCAGGTGACCAGAGGAAACTTCCACTAGGCGATCAGAGGTGTACAAATAACAAAAAGTTTACTGTCATCAAATGTTCTAACTGCAAAACATCCTGAAATGCAGTGGAAACAAGAACTAGTAGCACACAGGGCTGTCTTCAAACCTGACTACTACCATCATACCAGTAAGACAGCCATCACCATCAGATGTTTTTAAATGCTATGATTATTTTTGGAGCTTTTTTGGTTTTTTTTTTTTTGCAGTGCTGGGAATTGAACCCAGGGCCTTGTGCTTCCAAGGCAAACACTCTGAGCTATATCCCCAGTCCTTAAATGCTATGAATATTTTCAAGTGGTGTTTCACTATAAAAGACACAACTCAACACCAGGCAGAATGGCAGCCATCAAGAATACACAATAAATGCTGTTGAGAAAAGCGAACACTTTTCCACTGTTGGTGAGAGTGTAAATTAGAACAATCACTTTGGAAATCAGCATGGAGGCTCCTCAAAAGAGTAGTCATGGAACCACCATATGACCAAGCTATGCCACTCCACAGTACTTACCCTGAAGAATTAAAAAGTAATCTAACTACAATGATACATGCACACCCACATTTACAGCAGCACAATTCACAGTAGCCAAACTATGGAACCAGCCTAGGAATCTATCAGCAAATGAATGGATCAAGAAAATGTGGTATGTATACACAAAGGAGTTTTATTCAGCAATAAAGAAAAATAAGATTATGTCAATTACAAGAAAATGGATGGAACCTGAGACCATTATGTTAAGCAAAATAAGCCAAACTCAGGTCATCAAGGGTCATGTGTTTTCTCTCATATGTGGAAGCTAGAGAAGAAAAAGGCAAAGAAAGGAGGGGCATGGAGAGTTCATGAAAATCAAAGTGAAATCAGTAGAGGAAAGGGACCAGGGGAGGGGGCTAGAAAATGGGAGGGAGCGGGGAGGTACTAGGGAGTGATACTGGCCAAATTATATTGTTATTATTGTGCACATGTGCAAATATGTAACACAAATTCCATCATTATGCACAACTATAATGCACCAATAAAAAAAATGTGGAAAGAGAAAAAAGGAAAAGGGCTGGGGGTATGACTCGATGGCAAAGTGCCCTGGGTTCAATCCGCAGCACCACACACACAAGACAAAGCCAAAGTTTGAGTTCTTGAGCAACTACTCCAGCCTTGGTAGGGCACGAACACCTGGGGATCTAAGCAAGCAGCAGTCAGGAATTCACTGTTGTCTGGGGGTATTTGCCTTCTTCCAAGCTCTGTTCAAGATCCCTAATCCAGTCCTATCTGTCTGCAGGATAAATATATACCACATTTTCCTAGGTTCACTTTTAAATTCCCATTTAAAAACAAAACAAAACAAAAAACACAACATAAAAACTACTTCATAAAGATGAACTCCTAGGGGCTGGGGTTATAGCTCAGTGGTAGAGCGGTTGCTAGTAAGTGTGAGGCACTGGGTTCCATCCTCAGCACCATATTAAAAAAAATAAACAAATAAAATGCATGATGTCCATCTACAACTACAAAAAAATTACCAAAAAAAAGATGGACCTCAAGCTGTAGGCAGTGGTCACTCCAGGGAGCAACTGGGTCAGGAGCACTCGAGGTTCATACTGTTTAACACAGACAATTTTTTGTTGTATTATCTTTTTTAGTTTTGTTATCAGAAATAAAATCTATTTTTATTTTGTCATATAAATGAATAAGTAATTATGACTGGCATTATTTGGATTTTCCTTCCCAAATACCTTGGACTTACTTTCATTTACCTAAAAATATTCTTTTGGACAGGATTACACATTGCAAACCACCTCATTTAATCCAGTTATTAATGTCTTAAAGTTAAAACTCATCTTTTATAAAGTATACAAAGAACTTAATTAGATAACGAACTGTAAACAGAGGTAGATTCTTCCAAGTTAAAGACAATTCTTCATCCCACTCTCCCCATCCAATGCATGCGACATCTCCACCCAACACCCCCAACCTGAAAAGAGCTGTGCTCAGGGAGGATAAGAGTAAGTTCAAAACAGCCCTCACCACAGAAAACAGTCATACACATTTCAAATGAACATAATAAGAGGAGCTGTGAGAACTGCCAACTATTTGAGCAGGCTGACCCCATTGCGCCTCGCCTGACCAGTGCTCTCTGCTAGCTGAAGTGCTGGGCCAGGCAGAGGTGGAGACAGCAGACAAACGAAGGTCAACTCACTGACAAAAACTACCTGCAAAAGCAGAGCTGCTGACGTCGGACCTGGATTCTGAGTCATCCTCCAAGGCTTCTTCTTCTCCTATGAGCACTTTGCCTAGTAAATAAGGCAGCCATATTTCCTTTAAGTTTGCTAAAAGTGAGGACTTAAAAAATCAAATAAATGCACATCCTAAACTGAAAAACATTTAATTTATGCTCATACTTTATGATCATATATTTTTATACCTCTAAAAAGTGTTAAATACAAAGAATGCAAAGATAGTATGTTTAGAATCCTATTAAATTCAATAAACCTATATGGTTTAACGGCAATGACTGTCAACTATACCACAAAATATTTTAATTATTAATTTTACTGATTCAGCTTAATATTATTGCAAATAATTTATATTACTATCAAACTTAAAATGATGTAATAACTGAGAAGATCCAATTCTATTAGCATTGGAATGTCCATCTCCTACCTCCAATGGCACATAAAGTTTTTATATATAAATAAAAATTACTTTCATTTTATTATCTTCTAATTTTCTAGACTATCATAATAATCAGAACTCAAGTACTATATGATCTTAGAGGATGACTATTTAACAAGGTTCTAAAAATACATTTTATAATTTGTGTTCAAAATTATATTCATAAGAAAAAAAGAAACCAAAAGCTGAAATATGATTTAACTTAGGGTACAATCATTATGGCTACACTACATACAAATGTCACTAAATGACACTAAATAGTCACTGGCAATTTCCAATTTCTTACATAAGTCAAAGTTGTGCTAACTCCCATAAACTTAAATGACCTGACATTAAAAGCACAAAATAAAATCAGCACAGGAAACCCAAAATCCTGGTGAAGTGAACACAGCACCATGGCATAAAACTAAACAAATTAAATAATGGGGTCTCTTATCCCCAACAGTGAATGTGGACCTTAATACAGTCCATCCTCCATTTCAGGGGTGTGCAAATATGTGCCATGGAATCCTCCCCAGGGCAGGCTGCTACCAGAGAAGAGATCCCAGGATTCCAGGCCACCACTGGCCCTCAGCCCTAGCCCACATCCAACACAACTATGCTTTCCATCTTCATCCATACTGGCACAACTCACTTTAAAAACAAAAACAAAAACAAAACATTTTGTAGCTATCACAAAAATGTTTAAAATAGAAGGGAGAACAAAAAAAACAGAAAAACAAATATAAAGACTAAGGAAATATCCTAAGCACTTACAAGAGGGTAGAACAATTTGTGTTTAGTGATGTCAGTCAGTCATGTAACTCAGTGTCTCTGGAAAAATGACTAACAAACAAGTTTTCAGTAACTTTGTTATATGTCCAAAAATCTCTCCTATCTTAGGAACACAGAGACTGACTTTTCCCAGAATCCCAGTGGCCTTTAAACAATTTCAATGTTTGTCTAAAATCACACACTAAGGATTCCACACCCTGATGGTGCAAAAGTTTTGGTTTCTTTAGAGACAGGGCCTCACTACATTACCCAGGCTTGTCCCAAACTCCTGATTCAAGCCATCCACCTGCATCAGCCTCCCAAACAGCTGGGAGGATGGGTACCAGCCACTTTGCCCAGCTTGCTTCCAAAGTACTGATTCCAAGATCTTTAAGGAAAGGCCTATGTAACTCAGTGAAGGTCAGAACATTACTTCTGTTCAGATCCCATTCAATACTGCAAGTAGTATCAGCCTCTCGAACACAAAGCACCACACACAGAGAAAAGGATTAGCTCGATCAGATTTCAAAATGGAAAACAACAGAAATTCTTTCCTATGGAAACCCACAATGAAAAAGAAAATAATTGATGTGGCAAAGTGATAATGTATATGAAAACGATCAGATTATATCAGAAACATACTAACAATAAAAATAAATTAGTTGGAGCTGAACATCTGGATATGTACAAAATTAAAATACGGCTAACAAATGACAACTGGGCCTAAATTAATTAACCAAATAAAAGACACTATCTAATAATATTCCTAATACTAAATAAATTTATTACGAGAGTAAGTTACCCTTATAAAATAAAATGTGTTCCCTAAAGGCAGGAGCTGACCAGTCTGCATATGTAAACAAAGTTTTGCTGGATCACAGACATGCCCCATTGCTCGTGTATCATCTACAATTGCTTTCCTGCCACGGGAAAGTTGAACACTTGCAAAATAGAAACTCTGGCTCAGAAAGCAAAACTATTTACCTTCTGGACCTTTACAGAGAAAGTTTACTGATCCCTGACCTAAAGTGTTGAAAATTAACAATGAAAACAATAAAATACCACAAGCGGGGAGGAAAAAAAAGAAACTGATGACAAAATAAGTCCGATAAAGAAGCAATTTTAAAAAGCTACCCTACGCAGCCTCAGGCCTAGTTCCCAGATGTCAGCAACATTGCCCATGCAGATGAGGGAAGAGGGAAGTCTGACGTGTTACGGAGGCACAGGAAAAGCAGTGAGGTTCAGCACAGTTTCAATCTCTGAAATAATCACCTTTTTGTTTTCTTGAAAGGACAGGGCTGCATGAGGAACCCCCTCCAGCTGCAAATCATAGAAAGTAACAGATGAAAGTAAGGTAACAAGCTGCTAAAATCTAGAAGAAATTTTAAAAACATCAAAAAATTTATTCGATTTTAAAACAAGGGAAAGTATAAACATGTTTCCATAGGAAGTGCTCAAATACCAGAGTTCAACTGTTTAATTTTAATTAAAAGTTACACTGACATTCAAATATATAGTTCCAAAAATATGACTAAAATGTCATATTAGTTAAAATAAGTTGCATTTTAGAAATCAAATCAAAAATATTTAGAGATCTCAGATTATTTGCCCAACTAATAATTCAGTACGTTTTCACTGGAAAAATCATTAGAGATGAGTATTTCCACCAATTAGCTCTGAGGCATGCACTGCACAGAGAAGAGTCCTTCACTGCAAAGGGCAGCAGACAGGGCCTGTTAAACTCTTCTGTTTCATGGCAAACATTTACCAAGCAGCAATCAGATGCACAAATTCTCTTTAGTGTGTCGATGCAGCAAGTAAAGGCCTTGTTTCATGTGCACACACACCACAGCCGCCTTGCAGAGGCCCAGGGTCAGAAGCAGCCCCCCAAAGGTCTGCTGGACCGCAGGCTCACTTCTGCAGGCTGAGATGCAGGGTTTCCCAGCTAGCCCAGCTCCCAGGGGCACCTCATGTGAGAAAGGGCTCACCAAGCTCCCTGCTCTAGAACAGCAGTCCCTCATTGAATCAGGGTCCAACTCCCTGGAAATAAGCAGAGACTGGGCTGGCGAGGTGCCTTGTGAAAGGACTCAAAATGGAAGGGATTTTCTAAAGTCAGGAAACACAGGGCACAAGGAACTATAAAACCCTTATGCAGAATTGAAGATTCCATCTTGGGCAAATTAACACAAGGTCCTAGGAATATTTTCCCTAATGTTTTCATTTAATGACACCTAAAACTCCAAGGTACAGGTAGTCAAGTCAGAGGTAGAGCCAGGAGGCCAGGTTTTAATTGTTTGATCCCATTCTGTCATCTCTTTCTAAACTTTAGGTCTCCTGTTTATAAAACCTGCACCGCAAGTCTAGGCAAAGAACTGGGTGTGGACTGTTCAGCACAGTGTGGTCCCATAATTCCACACAGGGAGCCACAAGCATATGCACAGTTAGTGATGGCAGGCCTTGCTAAGAACCTGAGAACGCACCTAGAAGTTCCACAATGCTCCTGCTGCGGCCTCGACCTCGGGCATCCTCTTCGGCCGCAGCAAGCTGCCCAAGGCCCCCTGGTGTGGTCAGTGCTTGCAGCAGCTCTGGAGGGGGCGTGCGAAAGAGTTGCTGCAACAGCTCCAGTGCCCCTGTCACCACGTTGTGGTCTTGGTGCTGTGTGTGATGCAAAGTCAGCTCGTAAACCTGGAAACAGAGGCAGGAGATCAGTTGCAGCTTCCACTCTGTCTTTCAACAGGCCTTTGGCAAAGATTGAGCCTAGGAATTTCTCCCCCAAACTCTTCTTTTTCACCTCTACTACTGTGGTCATTAGCATCCAGGTTGTTTCCTAAATTCCCACGGATGTTCCATTGGCATACTATTTTCTTGTTTTTTATTTTTTTTATTTTTTTTGTCGTTGTAGATGGACAGAATGCCTTTATTTTATTTGTTATGTAATGCTAAGGATTGAACTCAGTGCCTTACATGAGCTAGGCAAGCGTTCTGCCAATGCAATACACCCCAGCCACCCATGGGCACACTTGCACCAGAGCAGCAGAACACTAATTCTCTTCTCCATTTTCTGAAACCGATGGCTGGAAAGAGGGACAAGCCCAATAGACACCAAGGTGGAGTCAGGTGGACACATTCAAAAATCAGAAACATGACAGTGCAGAGAGTCACCTGAAATTTTAAAGGCATATGTCAAACCTTATTAGTGATTTTAATACTATATCATAATTCATTTGAACAAAATGAATTATTTTTTTTCACTTCACAGTTGCCAAAAGAAACACAGGGAGCCCAGTTAAATCTGAATTTCAGAAAACAACAAATAATTTTGTAGTATAAGTATGTCCCATCTGAATTGGAAAATACTTATATTACAAAATTTCTATTTATCTGAAATTCAAATGTCACTGGCATTTTGCATTTTTATTTGCCAAGCTTGCCAACCCTACCTTTAATTATCATAAGATGCATTTTAAAAAATCAGCGTAGACACTTAGGACGCTGAGGCAGGAGGATCGCGAGTTCAAAGCGAGCCTTAGCAACTTAGTGAGGCCCTAAGCAACTCAGTAAGACCCTGCCTCTAAATAAAATACAAAACAGGGCTGGGGATGTGGCTCAGTGGCGGAGTGCCCCTGCTGGAAACCTCCACAACCCTAAATCATGGGTTGGCAAGTTCTACTCCACAGGCCACATCCAGCCCAGGCCTGTTTTTCCTGCTTCACTGGATCTCACCATACCTATGGCTGTGCTCTCTTGAATTTTTGAATGTGATTCTCCTTTTGTTGGAATACGTCTTCAATTTTTTTCAAAAAACACACTGAGCTCCTGCCAGTCTACCAAAGTCTACATTCTGCCCACATGTGCTTAGTGTACCACCCTGCCCAGACAAGTGTATTCAACGTTGGGGAGGCACTGCAGCAGAAGTGCTCACTGAATTCCCAGCAGCTGCCCTACCCCAATGCCTTGCACACAGTGGGCTCTCAAGCAATATTCACTGAATGCATCCATGAAATAAGTACATTTCATGACCCCTGGTTTTAGAAACAGGCTAACAGCAGTTCCTGCGCCAGGTACAGGGATGTAAAGAGCTTAATGTGATACACAGCACCTTTACTTACAATGACAATAACCCATAGAGGTCACAGGCTAGAGGTGGCCCCTAGGATGGAAGCCAACAGTCATATTCCAGAGCCCACACTGCTGGCCCTTGGCTCTCTTTTCATCCAAATTAATTGGGTCGTGAAGAGTGTGCTGTTAAAGTGCAGGGACTAGAGTCACCCCCAGGGCTCCCACCTGGACAAGCTGCTCGACAGAGGGAGAGACTTCCATCTCCTTCCGCGTCACCCCAAAGCTGCCTTTCAGGCTTGTGTCCTTGACCTGCTGCTGCAGCAATGGCACCAGATACCTCAATGTGAGCAGCACACCAAGTATCAGGAGCGTGGGGTGTTCTTCCTCCACAGGAACCAGCAGACCTATAAAGGCAGCCACAGACTTTTTAACAGCTGATCCGCTGCTTGGAGATGCATGGTATACTTTGTTGTAAAGAAGAGACCACAGGCCAGGTGAGGTGGCGCACGCCTTAATCCCAGCGACTCGGGAGGATTGCGAGTTCAAAACCAGCCTCAGCAACTTAGCGAGGCCCTAAGCAACTCAGTGAGACTCTGTCTCTAAATAAAATACAAAATAGGGCTGGGGATGTGGCTCAGTGGTGGAGTGCCCCTGGGTTCAATCCCCATTTCCAAAAAAAAAGAAGAAGAGACCACAGGAGAGCCTAACCCCAAGGCTGGTAGCAAAGGCTAAAGGGCACAAATGTTACTAAGGCCCTGCCTCAGTTCCCATGGACGTAGAGCCAGGCAGGGAAGGCAGGTGGGGCTGCCAGTGGGCCTTTACCCACTGCCTGGTGTCCATGGGCACAGTTGCATTCTGCATGAGCACCAAGACCCCATGGGAACTCAGAGCAGTCCCAATGCAGCATATATCTACCCATTAACCAGTGGCCCCGCCTCAAAGCTAAGGGATCAATACAGTGTTAAAGATTTTTCAGGGGTCTATCTTCTATAAGCACTCGTGACTAGACCACTCACAGGCCCCCGTCTTACCTAGAAGCACATTTAAGAGCCAGCTGTAAAAGTACTGTGTCCTCCTAGAATGTTGACAGATGCTCACCGCTGAGCCAGCAGCTGTCCGTCGAACAGTTGGTGAACTTGACTTCAGATTTGCTATGAAAGCCTTTAACAGAACCTATGAAAGTAAAAATTGAAGCTGATGAAAGATGAGTTCCCTATGAAGCTTACCACATATTTCATAAAACTAGACTTGAATTAGGAGCTCTGGGGCTGGAGGTATAGCTCAGTGGTAGAGTGCTTGCCTTACTTGTGCAGAGCCCAGGGTTTGATTTCAGAACTGCAAAAAAATAAATAAATAAATAAAAATAAAAAAGAACTAGGAGCTTCAAATTCTTGCAGAGCATAAATAATAAATAACTGAAACTTTTCCAATAGCTGAATGGAAGAACTCCAAGCCTGGGACACTTAAGAGCAGTGTACAAACATAAACTCTACTGGGGACTTGGTTCAGCATCTATTTCCTCTCTCTGAGGGTGGAGGACTCAGTTTCCAGAAAATATGCATTCACATTATTTGGGCACAGGGTGAGTAATGACACTATATAAAATAAAGACAGTGGGAGAAAAAAAAAAAAAAGACAACACTGAATTAAAAAAAGAGTGCTAGACACTATAACAAAGTCCTGGACTAAGAGACACCTGAAAAAGTGCTGGAAGGTGTTCTCAGGCTGGTATGTCTACAAGGGGAAACATCCGTGACCTGACTGGCTGCAATAGCATAGCACCCAGAGCTGTCCCAAGAATTCAAACACTAAGGCATTCCCACTGGACCTCCAGGATAAGACCAAGGAGAAAGGCAATAAATTCAAAAGCGGTCATTTAAGTCTTGACAAATTCTCCAAAGAATGAGAATGACCACCAAGAGCTGCATTCATATGGTGACCAAGTTACTTAAGAATACCCATTCCCAGAACTGGGTGTGACACAATGGAAGAGCCTAGCATGTGTGATACGAGGCCCTGGGTTCCTTCCCAGCACCACCAAAAAAAAAAAATCCATTCCTGTCATGCTAAACCATGCTCTCAGCAATGATAGCCTGTCACTGCGTCTTCATGAGGTCCTACTGACCCTGAACAGGGGACCATTAGGGCGATGACCAGGCAAACAGCATAGATATATCAACTGGCTACTGGATTCCAAGTCTCTCCTCAAAAGTGAGGTTGCATAAACTGGTTCTCAGAGTCTTATCAAGCATCAGTGACTTTGTGGATTAGACTCTGGGACCCAAGAAGCAAAGGACTAGTCTCCTGCCATGGAAACCCCCAGTGGTATGTAGCCTGCCATTTCTCCCTAGACACCATCTAGAGAATCCATCAATTTAGCTCTGACAATCTTTTTTAGCTGCAAGACAAGATACTGACATCTTAAAAATTCCTTTGAAAACATGCACATGCTTATAATTGAAAAAGTAAATTAAGAATAATTCTGCATTAACCCAAATTTATAAGCACAAGGAACACTGAGCACTATTATGAACAGCCAGTCCACTGTGAAACTAAACAGTCTGGAATAATAAATAATAAAATCTGACCTGAGAGCTCCAAGGGGCCTTCTAAGAACTAAACTTCACAACCCCAAGAACAGTCTAGCTGAAAGGAGGTGTGAGACTAGACTACACTTCAGCGCTTCGCAGAATAGAGGAGGCGTGCGCTACATGGAAGGCTCCACTTTCCAAAACGCATCTGTGACATATTTCCAAGAGTACTTCAAAAGGGAAAAGATGCATAAATCAATAAACTTTAGAGCCAAGAGTACGAGGGACTGGAAATGGCGATTACAATCATAATGTGATATCAGAATACACTCATCAGAATGTCCACAACTAAACGACTGCCAGGTGCCATGGCACACACTGTCACACGAGCCGCTAGGGAGGCTGAGGCAGGAGGAGTGCGAGTTCAAAGCCAGCCTCAGCAAAAGGAAGGCCCTAAGCAACTCAGTGAGACCCTATCTCTAAACAAAATACGAAATAGGGCTGGGGATGTGGCTCAGTGGCCAAGTGTCCCTGAGTCCAATCCCCAGCACTTACAATCCCCCCCGACCCCACACCAAAAAAAAAAAAAAAGAACTGCAGCACACGGCACGTGGAGTCCCACACGCTGCTGGCAGAGTCAACTGTGAACCCTGAGGAGGGCAGCTCAGCAGCAGCAGCTGGAGCTAAATGTGCCCAGCAACCCCAGCAACTCCATCTCCAGGGATCAACAACAGCAAATGGCACATGTGTTCCAAAGACACATAAGAATGCTCACAGCCGTGTAAGCAGACACAAGAAATGACACAAACGTCCAGTCACAACAAAACGGACAAGCTGTAGCATATGCACACAGTGGATTGTCCAGAGCTAGAAAACCACTCCAATGCTAACACACACCACAACATAGGAGACTCTCAAGCTGAACACAGAGGAGCCACACAAAACGAACACATGCTACACACTCCTACACATACACAATTTGAAAATAGACTTGCTCTGGCATTAGAAGCCAGGACAGTGACTATCTCTGGAGAGGAAGGAGAGGGCAGTGACAGGGAGAGGGCACGGGTTTCCAGTGTGCAGGTAAAGTCCTGTTTCTTGACCTGGGTGAATACAATGTAAGTTCACTTCATGATTGTTCACGAAGGGCCACACTTATGATCTGCACACTGTCCTACTTGTACTTTGTATATTTAGGGAAGAAATCCAAAGTTCAGGAGTCTAAGTGTTTAATTGGTAATCCTGGGGGTAAAAATGCACCCACCCACCCACCACAATGGTTAGAGACTTCTGATCTAACATGAACCTCTGCTACCCAGAAGCCTCACAAAAATCACATAAAGAAGTTTTTAAGAACATACACTTTTAAGGACAGAGAGAAGAGGGCAGGGACACCAGCAGAGAACAGGTGCCAACAATCTTTGGAGGGTGGAAAGTAACAAATGGTAACAGGCTGACCCAGCCAATGGAAAGGTCAGACACAAGCTATTCTGAAGTTGGGGGGAAAGTTACAAAGGCTCCCCCAAAAAAGCAAGTGCATCCTGGTAGGAAGAACTTGAAACAGGCTGCACCATTTTGAAACATATCCTCTACCCTAGAACAAGAGTCACCTCACAGTCACTGACTCTGCCTGACCCAAACCCCAAATAATAGTCCATCATCATGCAAAGAAAGGAAATTGTTATCTGGGACAGGAATCATGAAAACACCTGGTTCAAAATGAACAGTGACCACCTCAAAGAACAGAGGTGATGACCACAAGGACCTTCCCTGACAAGCCCCTAGCTAGGCCTAACTGCAAAAGTTCCCCTACTCCCTCATTCCCCTGTAACTATGGAGAAGGATTTCAGTCTCCACTGAGCCCTCCTCCACAGACTGTCCCCAAAAAACCTGTGTTGCTGTTGAGTCACCTCTCCTCTCTATTTCCTTCATTAAGTTCTTCCCTTACACATCCCAGTCACAGAACTCCAAGAGAAGCCAGAAGCATGGCACACCTGTGATCCCAGAGACTCAAGAGGCTGAGGCAGGAGGATCACAAATTCAAGGCCAGCCTCAGCAACTCAGCAAGACCCTGTCTCAAAATAAAACATAAAAAGGGTTGGGGATAGGCTAAGTGGGAGAGTGCCCAGGTTTCAATCCTCAGAACTACAGAAGAGGAGGAGAAAGAGGAGGAGGACAAAGGAAGGAAGGAAGGACAGAAGAACAGAGAGATGGACAAATTAACTCACTCCCAGTGAAGCCAGGCCCTGGAAGCAGCAGATGTACCTGAGGGTGGAGTGGCTGTAGCTGAAGCAAGGGGCATGTCTAGCACTCCCTGTGCAAACCCCAGCCACCCAGTCCCAGGGAGCCAGGAAGTGGTTCCTCCCCATGGCTGCAAAGACAAAGAGGGGTGATCTCAAGAGGACTCTGCATAGCTGAGGACAGATGGAGGACAATACAGAAGGCAGAAAAATTGAGTAAATGCTTCTGACCACTGAAACTGTCCGCCCCTACCAGTCTTGGGTCTCTAGACAAGCACAGGCAAAGGAAACAGAAGTATGGCCTGCAAGCAGGAGCACAGGGAATTTTCCTCTAGGGCTTCTGACTGGCTCAAGAGGAAAAGACTTAAAGATACTGACATTCAAAGATCCCGCAGTGGAAAAGCAGGTTCACCATCCATCGCTAAAGAAGCGACAGAGGAAAGTCCTCTATGTGCCTACTCCCAAGAACCTCTACAGTGTCTCACTCAAGTCTACATGGACAACTCAACACAAAAGATAAAGGCTGAAATAAAGAGAAGAGCAAGAAGAAACAGACAAGGTCAAAGGAGGTGCTATAAAAACTGCAATCAGTATGTCAGAAAGAGTGCATTCCTCAAATAAGAGGCCACCACACAGCAAGAACATCTGGAGCTCTTAAAATTTCAAAGTAACAGCAGGAACAAAAACTGAATAGAAGTGCACAGGATGGACATTTAGAATGCAGAGCAAATAAAATAAAATAACAACACTGTCGACCGATCCAGGAGGACCAACATCTAATTAACTTCTGAAAAAGAGAACACAGGGAGTAAAGAACATGTCAAAAAAATGAAAAAATGCCAAGTGTGGTGGCACACACCTATAATCCCAGCTGCTTGGGAGCTTGAGGCAAGAGGACTGTAAGTTCAAAGCCAGCCTCAGCTATTTAGTGAGGCCCTAAACAACTCAGTGAGACCCTGTCTCTAAATAAAAATAAAAAGAGGTCTGGGATTTTAGCTCAGTTCTTAGAGTGCTTGCCAGTCAAGCACAAGGCCCTGGGTTCAATCCCCAGCCTGCAAAAATAAATAAGTAAGTAAGTAAGTAAGTAAGTAAGTAAGTAAATAAATAAATAAATAAATAAATAAATAGAGTTGCGGATGTGGCTCAGTGGTTAAGTGCTCCTAGGTTCAATATACAGAATTGGTACCCTCCAAAAAGTAAAAAAAATCTCCCAGAATTTAAAGACATTTCCAAATTAAAGGCCTACCAAGTACCCAGCACCCCACCTCCCCAAAATGAAAAGTTTTCAAAGACTAAGGCATCAGGTCACATGATTTCCTATAACCATGCTGTCCACTGCAAGACAATGGACAAAGACTTCAGGGCGGGGGTTGTGGCTCAGCGGCACAGCGCTTGCCTAGCATATGTGAGGCACTGGGTTCGATCCTCAGCACCACATAAAAAAAAAAATAAAGATCCATAGACAGCTAAAAAATACTTAAAAAAAAAAAAAAGACTTCACATTCCTAAAGAAAAATGATTTACATTCCAGAAATGCTATGGCCAACCAAGAGAGATAAAGGCATTTAGGGATGGGAAATTTACCTCCCATTCACCCCTTCTAAGAAAGCTACTAGAGGATGAGTTCCATCAAAATAGGGGAGCAGAGCTAGAAAGATAAAGACGTGGCATCCACAGGCTCAATTACCAGTACCACACACAAAAAAAGGTATGGCATCCAGGAACCAGGCATCAATAAAAGAACCAGGGCAAAGCGAATGACCAGGAACTGATCTGGCAAAAGACCTAATGAGCAACCTGTCCAGCCTAAGGCAAGCTGGAGAATTCTAGGACAGAGACAACTATACTAGGGAAAAAAGGATCCAGTACCTGTCAGGGAGAAAACCGTACTGAGATGCATCTCACAAAGCCATTAGAAGGTGTAAGAGAATGCAAATGACCAATGAATATAAGTGAAAAGGAAGCAATTACTACCTCAAGAAAAACAAAAAGTTGTACAAAGAAAAATAATCATATCTAACCAGCTCTGACTATTTACTCAGGCATAAGAATGTATACACTGAATATTGTCTAAAATTTTTAAATCCAAAAATAGCAGTCTAAGCCTGTTGATTAGAAACTTGAAGGTAAATACCAGAAGAAACAAAGAGATGTGTCTGCCTCTGAGACACAGGATTAGGATAAGTAGAGCAACTAGTGTCTTTATTTATAATCCTTTTAGGACTCCTGGATTACACTGCTAATAAATTTGAACAAACAACAGGGGAATAAATAGGAAGATGTTAAATCAGTGGCAACTCTATATAAAAGCAAACAACAACAACAAAAGGTTAGCATCATCTTACTTAAAAGGTAAACTAAAGTTAGAGGATGAGAAGAACTAAAACTACAAAAATATCCACCATCTGCCTGGTGTCTGAGTCCTGTCAAAGTTATCCACGAGGGGAATGCCCTCAACAGCCCTCCTCCCCACCCAATGGTGGGCACACTGGAGCTGTGTGGCGCTCAAGTCCTGCAACTTCCCAGGAGCATCTATTCCCAATCCAGAGGGAGAACAAAATAAGAGCAGTAGTGGCTACCACTGCGCATGATTCAGTTACTACACTGAATTGTGTGTGTGTGTTTCTGTTTTTGTTTGCGGTGCTGGGGTTTGAACCCAGGGCCTTGTGCCTGTGAGGCAGGCACTCTACCAACTGAGCTACATCCCCAACCCCATACTAAATTCTTTAGATTCATAATCTCCCTTCATTATTTCAAAAGTCTATGAAACTGGTTTCATAACAAGAAAACTTCCAAGGGGAGGTACTAGAAATGAAACTTAACAAATGTTGTGTACATGTACGAATATGTAACAACAAATCTCACTGTTATGTATAGCTGTAATGCATTAATTTTAAAAATTAAAATTTAAAAAAAAAGAAAGAAAACTTCAAAGCTCAGAGAAAAAACATGAGAGGCTGAATAATTTACCCAGGGTCATACAGCTAATGAAGGCAGTCTCAGCTAACACCCGAGCACTTCCTGTGGGCCAGGCCCTATGTCATATTCCACATGACACAGTTTCGATACTCCCAAAACCGACCTATGTAGGTACCCTTCATGTCCTGCTTTTCAGAGGAAGAGAGGAACAAGCTTAGAGCTAGTGGTAATTTCCATAAAGGGAAAGAGATGGTCAACAGGGCAGAATTCTAGTTCAAGTCTATCTGATTCCAAAAGTGGTGCTCTCATCACTGTACTCCATGACCTCCCCAGAAGATGACTCAGGCCCAATTCCAGGACTTAACCACAAAAAATGGAGAAGGCCAAGAATCCTGCATTCTACAGAACGTGCGGCATAGTCACAATTTCTGTATATTATGAAGAAAACACTAAAGTGGGACCCAGGTGACTTGTTAGGATAAAGCACAAACAAGAAGCCAAGTACATTCTGGCAGCTACTGGGCACTCATATACTCACAGGGCCCACAGTGAGCTTCCTTCCTGCAGACCTGGTACTGTCTGTCTCTTTTCCCAGCTAGGTTAAGGAGCCAATTCAGTATGCCAAAAGCCAATCTGCTCAAGAATAATACCTTTAGAATCTGTATCTATAGGCCATCTCCCTATCCAACTCTTTACCCTGTGACAGGAAAGCAGAAATGAAAAAAAAACTTTTGGGATGTCTCAAACTGACATGAATGGTGGTAGCTGAATCAGGAAGCATAATACAACCAAGAAGTCCTCTCAAGTGACAGCCTGTCCAAAAGCTCTAAGCCCTGCAAGACTACTTCCCAGTACCACTAGCAGGCCTGTGCCTAGAGGTGCAATCAGACCTTGATTTCATTGTCATTTGCAAAGTTGCCAAAAGAAGCCATGATTTTGGGAACAGCTGCAGCCAATGTCTCCTGTACTGATTCCTCGGGTCTCTTGCTTGTTCGAGTCAGGCATGGCAGGAGGTTCACCAGGTAAGGCCTGTGTACATAAAAGGAACATGTGTCACTATTCAGGTGTTCTCTAACAAGAAATGGAAGCAATCAGTTCCTTGTTAGGTAAAACCCAGTTTTACAAGCAAAATGGTCCTTAATGAAGACTACACAAGGCTCAGCTAAAAGAACAGGATGCCTAGCCACAGATGAGTTTCAGCTGTTCTCCATCTTGCCCATGGTCACAGGACTAAAAGAAGCTGGGTTTAAAATTCATTTTAGTATATTACAATAGTTGTTAAAATACTCAGACTTTTAACTGGAAAATAACAGGTAATATGAACAAACACTGAAAACAAAAATATTTAGAAGTGAATAAAGCATTCTCTATTTTTTCTTGCAATACGGGGGACTAAACTGTGGGCTGCTCTACCACTGAACTACACCTCAGCCCTTTTTGTTTTATATTTTGAGACAGGGTCTTGCTAACTTGCTCAGGCTGGTCTCAAACTTGTAATCCTCCTGCCTCAGCCTCCCAAGTTCCTAGGGTTACAGATGGGTGCCAACTTGCTCTGCTAAATAAAGCTTTCGTGAAAGAGGAGCATTAAAAACTAGAAAAAAGTGTTCAAACCAAATGAGGACATTAATATATGGTCTGGCCCTCTAGCGGGAAAAACGGAACATGTAGGGTTCAAGGAGTGAGTCACAGAACTTGTGACAGGCAAGGCCAGAAGGCTTCACTGAACAAATCCTTCGCCACAAGGGGTAGAAGATACCCAGTTGCCTGCAGGGGCGTGGCCAAGACAGGTGACACGCAGGGCCACAGAGCACTGAGGAGGGGACTTCCAGATGCAAACAGCAGGGGCGCCTGGGGATACATCGACAACCTGACTTGTTGGAAGAACTAAAACCAGGCCAGTGATGACAGGGCCAATGTGGGGCCAGACTGCCTGGGCCTGCATGAGGAGTCTGGATTTCATCTGAGCAGCACTGGGCAATGAGTAAGAGAGCTTAAGGAAGGGAATGGTGGCACAGTTCTGTATTTTTAAGATCACTTTGGCTGCTATGTGGTGAAACTGCTATGTATTGCTTTAGAAATACAACAAAATAATTTCAAAATAAAGATGGCTGTGTTTAGGGAGCAACTCAGTGGTATAGCATGTTTAGCAAGCCCAAGGCCCTGGGTTCAATCAATTTCCAGTGTCAAAAACCAAAAAAACAAACAAACAAAAAGGACAGTAAAAGGAAAAGGGTTTTATAAAAAGAAATGTCCTTACTGATTGTACCTCTGCAGCCATATGAGATTCTTACTGAAACTCAACCTCGATGGAATATGTCGTCATTTCTATTAATAGTGAGGGTTCAGGCCACTCTATGGTTCACCCAGGGTGAAGCCGAGGGTCTCTGGGACATCTGCAGGCCTTGTGGGTTAAGGAGAATAAATGACAAAAGCCATGCTTGTGCTCTGTTTCTCAATCAACTATCGGAACTGTTTCCACTGGTCAGAACGACATGCACAGTTCAGTGTTCATCTCTGAACCCATGAAACAGACAAAGCCTACTTTTCTATGATTCCTATAGTTGGTGACAATGAGGTTGGTGAGCAACTACTATGTGCAGGTCCTGTCACTGGTTTGGGACTGCAGCAGGGCACAAAATGGGAAGACCCCTACTGCCCTAGAGTACACACCTCCTCAGTCTCTCTTGGGGACAGGAAACCAAGAGCACACTACTGCAGAATGCAAGAACAAGCTGGCCAACGCTGACTGCAATTTGAGGGGCAGAGATGGGCCACTTCTGAGAGACTGGAAAGGGAGACCTCTGAAGAAGGGACATGTGAGCTGGGACAACAGATCAACAGGAGCTGGCCACCCACCAAAAACAGTAACAAACATAACCCAAAGATACAACTTACCTGCATTTCTGAGGCCGAACCAGGTGAGCCAGCTCTGCAAACCTCCACAGGGCAGCACGCAGACTTCTAGAGGCACCATTCTGCATGGGTTTAATAAGGGACATGTTCCATGTAAGAGCCACATGCACTAGTCACCAAGAGGGCTGTGTGTAAGCAAAGCATGCCCTTTCATTGTTACTTTCTGTGTTTAAAGAAGAAGCCGATTTGATGTGTAAAGCATTTGGTGACTCTTCTAAGATTCTGATGTCCAGTGGGCTTCAATTATAAAAATATCAAAAACTGGGGCTGGGGTTGTGGCTCAGTGGTAGAGACAAGTCTTGCCTAGCATGTGTGAGGCACTGGGTTCAATTCTCAGCACCGCATACAAAATAAACAAAGGGGCTGGGGTTACAGCTCAGTGGTAGAATGCTTGCCTAGCACATGTGAGGCAATGGGTTCATTCGATTCCCAGCACTACATAAAACTAAATAAACCAAATAAAGGTTTAAAAAAAAACATTAAATAAAATCAATAAATAAAATAAGTGAATAAAAAATAAAAATTAATAAAAATAAAAAACGAAGTTGCCACTTTACACTCCCATCTCATCTAACAAAAATTAAGAATAAGCTTTTGGACAATAAAATCTACTTTACCAAACAGTATTTTCTCCTAACAATTTTATTTATTAACTAAAAGATAAAAATTCATACAATCCTGCTTAATACAGTGAAACAGTACCATCTTTTCAAGAATGGAAAGTAAGGACTCACCTTCTTAATTTCCTTATAGAGTTCTAACTGTAGCCTCGGAAGATTAGAATCCATCAAAGCCTACAAGGAAATACAAGACTTCTGTTTATGGAAGACACATTCCACTTACAGTTCTAAACAACACTAAAAGCAACCAAAATTTTAATTTGGGGACAAAGTAAAATATAACAACAACTACATTAGTAAGCCATTCATTAAGAAGCAAATTCATGCCAGACGTGGCAGTGCACACCTGTAATCCCAGCAGCGGGGTGGATGAGGCAAAGGATCACAGTTCAAAGCCACCCTCAGCAACTCAACAAGGCCCTAGGCAACTCAGTAAGACCTTGTCTCTAAATAAAATATAAAAAAGGGCTGGGGATGTGGCTCAGTGGTTAAGTGCCCTGGGTTCAATTCCTGGTACAAAAAAGAAAAGAAAAGAAAAAAAGCAAATTCACACAGACATTACTGAATACACTAGACACAGCTCACTTACCTGAATAAAAGAATGGGATGAAAAAGGATTTAATTTTCGTCAAAATCAAACACTACATAGTATCAAAACTGAAATAAATTCTCTCAGTAAACCTTCAATCTTTACTAGCGACACATTCTGTCAGATGCCAGCAGCTCAGGTGACAGACACCCTTGGGAAGTCTGCAAGGCTCAGGGCGCAGGGCATGCTGCAGGAGCTCAGTCCCTGGCTGCGGTGAGGAACACTTCCTGGTGCAGAATCCTACCTCGCTCCTGTAGGCCTGGCCTCCTTCACTCGCTGGTTGGGATCTTCACTGGTCCCCAACCCCAGTGCCAAAAAGGAACCTCACAGTTCTCACAGCTCATTTCTTATCCCTCCCTGCTCACTTCAGGACTAAACCAGAAATAATGTCCACATGCCCTCTTGAACTTCTAACCAGGGCTAATGGCACAAAGTCCCCATCACAGAAGGTTGCCCCACTCTCACCCTTGGAACCTTCTCTTCTAAAATGGCATTGCAAATACCTGCCCACCGAGAAGAGAGAACGTAACAGGCCCTTTCTCATAGTGCCTCGTGTCCAGTGACTGAGCTGATTGTAGTGGGGTTCACCCACTGGACCAGTGAACTTGATAATCAAAAGCAGAGGCATACTTTAGGAGACTGATTCTGAAGTATTACAATGGCTCAGAAACTTTTAAATCCTGATTCCACTGTCACATTTCATACTAAAAGTCCTTAAATGAGCAAATCAAACTAGACAAATATATTAAAACACAATTTTTTACACAAAATCTGAAGCCATAGCAAATCTTGATTGCTTCATAAATGCTTTGCAATCTACTATCATCTTCCTCCTCCACTGCACCAGCTTCCATGCTGGCGGCCAAACCCAGCCTCCTGGTCCTGGTCCCAGTGCCACCACCCTAACTTGGGCCCTCTCCTGGAATGTGCAGGCAAGGATCCTCTCTTGGTTCTCTCTGTCAGGGCCTCTCTCCACTCCTCACCAGGTCCTGCTTCCAATACAATGCCCTACTCTGGTCAGACCAGTGGCACATGCCTACAATCCCAGTGGCTCGGGAGCTGAGGCAGTAGGATTCCAAGTTCAAAGCCAGCATCAATAACTTAGCCAGGCCCTAAAGCAACTTAGCAAGACCTTGTCTCTAAATTTAAATTTAAAAAAGGGGGGTGGGTGGTAGGAGGGCTGAGGATGTGGCTCAGTGGTTAAGCATCCCTAGGTTCAACCCCTGGTACCAAAAAAAAAAAAAAGCCCTCCTCTGACTGTGTCAAAGATCTTCAGGAGCTCCTCATTCCCCACCAAAGTATGAACCCCTGGACCTGACCTCCAGGCACCCCACTCTCCATGGCATGAGACAAGTCCACCCTCCTCCCGAGCAACCCCCACAGTAGAATGCTGTAGAGGGGAAGAAGGTCCTTACTGCCTCCCCAGACAGAGAGCATCACTCCACCTCCCGACTGCCTGATGATTTGCCCAGTTCTTGCAAATACAGACTTCATACCACATATCAAGTTACTTCTGGACACACCAGCTTCACTGCCAGGCTGTGTCAGACTCCAATGCATTTTCTACACAAACAACAAGCAAAATGTTCCCATGTTCTTGAGCTACAATCTGATTCTTAGAAAGTGCATACAACAATTCTCAAGAGGAGACAAAAGTCCAGGGCCTGACTGACTGACCATTTCTTCATTCCTGCCCATCCCTTAGACCTGGCCAGGGGCTACCCACATTCTCCCAGCCTACCCTTCCTCTGCCACACTAAGAGCAACTCTAGCTAGATCCTGGCCCCACTTTGTGCTGGTGGAAACTGATGACTGCAGTATTTGAGGAGGCAGAAATCTGGCAGCAGCCAAATGGCCTCATATCCAACTTTAAGCAAAAGGGAAAAGAACGAGAGAGACTGAGTTTATCTTATATTCAGAGAAGCACCACAAGAATCTGGAATCTCTGCACTGGGAGAGTGGAAACACAGAAGAGAGAATGGAAAAGGAGAGAGGAAAGAAGTGGAACCTAACCCTACAAGCCAGGGCTCTCACAGTCTCCAAGAAGACATCAAGCCACTATGACCAGCAGCTCTGGCAGCAGTCTTTAAGCAAGTCAGCCTTAAAATGGAACAGTGCCCATGTGCGCAGTGACCAGTATCAGAGCAATCTGGGGTGAGACTGTTCTCTCTGTCCCTCTAACTCCCAACTTGTCATGAACAAGGAAACATGCAACAGCCCTCTTTTAAGGTTTTCTGACCCTGAGGATCGAAGATCGAGAACTGAAATACCAGAAAATGTGGTATTTTCCCACTGGCAGGACCAGCCAGTGGGAAAAACAAAAGAAACCACGGGTATCTAGACCTGGAGAAGCAAACAGAACTCAAACAGGCCACCTGCAAACCTGCTGTGGGGCAACACCTGCAAAGGGTGACAAGAGTGCCAGGCACACAGAGCAGGGGAAACTGATCATCGGGCCATCATGGGAGGCACGAGGCAAGCACAGGCACAATGAGCAGGAGCAGGGGCAGAGGAAGGCACAGCAACTACTCTTGAGATGACAGAGGGCCCTCCCAAAGCCTGCTGGGAAGAGAGAGCCAGAACCCTGGCTATGAGAAGCCAGCCGTGTCCTGACCACAAAAAGCACAGCTAGCCAAGAGACTGTGTAAGGCCAGGTGGGAATGATTCCTGGGGCAGCAGAATTCCATGGGTCCATGAAACAGAAGACAGAAAGCAATGCCTTCCACTCACTGGGGAAGTGTGTGAGAATTTCATTATTAGTAGTAATAATAATACTAATAATACCACCTCGAGGATCCAGTATGTGGCAGTCCTCACACTCACTACCATTCCTGCACTCACACACACAGTCTGTTGATCCCAACTTATACTGAGGAAACTTTCCCACAGTTGTTTCATTAAGAAGTGGCAGAGGAAAGATTCTAATGCAGATCTCTCTCTCTCCTCTCTGCCTGGCAATGATGGTCAATAGCCTTGACAGAGGAGTAACATGGTGACAAGCCTTCCTAAGGAAGGCAGGAACATGAGAGAAAGGAGAAGATAACTATTTCACAAAAGTGAAATATACTCTGCATAGAAAGAATTTGGAAGAGACAGAGGAATAACTCCATTCTAAGACCCTAATAGGAAGGGAAATGCTGGTGTTAGCTGGAGCTCCTGGTCCACCCAGCCAAGCAAGTATTAGTTGGAAGATAGTCTTCCAGGAGAGGGAAGAGGTGGTGCCTCTTCTTAAAGGCCCCTCTAAATGTCAGGGGTAGAACTCAAAGCAGTTGAAAAAGAGGATGAACTACAACAATCCAGTGAACAAGGGTCCCTGCAGAGAGGGGCACAGAGGTACGCTCACCCTCGCCACCATCAAGCAGCAGCTTTTTTTTTTTTTTTTCTGTGGTGCTGGGGATTGAACCCAGGGCCTCAGTGCTTGCACAGCAAGCACTCTACCAACTGAGCTATATCCCCAGCCCAAGCAGCAGCTTTTGGAGCAGTGTGGAGAGCTATGTTAGAGAGCCCTCCTCAGTGCTGGTCTCCCTGTAGTGGGTTGACATTTAATTTTGGACCCACAATTCAAAAAGCCCACTTAGAAAGCCAAAGGTGGTCTGGAATCAGCTTCCCAGGACAGGTTGGAGACTCATGAGGCGGAAGAGGGAAGGACAAAAACACATACAGTTTTGCAATACAGCAAAAATTAGTGCATGGAAAAAGGACTTTAATCTTCCATGGCAGCAGAAAACAGAAAGGAACACTGGGTTACAGCTGCGGGGTCTGCGTGGACTCTGCATCAGGAAGCAGTGACAGAACCAGTCAGGGCCGACCTCTCTCCTCGCCGCTCCCAGCACCACTGCCTGTATGCGGCTTCCTGACTCTATCACACCATCCTAGGATCGGCTTTCTCCCCATTTGTGTACTGCCAACCACACTCCAGGAATGAAAGGTGTGGAGACATCCTCGGGACGTGCCACTATGACACAGAAACTAACTGGTGGCATCTTCTGTCAGCCCATGATTACATCCCACGGTTCTTACTTTGATAACTTTGTTCAGGCATTCGTCAGCCACCATCCTGACATCTGACTCCGCATCATCACTGCACAGCAGAAAAAGCTCCATAGCGATGCCCAGAAGTTTCTGAAATTCTGGAGAATTTCTAAGTAAAAGAAGAAAAGAAACTGTCACAGCCAAGAGGAGCCTAAGGAGACATGGCAAAAAAACATAGTGAAGGATTCATTATCCTGGGTGGGATTCTGGAACAGAAAAAGGAGATTACATAAAAATTAAGGAAAACTGAATGAAGTTGGACTTCAGTTAACAACGCATCAACACTGACTCGTTAACTGAAAAATGTACCACATTAATGTAAGATACTAATCGACCAAGGTAACCAGATGGAGAGCACATGGGAACTTTCAACACTCTTACAACATTTCTAAAAGTCTAAAACGATTCTAAAATAAACTTGTTAACAAAAGAAGACACTACACTTGCAAGACATCTCATTTTTTCTTTTGAAGTTTTGTTTTAAAAACCTAAGCCAGGCGTAGTGGCGCACACCTGTAATCCAAGCAACTTGGGGGGCTGAGTCAGGAAGATCTTGAGTTCAAAGCCAGCCTCAGCAACTTAGCGAGGCCCTAAGCAATTCAGTGAGACCCTGTCTCTAAATAAAATACAAAATAGGGCTGGGGATGTGGCTCAGTGGCCAAGTGTCCCTGAGTTCAATCCCTGGTTCCAAAAAAAATTAAAAAAAATTAAAAATTAAAACCTTAAAAGACACTGCTTCAGACACATAAATCCCAGACAGCCACCCTTCTCTGACAAAAGGTAACTTTACTCTGAAAATCAGCATAACAATTTATCTCTTCCTTTTCCATCTCACTCTTACTATGCTCCAAAGTATAACCACATTTCACTGCAGAATCCACCTGCTCATGGTCAAACTGGTTTTGCAGCACTAGACAGAATACCAGTGTCACAAAAACTGGAGTCTGAGCACTATCTGTGAACTGTTTAGGCTGTCACGATCCAACCAGCCAAACCCAGCTACAGAGGGAAAGACTGATGGGCCATGTACCTGAAACTCAGATATCCCAAGCCAGGAACACATGGGTGAAAGCAATCCCAGGACACAAGGGTTGTGGTATTCTTGTTATCCCAGCACCTCAAATTAAGGTACCCTGAAAATCCCCTTCCCCTTTATCTCTAGGTAGTAGTTCCTACTGACATGCAGAAGACAGTCATGAGCCTAAGGGCGAGCAAGACTGCAGCAGTCAAGCTGCATGGCATCCAGCTGCTCAAGTCCACAATCAATAAAAAACACAAGAGCAAGCAGAAGACTTCCACCTAGCAACATTTCTCCAGTCTACAGGAAAACGGTCATGAAATTTAAAGAACAAGGAAGGAAGATCCCTGATGAGCTAGAAGAACATTCAGACACTGTGCTACAAAGCAGTGCTTGTCAACGCAGCTGTCAGGACTTCCAAGTGTGATCTCACGCTTTGTGTAGACACAACAACGTGGAAAGCACACAGGAAAGACTCTTTCAACATTTCATTTAACCCAATATATCCAGAAGAGTATTCCTTTCTTTCCTACTCCCACTCCCCCTTCCCTTCATTACCCTTTGTCTAATCCAATGCAGAATAATATTTCAGTATGCAGTTGATAACAAAGAAATGCAACCTATTTTTATAGCATATTTCAATTGAGACACACTTTTCATTGGAAATACTTCATCTATACTTAGATTTCATAAAACTGACAGCTGAAAAGGTTCATACACTATTTCCAACTAATCAACTACTGATTTTTTAAAATGTTTTTTAGATGTTGATGGATCTTTATTTTATTTATTTGTTTATATGTGATGCTAAGAATTGAACCCAGTGCCTCACACATGCTAGGCAAATGCTCTGCCACTGAGCCGCAACCCCAGCCTTCAACTACTGATTTTTAAGTACAAAATCGATACAAGGCTAATCAGGCTCTCAATTTCTTCTTGGTAACTATGGTGATCTTTTAAGGAAATTAGTCAATTTCATTCAGGTTGCCAAGCTGACTGGCACAAAATTGTTCAAACATTCCCGTGTAACCCTTGTAATAACTACAGAAGCTATACTAATGCCATCTTCCTCAGTCCTGATACTGGTAATGTGTGCCTTAGTTCTTTTTCCCTATCAGTTGGTCATATCAATCTATTGATGCTCTGAAAGAACCAGGTTTCGGTTTTACTGATCTACTATGCATTTTTCTGCGTGCTGTTTCATGGACCTCTGCTCTTATCTTCATGAAGTCCACTCTTCTGATAACTTTGGATTCCACCTGCTCATCTTTTTCAAGTTCTAAGGTGGGACCTGAGGTTACTGAGACCCTTATTCTGTTCTAAAATTAGTCATTAAAAGCTTCAAATTTCCCTTTAATATGCTATGACAGCATCCAGCAAGTTTGCAATACTAGCATTTTTGATCAATTCAAAAGACTTTTGAATTTTCCTTTTAACTTCAGTGATCCATGGGCCACATGGAAATGTGTTTTTTCCCACATATTTGGGGCTTTTCCAGATTCTCTCTCTGTAATAAATTTCAATTTAATGATGTTGAGGTCAGAGAAAATACTCTGTATGACCTGAATCTCGACTTGTCTTACAGTCCAACACCCAGCCTCGCAAGCTAGGCCGGTGCTGTGTCAGCGCTGGCTGGAGGGTCCCATAAACACCAGTTGAGACACACTGGCAGACCGCTGCTCATGTCTTCCAGATCCAGACTTCACAACTGTGTGTGCTGTGGACTACTGAGGGAGGTGCTGCCAACCCTGACCACAACTGGGGCTTTCTTTCCATTTGCAGTTCAGCCAGGTTTTGTACTTTTGAAGCTCTGCAGTGAGGTACACACCTAGGACTGTTAGGCCCACACGAAGAAGTGATTCCCATATCAACATGAAATGGCCATCTTGTCCCTCATAATTACTGAAATCTGCCTCATCTGCTATTAATGAAGTTACTCTGGCTTTCATCAGACTTTTGTTAACAAGGTGAATCTCTTTTCATTCTTTACTTTCAACCTATTTGCACAAGACCCTGGGGGCAATCCCCAGTACCACCAAAAACAACCAAAAAAAAAAAAATTTATTCTTTGAAGTTCTGGAGAACAGAATCCAAAATCAGTATCAATTAGCTGAAATCAAGGGGCACCATGCTCCCTCCACAGGCTCCAGGAAGAATTGCTGCCTGCCTTTCTGCTTTGGTGGCTGGCTGCCAGCATTCTGTGGCTTAGCCACATCACTCCAACGTTAAGGTCCGAGTCTTCAAACTTTCTGCTCCATCTTCAGATGGCCCTCTCTGTATGTAAAACTCCCTCTGCCTTCTTTTTATAAGGATACATGTGATTTCACCCAGTGCCCAATGGGATAACACAGAATAACCTAAAAACCCTGACCTTGACCACAGCAGAGAAGACCAAGTTCACTGTAAACTGGCGTTCAGAGACTCCAGGATGAGGACGGTCATCCCTCCTCTCTGGGTGTGCAGGCACTCCTCCAACTCCAGTGCACTTCCACTCTGTTCTTTCAGCCACCATGCTGTCATTGTCACACATTCCACTTACATGTGCTACGGACCCCAATATACACTATCTTGTTTTAGAACACTAAGGTAATCTTTTAAATTAAGCCCTTTCTAAAATTAGGTTAAGCTGGGCGTGGTGGCACACGCCTGTAATCCAAGCGACTTGGGAGGCTGAGGCAGGAGGATCGCGAGTTCAAAACCAGCCTCAGCAACTTAGCGAGGCCCTAAGCAACTCAGTGAGACCCTGTCTCTAAATAAAATACAAAATAGGGCTGGGGATGTGGCTCAGTGGCTGAGTGTCCCTGAGTTCGATCCCTGGTTCCACAAAAAAAATTTTAAAAAATAAATAAATAAAATTAGGTTAATTCATCTCTTAAAAGAAATTAAGGAGAGGGTCTTCTGTGTTTGCCATGTATTGACACAACAGTCACCATTTCTGCTGCTCTCAAATCCTTTGTGTAGATCCAGATTTCCAGCTGGTACCATTTTCTTTCTGCCTGAAACACTTTCTTTCAAATTTCTTATAGTGGTTGCCTATAGACATGGAGTATTTCTATTTTTGAATAGCTCACCTTGGATCTGAGAGATTTCACTAGGTGGAGAATTTTAAGGTTTCGCCTTTGCATCCATGACTTCTGGCAGGAACTGCTTCCAATGAAAAGGCTGCTGTGGTTCAGTCTGGGTCTTTAACAATCTTTTCTCTGGCCTCTTGAACATATGAAATAGTTACAGTAACTGTTTTCATGATTCCTGTACTACTCACCATTTCTAATTTCTGGGACAGTGTTGACTGTTATAAATCATATTTTACTGCTTCTTTGCACTCCTAGTTATTTTTGACTAGATGTCAAACTTTGCTTTTATCTTGTTGAATACTGTGCACTTTTGTGTGTTCCTAGAATTATCCTTGCACTTCTCTGTGGGATGTAATTATGTAACTTTCAAAGAATATGACCATGCTGCATTTTGCTTCTCAGCTTTATAGATGGAATCACAGAGCAGCTTGGTCTAGAGCTACACAAGCAAAATCTATGGAGTCCCCTCTCTGAAGCCCCAGGACAATATTCCAGGATGGTTGAGATTTCCCACTTTGGCTGGTGTGATTAAAAATTGCCCCTGGCCCTTCTGAGGTTCATCAGTGGAGGTGGTTCTGTCTTCAGCCCTGTGTCATTTCCTCACGACCACAAGCTCGTCTACTCAGCTACACCTGAGGGGATCCTGTGCAGCTCTCTGCAGTCCTCTGGAGTTCTCTCCTCTCCATCATTCTACCCTGTGAGCTCCAGCCAGCCACCGCAGCCTCTCTGGACTACCAACTCTGTCTCCTCAACCCCTTAGACCACTAGTTAAGCCTCAGTTTCCCTTCTTCATGTCCTGGCCTGGGAACTCCTTGCAGCTAGTAATGTAGGGAAATTGAGGGCTCACCACATTCATCTCCCACTATGCCTACGTCACTTCTCTTCTTTGCCTGATGCCCAATGCCTTAAAAACCACAACAGTTACAGATGGGTGTGGTGAGGCATGCCTATAATCTCAGCAGCTGGGGGGCGGGGGGCCTGAGGCAGGAGGCCTGAGGCAGGAGGATTACAAATTCAACAACAGTCTCAGCAACTTAGTAAGACCCTGTCTCAAAATTTAAAAACAAAAGGGGATGGGAGGATGTTGGCTTAGTGGTTAAGCACCCCGGGGTTCAATTCTTGGTACCAAGAAAAAGAAAAATCACTGTTACATATGTGTCATCCATTTTTTTTTTTAATTTTTTTTTTTTTTGAACCGAGGATTGAACTCAGGGACACTCGGCCACTGAGCCACATCCCCAGCCCTATTTTGTATTTTATTTAGAGACAGGGTCTCACTGAGTTGCTTAGGGCCTCGCTAAGTTGCTGAGGCTGGCTTTGAACTCGCGATCCTCCTGACTCAGCCTCCCAAGTCGCTTGGATTACAGGCATGCGCCACTACGCCCGGCTGTGTCGTCCACTTTCAATGATGTCAGGTAAGAAGATAAAATCTTTCATGATTTCATGATTTTTTTCAACTTAATTTTAATTTTTTAATTATTTACTTATTTACTTATTTTGTGTGTGTGTGGTGCTGGGGATTGAACCCAGGGCTTTATGTATGTGAGGCAAGCACTCTACCAACTGAGCTATATCCCCTCAATTTAATTTTTAAACAAATTGTTGGTATCTTTTCCAGACACAAATATAAATAACTATTGATGCTAATTAACATTCCCTTGTATAAAGGCATCTTAATTTTTCCATACCCCTATTGACAGATCACGAAAGGTATTTTTACTTTTCTGATGGGACGAACAGCACTGTAGCAATATCATGACACACTTCCCTAAGGGTAAATGCCTCGAAGTGAAAGCACCACATCAAACACAGATGATAAGTCAAATGCTTTAACTTTTGCCAAAATGCCTTCTAGGAAAGTTTTATCACCTGTGCCAAAAACCCTTTTTGTTTTTAATGTTTTCCAGTGTGGTAAAAATTGTTCTTATTTTTGTTTTGAGTACCACTCCACTGTTACTAGTGTCTTGGTCGGGGAGGTTGCTTTAACAATACTGCAGTGAGTGTCTCAAACAGTACGCATCTCTTGCCTTCTGGAAGACAAGACTTGAAACAAGGTACTGGCAGATCTGACTCCTGGTGAGGGGTCCTGAATGCAGGACTTGATGAGCACTACCCAGAGCAGTGAACACAGGGAGGGGCCGAGAGCATGGCATGCCCAGAGGGGGCCTGGAAGTGCCTTGCTCCTCTACCCAAGCCAAGCTCTACCTCCACCCCTTGACTGTTCCTGAGTTATATTCCTTATAATAAACCAGGAAGTACAAGCATTTTTCTGAGTTCTGCAAGCCAACCTTGCAGATTACTGAACTTGAGAAGGGGAATCATACAAACCCTCAATTTACAGCTAGTCATCAAAGTACAGGGGGATTTCCAAGACCTGTGGCCTGAAGTGAGAGCAGCCTGTGCAAAAAAGCCCTGCAACCAGTGGGACCTGACAGCAACCCCAGAAGGACGGAGTCAGAGTGAGATGACCCACTGGATATCGACTTGGTGTCAGAGCTGAGAACTGGCTGGTGTCGCAGAAAACACACAACATCCAAAAGTCCCCACCTTCAATGACCACCACTGTGGGGGCAAGCACTTCAACACAGGCATCGAGGGAGAGCGGACACAAACATTCAGTCTACAACAAGCAATCAAGTTCAACATTTTTCCATAGGAAGCATGAAGTAAGTGTTAACTATTTTGGTTGCTGGCTCAGTCCTATTTCTTTTTAACTTTTTTTTCTTTTTAACTTTGTTTGAGACAGGCTGGCCCAGAACTTGCAATTCTCCACCTTAGATCCTGAGTAGCTAGGATTACAGACACACACACCACACCATCTTTGGGACAAGTCATTATTTCTTCTTTTCTGAAATATCTAGTGTATTCTCTGCCTGATGTAATCTTTTTCTTAATGAGTCAGGAAATCACTAAAAATTACTCTTTACACAGGATATTAAACCTTCCATTTTTATACTGGTGATACTTTTCCCAAGTTGAATTTATCCTGAATTTTGTTTAAGTGGACTTTGACTTTTTAAACTATATTCTAGTCAAAGCATTTTTTTTTCTTTTAAAGATGTTAGGCTTCTTCTGTCTAAAAAAGGTGAATTTTCTTTTTGTAGTAATGATTTCATTATTTTCACATTGAGGTAATTAATAGATGTTTACATCTATTTACAATATGAGGAAGAAACAGAATTTCCCTGCTCAGTAGGACATGCATCCTTTTCCTACTCATATAAGCATATTATCCTTAACATAAATTCAGACACAGACTTTTCTACCTTTCTATTCTGTATTAGCCCTACTGTCACATAAACCAGATCTCACGATATTACTAATGATTTCAAGATTTTTATTTATTTTTCAACATTTATATGCATTTGTTCTTACAGATGAACAAATCCAAAAATACCCCATTGGAATTTTGATCAAGATTCTTTTAAATCTATGGGGTAATTTAGAGAAAATTCAGCTTCACCACAGGAAAGCTTCCACTCTGAAGAGGAAATAGTCATCCATCTTTCAGGCATGTTAGCAGCCTTTACATATTTTCTTCTTATTTCTTGTCAATTCCTTGGAATTTTATATTTTGGTGCTACCACAAATAAATGTTATATTTTCTAACTTGTTTTTGCTTATATATGGGAACTCCTAGGATTTTGTTTTGTTTTGTTGGTTCTTTTTAGTTATACATGACAATAGAATTCATTGTGAACTCTGGATTTTTAATACTTACTTTTAACTAGTGACCTTATCACTGACCTTATCAAGGTGTACCTGCATTTCTAAGAGCTGGCTTAGGTGAGAGTCCCTAGGTATTAAGAAGTGAGTGTGCAGAAAAACAGGAATGCTGATCTGTTTTCTTGACACAGGTAAGTGGATAGCAAGCGATTAACCTCTACTTGCAGAAAACCTTAGGAAGTGAGAGTCAGGCATGATTCTTCTCTCTCTCCCTCTCTCTTTTACTTTTGTAGTCAAAGTGGTGACCTCCTCAGTCCTTTCTCCAAGCTTTATAGCTAAATTCACTATTCAAAATGGGCACTCATTATTTCTGTCCATGAAGCCTTCAGCTTAAGCCTAAAGTCAGGTCAGAAGTCTCATTAATTTTTCAATTGATTTTTACAGTAAGCACTGTAGGAAGGAATAAGTTATAAATGGTGAAAGACCTATAGTATAATTGATAAAATATATGGTCCATTTTACTAATAGTCCAAAGTAACTAGAGTCTGGTTCTGTTATTTATTAATATAGAATCACAAATAATATATATACTATTTATCTAAGATTTGCTAGAAAAATCATTATGTTCTCACTTATTTTGTAAAGAAAAAGCAGACTCAGGTTGCAACTAATGACTTTTTAAGAGAAGATTGACTGTTAAGGGAATGAAAGGAGTACATATATTTACTCTTTACTTGCTACCAAATACTAAAATTAATTTCAAAGTGGTCTTCTGTGCAAAATGAATTTCCACAATTAGAAATACAAAGAAATAAACCAACATGATTTGTTAAAAAAAAAAAAAAGAGGATATTGTTAAAAAAAAAAAAAAAAAAACACACTGCCCAGTCCCCACAATCTACAAACAAAAAGCATAAGTGTATATGGGAAAGAAGGCAGCAAGGTACCTTCATCACAGTGCTCTTTATAAATTTCTAGCTTATGCTCATGCACATTTAGGACCCACCAGCTCAGACCACCACTTTTAGAAAAGAGGCAGACTACAGAGTGTATGAACTAATGTGTACAAAATTTCATGTGTCTTCTTACATCAGAAGCTTCAGAAGCTGAATAACCATACTAAAGACAAAATCAGCACATCACAGAAGCTATGGAAATGTTCCAAAGGGCCACGCAGTGCACACTGTTATCCCAGCCACACCAAAGACTGAGGCAGGAAGATTGCAAGTTCAAGGTCAACCTGGGCAACTTAGCAGTACCCTATTTCAAAATAAAAAATAAAAATGGGCTGGAGATGTGGCTCAGGGGTAAAGCTCTTGCTTAAGAGTGTGTAAGGTCCTAGGTTGAAACCCCATTACTGCAAAAAAGAAATGAAAAGCTCCAAAGGTTGGTCATATTCAAGGAGAAAATACCACTCAGCAATAACTATGCACACAATATGCTTATAGAAAATACCCATATCAGCTCTGCACCCTGAAGTCCCTACAAAGTATGGAGAGTATCCTAAACAAACTCGTTCTTGAGCTAATGAGACCAAAAACTACTCTGGCTTCAAAATAAACCATTAACATGTTCCTCTGCAGAAAGAAAATATGATGAACACCCAACATACTCCAAAAAACAGGGACACACTACTGTGAAAACTATTAACAGCTATTACTTTTATGTAAGATGGAAAATGCAACCTCAAATCAATCTTAATATATCTCAAAATTGTTCAGTAGTATGTGAATCCTAGCCAATATTTCATGAATTCCAGATAATTCTCAAAAAAACGAAATGACAAGCATAAAGTCTGAAGCACTCATATTCAAAGGGATCATGTCTTCTGGGTCATTAGCTTTCAGAATGAAATTATATTCTTTGGGACCTAAGTAGTGGAGATCCACTGGGCAAAGCAGGGCCACAGCAGCACAGCACTGATGTTTACCAAGTTGCTTAAATTCATCTCACACAAAAGCAGGCTAACAGAGCTCTCAGCAATGTGCATCACGGTGGATGGATGTCCTGCTCTCTCCAGGGAAAACCTCCACATAGCTACTTCCATAGTGCTTCTCTGTGGTATCTGCTCCCATAAGAACTGTAAACAGGGCTGTCCTTTCACAAATGAGACAGGAGGTTCAAAGATGCTAAAACTTATCTAAAACCACCCTGCTAATAAATGAGACACAGATGGAATACAAACCTCATTATCCTCTACTTTTATCACAGTTGTTATGGTTTGGATGTGAGGTGTTCCCCAAAAGCTCCTGTGCTAATGCAAGAACGTTTGAGGATAAAATGAAAGGACTATGAGAGTGACAACCTAACCAGACTGAATGGACCGACTGGGTGATAACTGTGGGCAGGCAGTACCGCCTGGAGGGGTAGGTCACTAGGGGCATGCCACGGTGACCTCTTCTCCCTCCCTATCTCTGCTGTCTAGCTGCCTCCAGCTGAGCTGCTTTCCTGCACTGCACCCTCGGGTCATGAGGTGTAGCCTCAAGTCGGCCATCGATGAACTGAGACCTCTGAAACCATGAGCCCCAACTAAACTTTCCCTCCTCTAAGTTATTCTTGTCAGGCACTTTGGTCGCAGTAACTCAAAACCTGATAAAAAACAAAAGCATTGTTTTCTACAATAGCATCCTAACTATAATATTTATATTCTTATTTTCAGTACACATTCTCATTGTTATTTCATTTTCTTTCCACATTTCTACAAATTACCTAGAAATAGAATCATCCACTATATTTCAAATAATGGAATGAGTTAAACTAAAATGAAATGTTGCATGTGGAATCACTTTGAAAGTATAAAATACAAAAGCAAGGTAACATTAAAAACAAGTGAGTCACCAAAAAGACAAATACTACATGATTCCACTCACATGAGATTTAGAGTAGTCAAATTAAAAGACAGAAAGGAGGATGGTGGTGGCCGGAGCTGGGAAAGTGGGGGATATGGAGCCACTATTTTTGTGGGTACAGAGCTCCAGTTTCACAAGATGAAAAGAATATGGAAATGGTGATGAAGACTGCGTGACATGAATATATGGAACTGTGCATTTAAAAATGGTTAAAATGTGTATTTTATGTTGTATGCATTTTACTAGAATTTTTAAAAGGAACAAAGTGAAAGGTAATGGTTAAAAAAAATTTTTTTTTAAAAAACAAGTGAAAGGAGCTTGGGATACAGCTCAGTGGCAGGCTGGCAGAAGCGAGGCCCTGGGTTCAAGGCCCAGTTTTTCAAAGGTTTTTTTTGTTTTAGGTACCAGGGATTGAACCCAAGGGTGCTTAACCACTGAGCAACATGCCCAGCCCTCAAAGTTTTTTCTAACAGATTAAAAAGCCCTTTTCCCCAAGCTTTAAGCAGGAGAATAACAGGAATTATTTCTTTCAAGGAAGAGAAAAGCAAGGTGAGTTTTTGATACATGGCCACCTACATTACAGAATTCAGAAATCACATGTCTCCTACTCAATCATTAGAAACAGGACTAAAAATATTTACCATTTACAGCTCCTCAGAACAATGGTCAGCACAGCAGAAAAGCAACAAAAATGAGGAGAACCACAAAGGGCTACAAAAGAAAGTGCTGCTGGTTCACCCAGCAAGAAAGTTCAGCAGGGAAGCGCCTTGCCCACCTGCCCGCAACCCCACCTGCACAGACAAATGGGCACCAGCAATGCTGGGAGCACAGGCTCTCTCAGACCAGAGAGGCAGTAGCAAGGGCAAAGAGTGAATCCTCCGAGACAACACACGGAGGATCTCATGAGGCTCCAGTTACCACGATACAGGTAAAAAATCAAACAAAGATGATTTTTAAATGACTTGTCATCAAGGGCACTAACTAAATATAAACATGCAATTCGATTATCGGAACAGCTACAATTCTTGCTCATATAATTACAAAATGGAAACATTACTCATGATAAAAGTCTGGACATCCCTAACACCTAGCCAGAAATGCAGGGGAAGGGTCTTTATTTAAAATGGATTGCATAAAGACAACTGGGGACACAAAGAACATGCTAACCCGTTAAGATTGAAAACACAGTTTTAACTTCCTCTAGAAAGTTCAAAGTGCGATTACCTGAGAGACTGCGCCACTATGTTTTCACATATTGTCAGACAATGATTCACACGGTCTTTCTTGGTAGCTGAGAGTTCCTTCTTTCTAAAAATAAAAAAAGAAAAGGAAGTGAACATGTTGAATTATCCACTTATTCCTTCTACACCTCAGGCATTCACTCAGCCAGCACTTCTCCAACACTGTGAACGAGCCACTACTCTCTGTGCTGGGGCCAGATGGGATCAGGACAGGGAGGCACAGAGGAGCAGAACCAAAGATTCCCAACCACGTGGCTCTCCCAAAATTCAGGTGACTCATGAAAGCAGCTCATTCCCCCCATCTCAGAGAGATGGAAAAATGAAGTGCCAACAATCACTTGCCCAAGGTCGGATAGGTAAGAAGTAACACAGCCAGGACTAGTCTTCTGGTTTGAAATCTACCCTGCAGCAGCTCACCAATTCACCTTCGATTCACTTTTTTTTTTTCATGTCAACATCAATGAAACTGGAATGCATCTTATAACCAATGCCATGTCACAGTTCAATTAGCAGCTTTTTTCTTTCTCAGCAGAACAGAAGATAATGGCATGGATCATGGTGAAGGAATGGTCAACTCGCTGAAACAATAATACCATACCTACTCTACGTACCAAGTTGCCTCCATTTCTCAAAATCACATTGTTAACTGACTACAGTCAGCATACAACATTGCCCTCTATAAGGTGTGGCTAACCACCTCTATATCCCCAATAGTCAGAAGCCTCTTATTAAGACTTCTCAGCAAGCAAAAGGAGATAAGCAGTCTGGTCAAGAAATCAGACTAATACCAGGCATGGTGGTGCATGCCTGTAATCCCAGCAACTCAGGAGGCTGAAGGAGGAGAATCAAGTTTAAAGCCAGCCTCAGCAACTTAGTGAAGCCCTAAGCAACTTAGGGAGACGCTGTCTAAAATATAAAAGTAAGGGGAGGGAGGCGGCGGCAGCGGGTGGCGCTGAGGACCCGCACCGCGCTGACTTCCTGTGCCTTTCACCGACTCCCGGGGAGCGCGGCCCGGCGGGGCAGGGCGGGGCGCGCGGGGGGTCTCCCGGAGGCTGCGTGCCGGAGCTTCCCTCTGGGCTTGGGCGGGGCGCTGGACTCGCGGCCGCCCTCCGCCTCTCCAGCTGGGAGCTGGCGGCCGCGTTTGGAGAGGGGAGCATCGCGTCTGGAGAGGGGAGCATCGAGGGCCTAGGCGGGGGCCTGGCGGGTGGGGGCGCGGAGGGGGAGGGAGGCGGCGGGGAAGGGAGGCCGGCCGCCATGGAGGACAAGGAGTCACCAAGGAGCTGGACCAGTGGGTCGAGCAGCTGAACGAGTGTAAACAGCTTAATGAGAACCAAGGGCGGACGTTGCGTGAAAAGGTGCGTTATCCAGAACGCACTACAATATGGAGAGGAAATCATGAAAGCCGACAGACTACCCAAGTGTATGGCTTCTATGATGAATGTCTACGGAAGTATGGAAATGCCAATGTTTGGAAGTACTTTACAGATCTATGTGATTGTCTTCCACTTACAGCTTTAGTAGATGGACAGATATTCTGCCTCCATGGGGGCCTCTCTCCATCCATCCATACACTGGATCATATGAGAGAGGGCCCAAGGTGTGATCTGCTATGGTCGGATCCAGTGAGCGTGGGGGCTGGGGCATTTCGCCACGTGTTGCTGGCTACACGTTTGGACAGACATTTCTGAAACATTTAACCATGCCAATGGTCTCACACTGGTTTCACGTGCTCACCAGCTTGTGATGGAAGGATATAATTGGTGCCATGATCGGAATGTGGTTACCATTTTCAGTGCACCCAATTACTGTTATCGTTGTGGGAACCAGGCTGCTCTCATGGAACTAGATGACACTTTAAAATATTCTTTTCCGCCTGTAATCCAAGCGACTTGGGAGGCTAAGTCAGGAGGATCGCGAGTTCAAAGCCAGCCTCAGCAACTTAGCGAGGCCCTAAGCAACTCAGTGAGACCCTGTCTCTAAAAAAATACAAAATAGGGCTGGGGATGTGGCTCAGTGGCCGAGTGTCCCTGAGTTCAATCCCCGGTTCCAAAAAAAATAAAAATAAAATAAAATACTCTTTTCTTCAGTTTGATCCAGCACCTCGTTGTGGAGAGCCTCATGTTACCCGGCTCACCCCAGACTACTTCCTGAGAATTCCTCCTGGGGAAATCTGCCTTTGTATGTGGAAGTATACCTGGCTTTAAAAAATAATTATTATTTATATATATATATATATATATACACACACACACACACACACACACATATATTTAAAAACAGAGCAACAGTAATGTGTGTTTCTGTAACAAACTGTGATCTGTTTTGGCATTAAACCACATCATGGACCAAAATGTGCCACACTAATGATGAGCATTTAGCACAATCTGAGACTGAGACCTAGTGCAGTGAGCTGTGGGTTTTCAGTCTGACAGCATGCCTGCTGTATTTGTAGTGACCATTTTCCTCTGGACTGTTCAAAGCAAAAAAAAGGTAACTAACTGCATCTTCTCTGCGCTTATTTGGAATTTTAGTTATAGTGTTTAACTGGCATGGATTAGTAAGAGCTGGAGTTTTATTTTTACAAAAATTTCACAAGCTGACTTCCACTTAATCCATTACCCTTTATTTTATTGAAATGTATAATTAACAAAGAAGTCTCCTTGGGAGTATGTTGTCATAACATTATAGAGATTTCCCTTCATTTAAACTAAATTACTGTTTTATGTTGATCTGCATATTTCTGTGTATTTGCCATGACAGTGCTTGCATCCTATTTGGTGTACTGAACAAATAAACTTTCCATTTTAAACAAAAAAATAAAATATAAAAGTAAAAAAGACTGGGAAGGTAGCTTAGTGGTAAAATGCCCCTGTGTTCAATTCCCAGTACTGAAAAAGAGAGAAAGAAAGCAGACTACAGTGCTTCCTTTCCACCCAAACCTATGGCTGCAGATGTCTTTAAAGTTGACACTATCAAAATAAGGTAGAGGGAGAACCCAAACAGGGCACTAAGTGGAAACAAACCAGAGACAACCAAGCTTTGAGGGGAACAAATTTTTAAAAAGTTTAAAAAAAAAAAAAACTAATCTATAAACACCTGTGATTATTTAATGCCTCATGTAATCTACAGGATCCCAAAAGTATACAGGAAGGCACAGACTATTAACACTGCACAGATCCACTGTAGGAACACCCTTCAAAAGGCATTTCAGGTTTGGCCGGGGAGGAAAACAGGAAAGGGGACCCTCCGAAGAGTAAAAAAGTGAAGTCAGGGGTCATGAACAACATGCAGGGGCTCCCAAAGAGAAAAGAACCAGAGCCTGAATGTTACTGCCAGGGCCTGGCATTATATCGGTTGGGGAGCAACATCTCTTCCCTAAAAAGGACTTTTACTGACGAGTTACACTGCAGACTGCTAACTGCCCCCTGAAACTTCATTTTTCCCTTCTTAGATGTATGGCCCCAGTTAGAAACGCCCTGTCTAGCCTCCTAGCAGCTAGCCGTAGGCAGGTGCCTGTCCCACAGATGAAGTGGAAACAGAAGTGGACTCCCTGCCTCACTTGCTTGGCTTTCATCTGCCTCCACACAAACATGCCTGACACCCAGCTTTTGACTATGCAGATGACAATGAAAGCAACAGAACAGAAGGATCTTGGGTCCAAGATGACCATAAGCAGCCAGCCCCCAGATCTCCCATCCTCAGAAGTCCCTCACTTCAAAAGTGCAATGACAGAAATGACCCAAACTGGTCACTGTGAAAGATCAACAAAATGCTGCAGCCAGACAAGGGAAAACTATTTGGCCATGAACAGGAACAAACCACCAAAGGGACACAAGGACATAGAACAGTACACTGTGTTTGGAGAAATAAGCTAGACTCCAAGCCTACACTGGTGATTCTATTTTTAGAACATTCTGGAACAGACAAAACTACAAGAATGGAAAACCGTTCACTAATTTCCAGGGAAAATAAGTTGAGAAAAAGAGGCACGGAGAGGTTTGGGGGTAAGAGAACTGCTCTAGAGCTTGATTATGAGAGTAATTACAAGGCTTTTTGCATCTGTCAAAACTCACAGAACTGAACACTAAAGAGAACAGTTATACTGTATGTCAATTATGCCTCAATGTAAAGAAAAAACACTGTGAGAATAAAAATGCTCTTTTCCTTGAACCACTGATTAAAGCCTGTTACAGCAGCTGAGCTTTACAACAGCCATCAGGAGAACTAGAGAACGCTGACCATGTCAAGCATGCAGGATCTCACTCACTCACCAGCCCTGCTACCCTTTGATTTCCAAAGTGAAGACCTGTCCAAGGCACGAGCATGTGCTGGATGTGGAATTGCTACACTGGGGCCTAAGAGGGCTCCACTGCATGGTGGCAATGCAAAGAAAGGGTGATGCACATAAACTCAATGGTGGTCACAATCTGGAATCTTCAGCAATGTTGGAGTCCAAGCAGAACCTTCATGACTATGGAGTCTCCACTTCCAGGCCTGAAAGGCAGTGAGCTGAAAGGTAGGATCATAGCAAATCCCTGCTCACTGGGTCCAACTTTCCCATCCCCAATGCTATTAGCTCAGCTAATAGCAACATGGTCAACAGGGATTTTTCTCATGGGCCCACTGTGATGGATGGGCTGTGGCTGCCCAGAGCAGCAGGCCTCATCTGCCTACAAGAAGAAACCCTGTCATGCTAAATGACTGGGGAAGAAGGTCTCCTAAAGGAGGCGATTCCCAAGGTCCCTTCGGCTGTTGCTAGAGTTCACTAGGCATGCACTGAGGAAAGTAGCATGTCAACATGCCAACCATCTACGTAGTTAAAATTCAGTGTGGGGGCTGGGGTTGTGGCTCAGAAGTAGAGCCTTTGCCTAGCATGTGTTCGATCCTCAGTACCACATAAAAATAAAATAAAGATGTTGTGTCCCCCTACAACTAAAAAATATATTAAAAAAAAAAAAAGACAATTCAGTGTGGGATCCAAAGTGCTTATCACTCAAGAGAGTCATCAGAATACTAAGAAAGCCTGAAAAAAACCCTGCCAGGCACAACACACACACACACCTGTAATCGCAGTTGCTTGGGAGGCTAAGGCAAGAGGATCTGAAGTTCCAGGCCAGCCTCAGCAACCTAGCAAGGCTCTAAGAAACTTAGTAAGATTCTGTATCAAAATAAAAAATAAAAGGGCTAGGGATGTGGCTCAATGGTCAAGCACACTCATACCTTGTTGGTGGGACTGCAGATTGGTGCAACCACTGTGGAAAGCAGTATGGAGATCCCTAAGAAAACTTGGAATGGAACCACCACTTGACCCAGCTGTCCCACTCCTCCATTTATACCCAAAGGACATAAAATCACATACTCCAGTGACACAGTCACATCAACGTTTATGGCAGCTCAATTCACAATCGCTAACCCATGGAACCAACCTAGGTGCCCCTCAACAGATGAATGGATAAAGAAAATGTGGTACATATACACAATGGAATATTACTCAGCCTTAAAGAATGAAATTACGGCATTTGCAGGTAAATGGATGCAACTGGAGAATATCATGCTAAGTGAAATAAGCCAGGGTTGAGAACAGCTGGCTCTTCAGCCACTCTGGAAAAATGCAGTCATTTTAACTCCACCTGCAAAAAGACACGCACCTCGGTCAGCCTGCTTGCTCTAGGGTGCAGGGGAGCACCTGCACAGGTGCACGCATAGCAGGTAGAGCAAGGACGTCACACACACTGAAACATAATTTTTAAATTACCAAAGAACTAATCCTGAAAATATCAATTCAGGCCCTCTCACCTAAACTTATCTATAGAATTATGTAATTTTAAGATTATGCTTGATTACCCAAAGAAGTTGGATTATGCTGAATTTTAAGATTGGCCTGGATTACCAAAGGAAGTTGGAAGCTCACCGTCAGTCCTCACCAGACTTGCACACACCCAAGCTGCAATCAGGACTGGGGTCTAGCAGCAGCATCACCTGCAGGTCCAGGACTGAGAGGGCCACGCAGGGACTCAGGGTAGCCAATTTCTCAGCAGCTGATCTCTAGCTTCTGCCAAGTGCTGTGTTCATGTGAAAGGGCTCCTGAACAATTAGGGGGTCTTCAGAGGAGGTTTTTAAGAAGGAATAAGATACCAACTCATTTGGAATTACACTTCATACTTTCTCAAGTAGTGATGGTTAAGAAAAGCATGCTTAGTTCATCACTGAACATGGTGATACACACATACACACACACACATATATAATAATGGTATCATGTTTTGACTATCCAAATTCGGTCTCTGAAGCAGCAACATTCTGCAGCCTTCTGAAAGTCTAATGACTTGGATGTGACATCACCATTCATCATGAAGAGATAAGAAACCATCTGTAGAAGATACCGAAAGATCAGTTATGCCACATTAAAATTTCCTAAAATAGAAGACAGACTGAGGTGTGATTATATACTGAACAATTTGAGTATTGCGAGTAAAAGTGTTCCTCCTTATTAACAGATAATTATGCCAAACTTAGACCCTGTTGCAAAATAAAAAAAATAAAAAGTGGCAAAGCACCCCTGGATTCAATACCCAGTACCAAAAACAAAAATAACACCAAAAGAAGTCTAAAGTGAATTCACTTAAAAACAACGACTGAAGGTGGTGCACGCCTGTAATCCAAGCGACTTGGGAGGCTGAGGCAGGAGGATCACAAGTTCAAAGCCAGCCTCAGCAACTTAGCAAGGCCCTAAGCAACGCAGTGAGACTCTGTCTCTAAATAAAATACAAAAAAGGGCTGGGGATGTGGCTCAGTGGTGGAGTGCCCCTGGGTTCAATCCCCAGTACCAAAAAAAAATAAATAAATAATAATAATAATAACAACAACAACAACAATAATTGTGGCATATTCATACAATGGAGTATTACTTAGCAGCAAAAATGATCAAACTAGCCATTCACAGAGGCACACCCTTGTGCCTTAGCAACCTGGAAGGCTGAGGCAAGATTTCAAGTTCCAGGCCAGACTGAGCAACTTAATGAGACCCCATCTCAAAATAAAGAAATAAAAAGGGCTGGGCTGGGCTGGTGGTGCAGCTCAGTGATAGAATGTCCCTAGGTTCAATCACTGGAACAACAACAAAAAAAAGTCACACTACACATTAAATCTTTAAAATATAACATTAAACAACGGGCTATGGACACAACTCATTGGTAAAGCACTTGCCTGGTATGTGCAGGGCCCTGGGTTAATCCCCAGCAACCCTCCACCCAAACAAACCGGGCCAACCAAAGAAGATTAATATTTAAAGATGTCTGCTTGTGTGGTAAAACTAGACAGCAAAGCAAGTAATCACCACAAAACCAGGAAGGCAGCTAAGGGGGAATATGAGGAAAAAACACTGAAGGCAGGGCCTCTGGGGTGCAGAGGACCAATGCTGTTCCCTGACTGGACGGCAGTGACTAGTTGGACACGCTGCTTGGCAAGTACATTTCATAATATAAAAGAAAACGATTCGAAAGCATGACACTGGTTAAGGAGGAAAAAAATAATAGAGAAAATACTTATCTTGAACAACAAAGTAGAAAGGATGAAGTGTTTTGTGCTTCAAGTGTTTTGTGTAGTCCATAATTCCCAATACCCATTTTATAAATAACTATATCCTGAAAACTTAGTATGAGTTAGACACTGTCCTCATACATCTCACATTCTAGGACAGGAGTCAGGCACACAGAGAAGTAACCTGCCAGTGATGCTCACAAAAAACAAAGCAGGGGAAAGGGACTGGAAAGGGACAGATCAGTTGATGAGTCTGCATGAGAAGCCTCAGGCCATGTGCTCATCTAATCCAGAGTTGTAAAAATGGAAGGATATAACTACGATGCAAACAGACACACCACAGGTTTACTTAAGAATACAAGAAGGGGGGCTGGGGCTGAGTGGTAGAGAGCTCACCGAGCATGTGTGGGGCGCTGGGTTTGAGTCTCAGCACCACATAAAAGTAAATAAGTAAAATAAAGGTATTGTGTCCATCTACAGGAAAAAAAAAAAAAGGAATACAAGTAAGGCCGGGGCTGGGGCTGAGTGGCAGAGCGCTTGCCTAGCACATGTAAAGCACTGGGTTCGATCCTCAGCACCACATTAAAATAAATAAAGGTATTGTGTCCATCTGCAACTAAAAGTCAATAAATAAATCAATTTAAAAATAAATAAATAAATAAAAATACAACGTAGTTTGGATTGGAGAGCCTACACACAGGATCCCCACACCACAGTCTATACAACAGAACACGCCATGAAACCTTCCTGCTAGTGAGTTGACTCTGCGACAGCAGCCATTAGAAGATGCAATTCAAAAGCCAATCTGTCCCTAAACACACACAATTACTGTGTCAATAAAATATAAAAATATATTTTAAAAATATTACACTGAGTGAAAAAAGGCACTTATGAAGAGATTCGATGATGTACAATTCCATTCATAGGAAACATCCAGAAGAGGCCACGCCAGAGACAGAAACTGATTAGTAGTTGCCTAGGGTTGGAGAGGAGAATGTGGAGTGCCTGCTCGTATGGTGTGGGGTCTCTCCAGGTGACGAAATGTTCTGGAATTGATGGAAGTGAACAACCTTGTGAATACACCAAAAACCCTTGAGCTGTAAAATGGTGAGTTACGTAGTTTGTGAATTATCACCTCCATTTTTTAAAAAAATTATCCACAAATTCTGTCAGCTCTTCCCCAAAAGAGATCTAGAACCTGATCACTTCTTACCACCCTCCCTGTGGCTACCACTCTAACACAAGCCACAGCAATTACTCCACTAGCCTCCAGGCTCCTCCCTGTGACCAGGGAGGCTTTTATGGAGATAAGTGCAGATTCTCCTGAAGCCTAAGAAGTCTAGTGTACACTTCACTCAGTTTCCCCACTGGTAATATTTTGCAAAAGTATGCCATATCACAACAAGAACAATCAGCACTGACACGCAGCCACACACAGCTCAGGACAGTGAACATTTCCATCAAAAGGACCGTGTTCTGCCCTTAATTACCAACTCACCACCTTCCGCCTCCCTTCCACATCTCCACACCATTACCCTATCCCTAACCCCTGGCAACCACCAACCCATTCTCCATTCCTAAAATGGTGTCATTTTTCAAACATTATATAAAGGGAATCATACAATAAATAAAAATGTGGGGATTGGCCTGTTCACCGGCACAATTTCCTTGAGATTCATCCAGATCACTGCAGCTATCAGCAGCTGAACTCCTCTTTACTGCCAAGCAGTTTAAACAGTCACCTGTTGAAAGACTTCTAAGCTGACGGTGAATTTGGGGATGTTACAACTAAAGCTGTGGGGAATACTGGTACACAACTTTTTGTGTGAACCTGTTTTCGTTTCTCCGGGATTAACACCCAGAAGTACGGCTGCAGAGTCACAGAGAAACTGCAGGCTGGATTATATAAGGAACTGCCAAACTGCTTTTCAGAGAAGCCGAAACATTCCCTGTTCCCACAAGCAGGGATGGAGCGCCCCACCCTCCACAGCCGCACCAGCATTTGGTGCTGCCTTTTAAAAACACAGATCACTCGTCTTCCCACACAAGCCGTTACTGGCGTGAAGGCCTCTACAAGAACCACCTCCACTCTGGCCTCCCGCTCTAACCAGGTCCCCTACCTCTGCCCTTCACTTTGCCACTGGCCACCCGCCTTCCCTGTGATGTGGAAGGCATTCCTACCTTCTGCTGCTCTACCTGGACCTCTCCTCACATACCCATATGCTCACCCCTCTTCTGCTCCAGTGCCACCTCGCCGTGTGGCTGGCCTTCAGACCCTGACCTCTCCTCTCAGTCTGCTGCTGTTCTCCAGTGTCTCTCATCACTGGTCCTGTTCACTGTTTTAACCCTCAGGCCCAGGACAGTGCCTGGCACACGCTAGGTGCTGTGTGAAAGGGATCCTTCTGGGTCGCCAGTCAGACCCAACCCAGGAGCTCCACAGCTGGGAGCAGCTACCCTGGCTCAATGGCTCTAGGACAGACACGTCCCATGGCCCCAGCTGCACAAGCACACACGCAGCACCGGCTCCTCCCTCCCAAAAGCAACGACAGAGGCGAGGCCCACTGTGGAGCTCCTCAACTCTGTTCTGCACATAAAGCACTCACAGAACTTGTTAAAATGCAGACTGACTCGTTAGGTCCAAGGTTGGAGAGAAATGCTGCACTCTTCAAAGCTCCCAAGAGACACCAAACAAGTGGCCCTGAGATCACACTTGAACAGCAAGGATCTCTGGCACATCTTAACACAGATCCTGGTCCTAAGCTGATTCAATTTACCACAACATTAAAAAGTTCCTTCTAGCTGTCTGAATACACTAAATGTGCTGAGGGTGAACCCACTCAGAGGACACTTACCAAATGGCTGGCTCTCCTGCAGGGGCTGGTGGTGATGGAGATGGAGCCTCTTAAGGTGCAAGAACATACCACTCGCACATTCCAAAGGCAGGAAAATGGGAAAGCTTTGCCTGTACATCTCCTAAAGTTCTTTTAAAAAGAAATTTAGCCAGGCACAGTGACACATGCCTGTAATCCCAGCAGCTAGGGAGGCTGAGACATGAGGATTGCAAGTTCAAAGCCAGTCTCAACTTAGCGAGGCACTAAGCAACTCAGTGAGATCCTGTCTCTAAATAAAATATAAAAAGGGCTGATGATGTGGCTCAGCCTGGGTTCCATTCTCAGTACCCCACCCCCAAAAATCTACAAATTAATTACTAAGAACTATATACACTGCTATGAAACAATATCTACAACATACTGTTAAGTGAAAAAAATACAAAAAAGTGTCCTGCAAACAAAAGGACACATTTAAATGCTTGCCTGTGCATTTAAAAATCTGGAAAAAATAAAAACAAAAAATAAATGAACATCTGGGAAGAAAAAAAATCTGGGAATAAGACAAATAATTGTTATTTTTAGAAAGTAAGACGAAGAGGACAGACTGGGAGAAAGGTTCTGCTTTTCATCTTCTGTTTGTCTGAAGATGTTTTTACAGTGTCTATGTGTAGCTTTTATAACTTTTTAAACTAGTTAACAAAAGCAGTCAAAAAGAAGTTTCCCAAAAGGAGTCCTTTCACTATTTTAATCTAGGAGTGGGCAACTGCAGTCTGCCTGATTTTAGCCAGTGCACATGCTAAAAAATGCTTTTACATTTTTAAATGACTATAAAGTTTTAAAAAGATTGTTAAGCCAGGTGTGGTGGCACACACTGTAATCCTAGTGGCTGGGGAGGCTAAGGCAGGAGGATCACGTCAAAGTCAGCAACTCAGAGAGACACTGTCTCTAAATAAAATATTTAAAAAGGGCTGGGGATGTGGCTCAGTGGCTAAATGCCCCCAGGTCCAATCCCCGGTAGCAAAAAAAAAGAAAGGAAGGATTGTTTTATGACATGTGAAAATTACATGAAATTCAAAATTTCACTGTCATTATTTACTATGTGACCATTTACATAAAGTTTGCCAATGCTGGTGGACTGCAAGATTTAATTTTACTAGTTTACTAAGTTTAATTCAATCATTATTCCTAATTCTACCTTGTAAAAATAACAAAATCAAAATTGCATTGTGTGGGCTGGGGTTGTGGCTCAGTGGTGGAGTGCTTACCTGACACATGTGAGGTACTGGGTTCCATCCTCAGCACCACATAAAAATAAATACAATAAAGGTATTGTGTCCATCTACAACTATTTAAAAAAATTGCATTGTGAGGTGAGGACAAGTTTCTTGTTTTGTTGCAGCTCTTGGAAAATGTTGGCTCCAGATACTATTGAAAAAATTTAAGGTTGATAAAAATACAAAGACTAGTAATTTCTCACAGTACCTTGGAGGTTGAGAACAGAATGTGTTCACACTCAGGCAGTCTCTGATGCGGACAGCACCTTCCTACTGCAGGTGCCCACCACACCCACACCGCTGGGCTCACCTGGGCAACGTCCTCCTGCAGTGAACACACTGCCCAGCCCAGTCTCAGAGAACCAGAAGGGGAAGGCAAGGACAGGAGTGAGGCGGGGCACTGCTGCCCAGGGGCCACTGCTATAGGCCGAATTCCCCAACTCCACCCAGAAATGCCTGCCACTGAGTGGAACAAGGAGCCACTGGCAGGGCCCAGCAGGGTAATGGAAGATTTCTTCTTGGCAATCTGATTTAGAATTCACAATTTGTTCTCTTAAAAAAAAAATCTTTAAAAATGGTGGTTCACTTCCACCATTAACACTGTTCCTTGTAAGTTAAACAAGTTAGTGGGTTTTGGTTTAAAAAGCTAAGCATATTTACATTGTTTTAGTGGGAACTCTCCCCTCTCACCCCTTGAATTTCCAACAGTGTTCTCACAAATTACTTTGAACAGCAACCTGTCTGAGTTCTCAGGAGTTACATGGAACACGTGTTTTTTGGCTCCACATTTATAGGGCAGCTGAAGGGGTAAAATTCTTTGGTTGATAAGTCACATGCAAATCCCTCCATGTGTCAGGAGTCAGAAGGTTGGGGGACAGCTCCTGCAGGTACTCAAGCAGCTAGGCCAGTGAGAGTGAGACCATACAGGACCTGCCATTCATCCAAAGCTGAAGGACACTGAGGATGTTCCTAGCACCTGGCATGAGTTCTGTAGGCACTTACAGCAACAGCCACGCCCACCACGAGGGAAGCAGGGAACTGAGGGTGCAGTGGACAGGGAGGGCCCTCTGCCTGACAGATGAAGCAACATGACTCATGCCAGCCCAGCATCTGGTGGCGGGTGAGAGCTGAGACTTTGCTGACAGACTACTTAACACCCTGGCCTATTGTTTAGAGTAGGGTCCAGAGGTTCTCCAAAGCTTTTGAAAGGTGACTGAAGTAGTGTTCTTCTTTTTAGAAGATATCAGAAATCAAATCCAAAGGCATTTATGTGAAGCTGGTACTTGAAAACGGCTTTTTAGACATTAGTAAAGAAACCAACCTAACAATCCAAGGTTCTCAAACATTCCTGCCAACTACAGGAACACAGACAGACACAGGAAGGATCTGAAAAAGCCCCGCACTCAGATATATATGAACATACTTTAAGACCTGCAGAGGCCAGTGGGCCTCCCCTGCAGGAAAAGTGTGGCTTTGGAAGTGAGCTTCACAACAATCAGTGAAGAACAAAGGCCCAGACTAAAAGCTGATGAGAGGTCTGAGATGCACGGACTGGGCAACTCAGAGAACTGGGCAGAAAAGCCTTCCACAGCAACAGACCCAGGACAACCGTTGGGTTCTCGATGACTGCTGCTGAGGGAAAACAGTCACCATGTTCAAGAGGGCAGGGGGACACACTGGGGACAAAGCAAGGAGATCTGGATTTGGTGGTCTCTCGGGAGTAGAAGCCATCCTCGTGACTAGGAACCAGCCCTGGGGCCTCAGGGCGTGCTCTATGCAGACTGCCTTCCTGATGTCTCCGCTTTCGCCTCCTCTCCATGCTACAGCAAGACAGACTGTTTGGGTTTTCTTCAGCTGTTCCTGGACACCTGGTCAGCAGGAGGCAGCTCCTAGAAGAGCCCAGCACACCTCTTGCTGCCCAGCACCATCTCCCTGCCCTTGCCCACCTTAGAGTCCTGCCCATCAGAACAAATGAGCAGGGGAGTTCTTTTTTTTTTTTTTTAAATTAAATTCAGGGTCACTTAACCACTAAGCCACATCCCCAGTCCTTTTTATATTTTATTTAGAGACAGGGTCTCGCTGAGTTGCTTAGGGCCACACTAAGTTGCTGAGGCTGGTTTTGAATTTGCAATCCTCCTGCCTCAGCCTCCCAGGTGGCTGGGATTACAGGTGTGCACCACCACACCTGGCCAAGGGAGTCCTCTTTTATCACCATCCCCAGACATGTGGCTCGAAATCTGGACGGCAAGGTCCTCTGAGCAGCCACCTTCACATACAAAACAACCCTCTCCCACCTATGCCGTTTGGGCTAAAGAAAATGATAAACTTTCAATACTCTGTATCTTAAGTTTCGGGTCTGGCTACAAGCAGAGCAGTAGTCTCTTAGTAGAAGGAGATGCTGGATTTGCCTCCCAGTGGGTTCAGGACCCTTGTTGTGAGAGTGAGATCCTGGTCCAGCCTGGGCTGGTGACTGTCAGCTATGGTGTGGGCTCAGACGCCTTGGTGTGGTCCACTCCACTCAAGCTGCCCTTCTCTCCCAACTCTTCTTGGAATTAGGTGCTCACTACAGCCTTTAGAGTCTGGCTTTGGGTCTTCTTCACACAAGAACACGTAATCCTCGGGTTTCTTTGATTGTGCCAAGGGTGAAGTGGCAGTGACTAGGTACCCAAAAAATGTCACTGGTCTTCCCACTAGGTGGGTTCAGATGTTGTGGGGTCTGCACAGGATTCAATTCATCAAAGATAACCCTTCATTCCCCCTGGGGAGTTTGTCCCTTTGGGTACATTTTAAGGTTCTTCAATTAGTCCAAAAACATTCAACACAATCCTATTAGGCCTACTTGAAGGAACAGCTTCTTCCAGACTTTCAAAAAGATGGCTGGATTCTAATCCTGAGGGCTTCCTTATTCTACAGCCTGGCAGCTGGCCTCAGCATCCATGCCCTGGAACATATCTGCCACTTCCCCGTGCCTCCTCAAGACTTCATATTGTTAACTTCATCCCCCAAATTGATCTAAAGATTCAATGCATGCCAAATCAGAATCCCAGATGGTTTCTTTGTAGAAACTGACAAACTGATCCTACAATTCATCTGGAAATGCAAGGGACCCAGAATAGCTATAAAAATCTCTAAAAAGAACAAAGTTGGAGGACTCACACTTCACAAAGTGAAACTGTGATATAAACTTCAGTAATCAAGACTGCAGGGTACTGACACAGGACAGACATATAGATAAGAACTGGGAGTCCACAAATCTATACATTTATGAGCAGTTAATTTTCAATAGGGTGCCAACACAACTCAATGGGGAAAGATTGTTCTCTTCGAAAATCGTACCGAAACAACTGGCTATCCACAAATAACAAAAAAGTTGGACCTCCACCTTACCACGTACAAAAATTAACTCAAAATGGATCAGACCTACATGTAAGAGCTAAAATTTTTAAATTCTTAGAAGAAAACACAGGAATAAATCTTTTTGACTTTGGATTAAGCAATGGTTTCTTAGACAACACATCTAAAGCATAGCAACCAAAGATAAAATAAAAAGGAACTGGACTTCATCGAAATTTAGAACTTTTGTACTCCAAAGGGAGATTTTACAAATCGCATATCAGAAACGGGTCTAATATTCAAAGGGAGATAGATTTGTATCTATCTTTGTAAGGGAGAAAGATTTTACAAATCACATATAAGGATCTAATATCCAAATACATAAAGAATGGACGAAAATAACAAGAAAAAAATAGAAATAACTCAACTAGAAAATAGGAGAGAATGAAGACAAGTGCTTGTAAGCTAAGTGTAAGAAAGTCCGGGTCGCTAGTCTTACTGCTGAACTTCCTCAAACAGACTTTTTGTCTTATAATGACCTCTTACCTCTGCCCTGTTCAAGCTATTACAACAGGGTTTTTGCCATTTGCAGTTGAAGGTAATCCTAACCAAATTAATACCAACTATAGCTGCGTTTTATTGTACTTAGTCAAGTCCTATTGGTTCTACCTTCAAAATCCAGTCACTCCTCACCTTGCCCACTGCCCATACCCTGACATAATTCACCATCATTTCTCACCCAATGAGAAATGCAATGGCTTCCAGCTGGTTTCCTGTTTTCTGTGTTCCTCTTCACTCCACTATCAAAGTTCATTTCAAAATGGAATTCAGGGGCTGAGGATATAGCTCAGTTGGTAGAGTGCTTGCCTCACACACACAAGGCCCTGGGTTCAATCCCAGCACCACACACACACACACACACACACACACACACACAAATTGTGAGCATCTATTCCACCACAAGAAAAGTGGTATTGATCTGGTAAAACACCCCCTCCATCCCTCTGACCTCACATCCTACTACAATCTCTCCTTAACTCAAGTCACCCAGCAAAAATGACCTCCTTGCAGTTCCTCCCACAGGGAAGCTTTGGACATGTTCCCACTGAGTGTGTATGGAACATCCCTCCTCCAGACACCTGTGCATTAGATCCTCGACCCTCTTCAGGGCTGTATTAAAAAGTCATGAAATCAGTGGACATTCCCTCAACACCCTATTTAAAACATTGACACTTTATTAGGTGGGATGTTTCCTAGTTCCCTTCCCTGTTTTACTGTTCCTCTTCATTTATTACTAACATGTTATACAATTTCTCTCTCTTGCAGTCTCCACTCCTCCCTAGAATGAAAGCTTCATTAGGGCATAGCTTTGTGCACTATGGAGCCCTGCAAAGTGCCAGGCACACAAAAGACAGTAAACACTTACTGATGAATAAATACAACTACCATCAGGGAAAAACTAGGTGGGAATCTGAAGGAGAATGTGTCAAAGGCAAATGTCAACTGCCCCATAACTGTTAGGGCTCTGGGAAGCATGCCTCCTGACTTGCAGAGACTGTAGCCAGCCCCACACAGAAGTCCTGCAGCCTCCATGCTGAGCAATGGGGCTCAAATGGGGCTGTGACATTACAGTGTCCCGCAAAAGAACAAGAACCATAAAAATAGAATAGATACTTTCCAAATTGCTTTGGCCAGTCTTGTGATCTAATGCACAGGTGTCTGGAGGAGGGATGTTCCATACACACTCAGTGTGAATGGTTCAGTGACAGAACCAGGCACACAGGAGAAAGGGGTGGATCTGCATCATGTTAATGTATTACTTATGCAAAAATAATAGATTAAGTTTGTTCGAAGCAGCCTCCCAGCAGTAAGGTCTTCCTTCCCACCCAGGGCCCTGCTTCCTGTTTACACAAGATACATGCAATGTGTGAACTTCCATGACTCCTACCATCTAGAAAGGCACTACAACAAGACTTTATAATGACAAGAAACTACTTGTGTAAGTCAAATTGTTTTTTAAAAATTTCACCTTTTAGAAGAAAAATTTATTCCAACAAGACAACATTACTCTCCAAATCCTCATTTTCTAATTAAACTTTCGGGACAGGGCAATGATTCTATAAGAAACATAAAGAATAAGAAATATTACTAAAATGAATGATTCTTAATAGAGTGAGATTCTTTAAGGTGCTGCTTCCTGAAAACTCTCATTGCCATCCATCTTGTACAAATTCCCATCAGAAATAAAACGCTCAGAGGTCTGAGAAAGGCCTTAACTGCAGCAGAGCACAGGCCCAACATTCAGCATACAGACTTCCAGGGTAAGCCCATGGTTCAGTTAGACATTTTTTTTAAAAACAATTTTTTAGATGTTGATGGACCTTTAATTTATTCATTTATATGTGGTGCCAAGAATAGAACCCAGTGCCTCACACATGCTAGGCAAGCACTCTACCACTGAGCCACAACCCCAGTCCCAGCCCCAGTTAGATATTATTAATGGTCTTTCTCTGTTCCAAAAATTCTCCCCAAAATGAGCAGCAGAGACCCCTAGCTTCCAAAGAAAAACGGATGTCAGCAATGAAGCAAACAGTATCTTTTTTACTGGCACACCTGAGACGTTTCCAGAACCTGTAGATGTCCCATGTTCTAGCAAGCTTGACTGAAATATTGGTGAAATGTACAACTCATTCATCTTCCCGCAGCAAACCACTCCCCACTAATGTGTCGGTTTAATTTTCAACAGAAAATAGGAAATACACTTCAGTCTTCTCCTAATATGCCAGTCAAGTCTACTAATTCTCTACGTAGTTCACCACTTACTGGGCAATCAGCACTCCTGCAAATCCTGCAGACCAACTTAAATTAAAATAAGCGAGTCTCTCGGGTGATGCTAAAATCCTGTTACTACACTGCCATCAAGAATTAAACGCCTCGTGCAGGAAGCGCCTCAAGTCACAGGCTGTCTGAAGTGCCACTTGGAGAAGGAACCTCCCATTGGACGCATCCTCGCTCCCCCGCCCCCACCCCCCGAGCCGTCCGAGAAGCATGATGTCACCCACTATCCCGCAGCGCGCGCCCCAGCCCGGCCCCGCTCCAGGCGAGCAGCGCCCCGAGCTCTCGGAGCTCCCCGCGCTCCGGCCTGCGGGAACTGCCACGGCCCCCGGCACTCGCCCACCACAGTCACGGTTCCTCGCCAACCAAGAGAAGCAAGTTCGCTCCCTAACTCTCCACTAGCTGGGGAGGGTGAGAGGACCGGGCGACGCCCCTCGACGAGTTTGGGACAGGCCTCCCGGCAGAGGGCGGAGGGCGGAGGGCACCGTAGCGAGGGAGGGCGACCCTCGGCGGGGCTGCGCGGAGGCCGTCGCCCGCGCGCAGGCTCAGGTCGCGGGGGCCGCCCGGACTCACGGTCTGGGCAGCGGCTCCTCGGCCACAGTCGGGCCGGGCGGCGGCGGCGGGGGCGGCTGCAACTGCGGCGGCGGCGGCTGAGGCGGCGGCGGCGGTTGCTGCTGCTGCTGCTGCTGCTGAAAGGACTTGAGGGACTCAAAGGCCTTCATCAGCTTTTCCAGGGTCGCCATGGCGGCCTCCCGCTCCGCGGGGCAGCCCCCGGAGGCCTCGGGCCGGCTCGTGCAACGCGGCGCCACTCAACAGAGGGGCAATGAATGGGGCTCGGCGCCGCCGAGAGAAGCGGAACCCAGGCGCCCGGCCATCTTGGACCAATCCCGGCAGCCCCCGCGGCGCCCTGCGTCTCGCGACGCAGGGCTGGCAGAGGCGGGGCCACGCAAGGCCGGCGGGATTGACAGCCCGAGGCGAGACCTCCGCCAATGGCCAGCTGGTGCGCTGGCCCACCTCGGCCTCCATACAGTCGCCCTTTACAGCCACCACCCCTCTGAGATCGCGGCGCCCCGCCTCCGCAAAGACGCAGGACTCGACGGAAAGGGGGCGTGGCTGGTCGCGATAGGCGGGGCAAAGCGGGGGGGGGCGGATGAGGCGTGGTCGTGTGAGGGGCGGGTTGGCTTGTGGGCGTGGTCACGGGGCGGGGCATGGGAAGGGAGGGGTGTGCTACCCGCGCGGACGCTGCGAGTGGAAGGGCCACGCTTCCGGCGGGAGGAGAGTCTGGGAGCCCCCGGGAGGGGGCGGGCTTGCGGGGAAGGCCCCGCGCGACTCCCGGCCTCTCCGCCAGAGCCAGCGCTGGGGCGCGGAGCTGGAGGCCGTACGTGACCCCTTGTCCGCCGAGCTGGCGGTTGGCCAGAGCCAGGGACTTGCCTGACAGCCGAATGGAGAGCGTGTTGGGGGCTCCCTCCCTGGCGGAGGGAGGCAGTGAGTGACCCCTGCTCAGTACGCGGGGGCCCGTGTGGCCCGCGGCCTCCGGAACTGGTCCTTACGGGCTGACCAGCCCACTTGAGAGGAGACGTCTCTGTGGTTGTCCTGGCGACCTCAGGGAGGAAGCAGAGGGAGGACAGGGTCTGGGGCAGGCGCAGGTGGGCCGTGGCTGCTGCCTGAAGAGGCTGCAGTTAGTGCCGTGAGAAGCAGCTTTGACCTCAGAGACTCTCCACAGGAAGGACTCTCCAGCCCAGGGGTGTTCCCTGGGTGGAGAGCACTCTGCCCTGGGCACTGGGCAGGCCTCCCAAGGCATCCTTGTGCCCAAGGGGTGCAGACAGGCGCCGGGCAGGTCCTGGTTTCCAGGGTCTCCCTGTCTGGTGGGAAGGTAGGATTAGAAGCAGAGCAGCACAAAGGGTGGGGGGACACCAATAGGTAGCTGTCGCAACATGTGCAGCAGAAAGTGGGTTGACCCCAGAGACTGCGGTGAGGGCAGAAAGTAGGTTGACCCCAGAGACTGCGGTGAGGGCAGTGATGAGTGGCTACAGCCTACTCAGGCAGGACATACCTGCCATTCAAAGTCCCTGTTCGGGTGTCCACAGTTCACACTTCCACCTGCTCTCAGATCCTGTCGGCTGTCACACAGTGATCAGGGAAACAGAATTGTTCCCAAGGGGGCAGCTGCAGCCTTCTCCTCCCAGGAAGGACTGCAGAGAACTGCTCCAGGCCAGATCCCACCAGGAGCCGCAGCCAAAGATGGTCGCTCTCCGCCAGGGAAGCTGCAAAGCAGTGCCCAAGGGCCCAAACTCCCCACCCGAGCTGGCATCTGCCTCTGCTCCAGTCCAGACTTCACCACAAATGATTTTTTTTTTTAAATCACATATTCCTGGTTGTTCTTCTAGGATAGATCACTGAAGTGGCTTTGCTGTTCAGGCACTGTGCCCATTTTTAAGACTTCAGACACACCAGGTCTAATTGTTCACTGTGCTAATCTTTTCTCTTTTTGGACTATTCCAAACTTTTCTGTGAACTTTTAAACTGTGCCTTTTCAGCCAGGCGCAGTGGCGCACGCCTGTAATCCCAGCACTTGGGAGGCTGAGGCAGGAGGATCGCAAGTTCAAAGCCAACCTCAGCAACTTAGCGAGGCCCTAAGCAACTCAGTGAGACCCTGTCTCTAAATACAATACCAAATAGGGCTGGGGATGTGGCTCAGTGGCCGAGTGCCCCTGAGTTCAATCCCTGGTTCCAGAAAAAAATTAAATAAATAAATAAATAAAATGTGCCTTTTAAACAATCACTGAGGAGAGAGATATGTTTGCTCTGATCTGAACATTACACAACGTGTACTGTGTGGAAACACCACATGGTGCCCCAATAAATATCATCATTTTATATATCAGTTATTTTTTTTTTTTAAAGCTGCTTTTTGACCATCTCTTTCTATAAGACTTCCTCAGGATTCTGGTAACTTCTAAGCAATTCCATGTAGCAGTGGCTGGAGCAGTCATGATTTGCAGCTTCCCTGGCGGAGAGCGACCATCTTCAGCTGCCTGAGTCCTCGGAGCTGAGCTCAGGTCTTCCGACGGGGTCATGGCGCTTCAGCTCCTGGTGGGATCTGGCCTGGAGCGGAGGCGGCGCCAGCTCCAGTGGGGAGTTTAGGCCCTTCGGCGCTATTTTACAGCTTCGAGTGACCACCTGCCACCGACTGAGCCCCCAGCGAGGAGCTCAGGCCTGCCTGGGCTCTCAAGCCCAGTGTCTCCATCACTGAGCACAGTTCTGTGCCCCCACCCCAACTTGGTCTAGTGCCCAGGTCCACACCCTGGCCCGGGGTCTAGCACCTTGCCTCTACCCAGAAGCATTGATCATTCCCAACCTGGAGGTAGTGGGACAGCAGCTTTCTTGGATCACCGCTTGATCAAGCACCTCTCAAACATTGGGTGAGTTCCTGGAAATCTGCAGGGACTCTTTAAGTCTTTAAATGGAAATCGCAATCCCTCTGATTTGCACTACTGGAGGGGAAGATACACGAGCAACATGAGAAAACATGGGAAGAAAGTGTCCCAAACAAACCTAGATGATATAGCAAGAGAATCCAAAGACAGCATGGTAGAAGGAATGACAGAAAGGGAGTTCAGAATGTTCATAATTAAAATGATCCGAGAAGAGAATGATGTGACGAGAGAGCAGATTCAGGCTATGAATAATCAGCTAGCAGAGCAATTGCAGGAAGCAAAAACTGATTTCAATAAAGAGATAGAAGTTCTGAGAAAAAAAACAAACAGAAATCCTTGAAGGAAACAAGGAAATGAAGGAAACAATAAACCAAGTTAAAAACTCAATAGAAAGCATGATTAGCAGAATAGATCACTTGGAAGACAGAACCTCAGACAATGAAGACAAAATATTTAATCTTGAAAACAAAGTCAAACAAACAGAGAAGATGGTTAGGAATCACGAACAAAACCTCCAAGAAATATGGGACATCATGGAAAGACCAAATATAAGAGTTATTGGGATTGAGGAAGGCACAGAGATACAAACCAAGGGTATGAATAATCTGTTCAATGAAATAATATCAGAAAATATGATGAAAGAGATGGAAAATCAGTTACAAGAGGCTTACAGGACACCAAACGCACAGAATTACAACAGATCCACACCAATGTACATTATAATGAAAATACTTAACATACAAAAGGCTGCAAGAGAAAAGCATCAGATTATCTACAGGGGGAAACCAATATGGATATCAGCAGATTTCTCAGCCCAGACCCTAAAAGCAAGAAGGGCCTGAAACAACATATTTCAAGCTCTGAAAGAAAATGGATGCCAACCAAGAATCTTATACCCAGCAAAACTTACCTTCAGATTTGATGACGAAATAAAATCCTTCCATGATAAACAAAAGCTTAAAGAATTCACAAAGAGAAAGCCTGCCCTACAGAACATTCTCAACAATATATTCAAAGAGGAAGAAACGAAAAACAACAATCTCAATCAACACGGGGAGGAATTACCCTAAAGAAAGAGTCAATCAAAGGAGAAACAAAGTTAAGCTAAAAACCCCAAAAAAGCTAAAATGGCAGGAAATACAAGTCATATCTCAATAATAACCCTGAATGTAAATGGCCTAAACTCATCAATCAAAACACATAGACTGGCAGATTGGATTACAAAGAAAGACCCAACAATATGCTGCCTTCAAGAGACTCATCTCATAGAAAAAGATACCCACAGACTAAAGGTAAAAGGTTGGGAAAAAACATACCATGCACATGGACTGAGTAAAAAAGCAGGAGTTTCCATCCTCATTTCAGATAAAGCAGACTTCAAGCCAAAGTTACTCAGAAGGGATAAAGAAGGACATTTCATACTGCTTAAAGGAAGCATGAATCAGCAAGACATAACAATCATAAATATTTATGCACCAAATAATGGTGCATCCACGTACGTCAATCAGATCCTTCTCAATTTCAGGAATCAAATAGACCCAAACACAATAATACTGGGGGACTTTAACACTCCTCTCTCACCGTTGGACAGATCTTCCAAGCAAAAATTGAACAAGGAAACCATAGGACTCAATGACACAATCGCTAATTTGGACTTAACAGACATATATAGAATATTCCATCCATCAAAAAGTGAATACACTTTCTTCTCAGCAGCTCATGGTTCCTTCTCTAAAATAGACCATATGTTATGCCACAAAGCTACTCTTAGCAAATACAAAAACATAGAGATACTACCTTGTATACTATCAGATCATAATGGAATGAAATTAGATATCAATGATAAAGTTAAAAACAGAAACTACTCCAAGACCTGGAGATTAAATAATATGCTATTGAATGATACATGGATAACAGAAGACATTAGGGGGAAAATTAAAAGATTAGAGGTCAACGAGAACAAAGATACAACATATCGAAATCTCTGGGATACTATGAAAGCAGTGCTAAGAGGAAAATTCATTGCTTGGAGTGCATTTAATAAAAGAATGAAAAGTCAACAAATCAATGACCTCACATTACAGCTCAAAACCCTAGGAAAAGAGGAACAGATCATCACTAAAAGTAGTAGAAGACAGGAAATAATCAAAATCAGAGCTGAAATCAATGAAATTGAAACAAAAGAATTCAAAAAATTGACAAAACAAAAAGTTGGTTCTTTGAAAAACTAAACAAAATTGATAAACCCTTAGCCTCGCTAATGAAGAGAAGGAGAGAGAAACACCAAATTACTAAAATTTGTGATGGAAATGGAAATATTACAACAGACACAATTGAAATACAAAACATAATAAGAAGCTACTTTGAAAATTTATACTCCAACAAAATAGAAAACCTCGAAGAAATCAACAGGTTCCTAGAGGCATATGAACCACCCAAACTGAATCTGGAGGACATACACAACTTAAATAGATCAATTTCAAGCAATGAAATAGAAGAAGTCATCAAAAGCCTACCAACAAAGAAAGTCCGGGACCGGATGGATTCACAGCCGAGTTCTACAAGACCTTCAAAGAAGAGCTCATTCCAATACTCCTCAAAGTATTTCATGAAATAGAGAAGGAGGGAACCCTTCCAAACTCATTCTATGAAGCTAATATCACCCTGATACCAAAACCAGAGAAGGACACATTGAGGAAAGAAAATTTCAGACCAATATCCCTAATGAACATAGATGCAAAAATTCTTAACAAAATTTTAGCAAATCGCGTACAAAAGCATATTAAAAAAAATAGTGCACCATGATCAAGTGGGTTTCATCCTGGGGATGCAAGTTTGGTTCAACATCTGGAAATCAATAAATGTAATTCACCACATCAACAGACTTAAAGTCAAGAACCACATGATTATTTCAATAGAAACAGAGAAAGCATTTGATAAAATACAGCACCCCTTCATGCTCAAAACATTAGAAAAAATAGGGATAGTGGGGACATTCCTTAACATTGTAAAGGCTATTTATGCTAAGCCCACAGCTAACATCATTCTAAATGAAGAAAAATTGAAAGCATTCCCCCTGAAAACTGGAACAAGGCAGGGATGCCCTCTTTCACCACTACTATTCAACATTTTTCTTGAAACTCTAGCCAGAGCAATTAGACAGACCAAAGAAATTAGAGGAATATGAATAGGAAAAGAAGAGATCAAACTATCCCTATTTGCTGATGACATGATTCTCTATTTAGAAGACCCTAAGAATTCCACCAGAAAACTTCTGGAACTCATAAATGAATTCAGTAGGTAGCAGGATATAAAATTAATACTCATAAATCTAATGCATTTTTATTCATAAGTGATGCATCCTCTGAGAGAGAAATTAGGAAAACTACCTCATTCACAATAACCTCAAAAAAAAAATAAAATACTTGGGAATCAATCTAACAAAAGAAGTGAAAGACCTCTACACTGAGAACTACAGAACACTAAAGAAAGAAGTTAAAGAGAATCTGAGAAGATGGAAAGATCTCCCATGTTCTTGGATAGGCAGAATTAATATTGTCAAAATGGCCATACTTCCAAAAGCGCTATACAAATTCAATGCAATTCCAATTAAAATCCCAATGACGGACCTCATAGAAATAGAGCAAGCAATCATGAAATTCATTTGGAGGAATAAGAGACCCAGAATTGCTAAAGCAATCCTCAGCAAGAAGAGCGAAGAAGGGGGTATCACAATACCAGACCTCCAACTATACTACAGAGCAATAGTGACAAAAACAGCATGGTATTGGTACCAAAATAGGCAGGTAGATCAATGGTACAGAATAGAGGACACAGAGACAAACCCACATAAATACAGGTATCTCATACTTGACAAAGGAGCCAAAAACATACAATGGAGAAAAGACAGCCTCTTCAACAAATGGTGCTGGGAAAATTGGAAATCCATATGATACAGCAAAATGAAACTAAACCCATATCTCTCACCCTGTACAAAACTCAACTCAAAATGGATCAAGGACCTAGAAATTAGACCAGAGACCCTGCACCTAATAGAAGAGAAAATAGGTCCAAATCTTCATCATGTTGGCCTAGGACCAGATTTCCTTAACATGTCTCCCAAAGTGCAAGAAATAAAAGCAGGAATCAATGATTGGGATAGAGTCAAACTAAAAAGCTTTTTCTCAGCAAAGGAAACAATCAGCAATGTGAAGAGAGAGCCTTCAGAGTGGGAGAAAATCTTTGCCACACACACTTCAGATAGAGCACTAATCTCCAGAATCTACAAAGTGCTCAAAAATCTTTACACCAAGAATACTAATATCAATAAATGGGCCAAGGAAATGAACAGACACTTTACAGAGGAAGATCTACAAGCAATCAACAGATTTATGAAAAAATGTTCAACATCCCTTATTATAAGAGAAATGCAAATCAAAACCACCTTAAGATTTCCTCTGACCCCAATTAGAATGTCTTTTACCAAGAACACAGGCAACAACAGGTGTTGGCGAGGATGTGGGGAAAAGGGTACACTCATACACTGCTGGTGGGAGTACAAGTTGGGGCAGCCACTCTGGAAAGCAGTGTGGAGGTTCCTTAGAAAACTTGGAATGGATCCACCATTTGACCCAGCTATCCCACTCGTTGGTCTATACCCAAAGGACTTAAAATCAGATTACTACAGTGATGCAGCCACATCAATGTTCATAGCTGTTCAATTTACAATAGCTAGATTGTGGAACCAACCTACATGTCCTTCAATAGATGAATGGATAAAGAAACTGTGGTATATATACACAATGGAATATTACTC
>JAJEJO010003881.1:0-87058 GCA_020662805.1 Glaucomys volans
ATCCATGGTCAGTTGCCCTGTTGCTTTTGGACCTGTGGTGAGACAGCACATCACAGGGGGAATGTGTGGCATAACAAACCTCTTCAACTTGAGCCCCAGGTTCCAGAATTTCTTTAGAGGGTATATCCCCAGTGACCTAAGACTACCCACTAGGCCTAGCATTTCAAAGGTTCCACCCCACCCCTAATTGCACCACAGGCTGGGGACCAACCCAGCCTTTGGGGATATCCCAGATCCAAACCATAATGTTCTGCCCTTGACTCACAAAGGCTTATGCCCATCTCATAATGTTAAATACATTCAGTCCATCTCCTCAAAGCCAACTCTTCCAGGATTGTTCAAAACTCCTCGTCCAAAATCTCCATGTGTCCACTCTCTTGGTTGGACTTTTCACAGTGCCTGCAGCCTCCCTTGACAGAGACTGCATGGAGCTAGCACCCCTTGCTTTCTGGGGCTGGTGCTGTGGTCTTGGTGCCACTCTTGCAGTTTCATATGTATCATCCTATCCAGACACCATCAGAGACGAATTCTGCCACCAACTGTCTGGCCTTAGAGGTTTTTGTTGAAATCTCAGTAGAAGCCTCCATGATCTTGTGACTCTTGCATTCTGCACTTGATCTTGGCCCAAAGACTGAGGAGTGATAACTCTGAGATTTTTTTTATGCCTGTAAGACCAGCATCTTGTGGATGATGAACTTACCCCTTTATCATATTATAAGGTCCTCAACTTTCTATTTTTATAGTTTTTTCTTGTTGTTGTTAAGGTCTATTATGAAGTCAGTCTCTTGGTAGGCAGAATAGTTGAGTGTTATTTTTTTAATCCATTCAGCCACTTAATGTCCTGCTCTTTCTCTCCCTCTCCCTCCCTCCCTCCCTCTCTCTCTCTCTCTTTCTCTCTCTCTCTCTCTCTTTCTCTCCATGGTACTGGGGATCAAACCCAGGGCCTTTGGCATGCTAGGCATGCATGCTACCATTGAGCTACAACCCCAGCTCATTTGATGCTTTGATCAGAGAATTGAATTCATTCTCCTCAAGGTAATTATTGATATGACTTATTAATGCCATTTTGTTATTTTTTGGTTAATTAATTTTTGTTGTTATTTGTTATTTGTTAATTAATTTTTGTTATTAATTTTTGTTATTTTTTGGTTAATTAATTTGGTGCTTTATTCTTTTCTCTTTTGTTGCTTTTGAAGTTTGATGCCCTTCTATAATGGGACACTTTGAACCTTTTCTTTTTATCTTTTTATGTGTCTGTTAAGGGTTTTTGCTTTGTGTTTACCATGAAACTTCCATAAAACACAATAATTACTAGCTATTTTAAGCAGACAATTTGCAACCTAAATTTGATCATGTGCATGAACTCTATACTTTTGCATTCCCAATCTGTTGTTGATGTCACACGTTACATCTATTTTAACTTGTGTTCCTTAACGATCTATTACAGTTGTGTTTAATAGTGTCTTCTTATCTTCATGATAGATATATACTTTGTTTTCATATTACCAATAGTGTTAGAGTGTTCTGATATATCATATATATCAAAATATATGGTATTTTGATCATATATTTATTTTTTATTTGTTTTAGATTTTATAATATTTTCATATTGAACTTAATGATCTTTTCCTTTAGCATCTCTGGTAAGACAGGTCTAGTAGTGATAAATTCTCTCAGTTTGTATTTGTTTGAGAAAGTTTTTAGAATTTTCTCTTCCTTGTTGAAGTAGAGAATTGCTGTTTATAGAATTCTTGGTTGGTAGATAACTTTTATTCCATCCTTTGAACGCATCATCCCACTTTCTTCTTACCTGAGGGTTTCCACTGAGAAAATCCACTGCTAGTCTTCTGGGAGTTCCCTTGCATATAACAAGTTGATTTTCTCTTGCAGTTTTCAACATTTCCTCTTTTCCTTTAACTTTTTGATGTTTTTATTATAATGCACCACAGTGTGCTTTTCAGTGTCTGTGAACCTTCCTGAATGTAGATTGCTATTTTCTTGTTCTGAACTGGAAGTTTTCTGCCATTATTTCTTGAAATGTTTTCTGTCTTTTTCTGTGTCTCTACTACTTCTGAAACTCAATAATGTATATATTAAATTGATGGGTGGTATTCCACAAGTCTCTTTAGGCTATCTTCATTGTTTCTCATTCTTGTGTCTTTCTATTTCTTAGTCATTCATTTGATTGAATGAATTCCAAAGATCTGTCTTCAAGCTCACTAATCTCTTCCTCTGATTGATCAACCACCTCTCCCAGTCTTGTTAGACTTGTCCCGTGTAGGAGATGTTCCTCCCCAATGATCCCAGACAGAGATTCTAGATGCCATTAAACTCTTTGGGCTTGTCCAACCTTCTCTTTCTATTCTAAGTGGCCCTCAGAGGATTAGTGAGTGCCAGGTCATACTCTTACCTTGGAGAATGGTAGAATAAAACCCAGTCCCTTTGGAAAGTTGGAGTGATTGGGATGTTAGATGTGCGTTCCAATTCCTCCTTGCAGAGAAGAGGAGGGCCAAGGTTATTCCACACTCCAACTCATTATTACCCACCTCAAAGAGAGACTTGGTGCCAGGTGACTGTATTCTTGCTCAAACTGCTCACTATGGACTTGGAGAGATTTCTGATGAAAATTTACAAGTTCTAATTTCAACGTTTTGATCTCTGTGTTCCAGGAGACTCAGAATGCAGAGTCTTTTCAACTTTTAGAGCTGGGTGATTTAGGAGCCAGTTCCCTGGGTGGGGTCTCTTAATGTTGGGCCTTTGATGCACATTGGAACTACTTCCAGAAAGAGTCTGCATGTCTGGATTTATTACTGGAGGAAGCCAGGGAATAAAAGAGAGAGGGCTGTATACCCCATTTGTATTGGTAGAAGGGACAGATTTCAAGACTGGAATTCTTGCAAAAGCAAGCCAAGGAACAAGTTTGTGGGTTTCCCACTCTTCAGTTCAGGAAAGGAGAAACCTCAGACCCTCATTTCAGAGGGAGCCTTGCATCTGAAGTAAGTGCATAGAAGTAAGCTGAGAAAGATAGCATGGGGAGCATCCACTTCCCCTTTCGGAGAGGTTCCCCCAGTCTCCTTCTGATAAGACATTACAGAAGTTTATCTTCAGGGCAAGTTTGAGAAGAAGGCACTGGTGAGCTGTCTCTCCCATTCTTGCTGGAAAGAGGACTCCAACCTCTCTCCCGGGAGAGATGTCAAGGATGGACTTACCATGGAGTGACCTAGGGAAGAAGGTGCCTGTTCTCTTGTTCAAGCAACCAGAAGTCTCACATCCTCCTTGCAGGGGAAAACTTCTTGCCTGCAGCTGTCGCTGATGTAAGCAAGGAAGGAAGGCACAGAAGGTGTCCATTTTCCTTTTCCAGCATGAAGAGGTCCCAGAGCCTCCTTCTGATGAGAAGTGCCAGTTATGTGTCAGTAGATTTATCCAGGGAGGAGGGCATGGGAGTTGCCACCCCTCTTGTTCAGTGTGGAGGAAGTTTATTCTTCATTTGCTTTGGAGGCTCTCAGGTACTGCTCTGTTTGAGGCCAAAGCTACAAGGAATTGCTAGAAATGGTGCAGGAAAACCCTTTCCAAGAAGAAGCTGGAAGCTGTGCTGATCCCAGAGGCTACAGCTGCTAGGAGTGCTCTAGTAGTTAAAAATCCCTCCTTGTTCTTTGTGCGCGAGGAAATCTTTTGGTGCATTGTCCCTGCTGTGCCTTAAGCCAAATCTGGTCCCTGCATTCAATGAGGTAGGAATGCTTCTTTAGCTGCTTTCCTGTTTATTTCACTGAATTAAAGGATTGGAATTTTCTGTTAAAAAATCCTTATTAAAAGTACTTTATGTATCATCATTCACTTATTGGAGAAAACATTTGGCCATTGGTTTTTTGGGCTTGACTTATTTCACTTAGCATGATATTCTCCAGATCCACCCATTTACCAGCAAATGCCATAATTTTATTCTTCTTTATGGCTGAGTAATATTCCATTGTGTATATATACCACAATTTCTTTATCCATTCATCAATTGAAGCGCATCTAGGTTGGTGCCACAATCTAGCTATTGCGAATTGGGCAGCTATGAACATAGATGTGGCTGCATCACTGTACTTTGCTGATTTTAAGTCCTTTGGGTTAAACCGAGGAGTGGGATAGCTGGGTCAAATGGTGGGTCCATTCCAAGTTTTTTGAGGAATCTCCATACTGCTTTCTAGAGTGGCTGCACCAATTTGCAACTCCATCAGCAATGTATGAGTGTGCCTTTCCCCCACATCCATGCCAACACTTTTTATTGCTTGGATTCCTGATAATAGCCATTCTAATTGGAGTTATGGAGGAAGTATGGATGGTGTAGAGGAAAATGGTATGGGAGGGGGTGGTAGGGGAAGGAAAGATAGTAGACTGAGACAGGCAGTATTACCCTATGTATATGTAAGATGATATGAATTGTGTGAATCTACATTGTGGAAAAAAAAGATATATACCCTGTTGTATAATTATTTCCAAATGGGTTCTACTGTCATGTATGATCAAAAGGAACCAATAAAAAAAGCACTTTAATGTCAACTATCTTTGACATTATATAATTTATAAAGAGTCATACTATATATAATGTCTGATAAATAAGGAGCATAATAAAAATAGTTTTTCAGTTTTTGGTACGTCACTTGCCAAATGTTTCTGATCCTTGTTTTCCTGACCAGTTCCAGGTTGGAATTGGATTGTGTGGTCATAAAGATCTAGAATGATGACCTTTTATGAATGGGACATAATCAGCATCTATAAAATCCACACGTGATTTGCAGTACTTACATGATGCATGATATGGAATATAAGATTTTAAATTCAAGCCTAGAACCTTGTGGCAGCTGGGAAATCTTAGAAGACAGACAAGATTGAACATAGTAGGATTTAACAGAAGGGGTTAAGTAGCTCCAGATTTGATCTGTCATTTCTGTAGATCTGTGACTGGTATTCATCATGTAAGTAACCTAAATCCACATATCCTTAATATAAAAATATACACTATCATAGATAATATTACAGATAGTGATGATTTTTAAAACTCACTGTGTTCCTGCCATTATTTAGAGTTTTCTTTAGCCTCAAATTTTTATTTTAAAAATATCTAGATTACAAACATACCTGTACACCCGTCATTTGTACTCCTGTGAATTGTGATTTTTTTCTTTTTTTCTTTTTTTTGCATTCTGGACAAGTGCTTTACCACTGAGCTCCACCCCACCTTCCCACCTGTGAGGAAGTTTAAAGGGTACATAAGTGAGCTGCTGTGTTGCAGAGCATGCACATTTCAGCTTCATTAGGACAAACATTCTGTAAGGGGACTTGACAGGAGCACCTCTCACATGCGGTTCATCACAGATCCGTCTGGTAATTGGGGTGACCATCTGTGTTAGCTAATTGGCTTCGTCCCTCATATTCATCATTTTTTATGAAAAGAAGCAGGTTTGCAACTTGGGCCAGAATAACCATTGAAAGACTCTATTTGCTCACAGAAACTGGGAAAAAGGGGTGATATGTTTGCATTTCAAAGAGATGGCTCCCAAGTCCTTGGGAAAGACATCCCCAGGTCATAAGAATGTCAAGTCTTATACAGCTTCTAAAAGATTTGTCCAGATTTCAAAGAGACAGAAGAGGAACTTGAAATTACAACCTTTCTAAAGTCAGTGTTCTAAGAAATGATTGCGGGGTGATGTTGGGGGTGGTCTCCTCCCTTATTTTCTTTTTTCTTTCTTTATTTCTTTTTTGTGTGTGTGTGTGTGTGGTGCTGGGGTTTGAACCCAGGGCCTTGTGCTTGCGAGGCAGACACTCTACCAACTGAGCAATATCCCCAGCTCTTCCCTTATTTTCAACAGGAAAAATTAAGGATCTTATTTTAAATTTTATTAGCCCTTAAAAGAGCCATTGGGACAAATACAACCTCATTCACCTCCCTTTTTCTAATTGCCTGCCAGGATTCTCATTGTCTGAACCTACCTGTAAGCCAGAGGTCCAGAAATCTGTCAATAAGCTCCCTGCAGCACAGCCTCCTGGAGCCAGTGGATCTGAGGGAGGGTCAGAAGATATCTGGCACTTATTGGAGCATGAAAGACAAGGAAGGAAAAAACTTCAAGACAAGTGAATGAAGATGTCGAATGCCCCAAGGAAATCAAGTGAGATAAGATTTGAAAAAGATTCCCATTGCATTTAAAGATCAAGATTTATTAATCTGTGAACTAAGCAATTTCAGTGGAGGAGCAAGAGCAGAAAGCATAGTGCACCAGGGTGAGCAGAATGTCGGGAAGTAAGGAAACATTCTATAAAATGCATGGCACATTGGCTGCACATGCTAAATATTTAATGAATGATGTTTACTATTCTCTCTGGTGCTGGTAAGGGGTTAGCCAAGAGCAGCAGGAGGAGGAGACCCGTTCTGTTGCAAAAACAGGGAAATAGGAAGGAAAATATGAGGCAGAGGTATAGGGCAGACATGAAAACTGGTAATTATTTTATTTCTAAGAAATAGAAGAGTGAAAGCAGGATGTAATGGTTTGGATATTTGGGGTTCCCCGGAAGCTCACATGTGTGAGACAATGCAAGAAGTTCAGAGAAGAAATGATTGGGTTAGGAAAGCCTTAATCCAATAATGAAATAATCACCTGATGGAGTAACTGGGTGGTAGCCCAAAGAAAGTGGGGTGTGGCTGGAGGAGGTGGGGCCTTGGGGCACTGGCTTGGGGTATATATTTTGTATCTGACCAGCAGAGTCTCTCTGCTTCCTGATCATCACGTGAGCTGCTTCCCTCTGCCACACTCTTCTGCCATAATGTTCAACCTCACCTTAAGCCCCCAGGAATGGAGTCTGCTGTCTGTGGATTGAGACCTGTGAAACAGTGAGCCCCTAAATAAACTTTTCCTCCCCTAAAATTGTTCTGGTCAGATCTTTTAGTCTCAGCAGTGAAAAACCTGACTAAAACACAGATGATTTGGGCTAGATGGATCGAGGGCAGTGAGTTGAGATTTATGGACTGAAGAGAGACAATTAGGGGAATACTTGGATGGTTGCCAGGCTGGGGCAGGGGAGGGGGGTTGTGGAGCTTGGAGGCCATGAATTTCCAATGGCACCAATCTGCAATCTTCCTCAGCACAGTAGGAAATGAATCATTTATAGAAAATGTGCACTGAATTTAGCTCTCCATGCCCTGATAGGAAAGGCAGAAATTAAATCACTGTGAATTACATAGTTTTCATCTTTTGAAAAAAAAACAATTTTATTTATAGACAATTGTTTTGAAACTGGCTGCCAGGATGAATGTAGTTATGAACACCTGTCTGTAAAGGGTGTTGAGTGACATGCTGCCATGTTCTTAGCTCCACTTGCAGAGGATAGAGGAGCATTCACTTGGGATTAATTATCCTGAAGAAGTTGAAGGCTGGAGAAGAAAATGAAGCCAAAGTGGATTCTATGGGTAGGAAAAAAACCCATCTTTGCCATGTAGCCTTATGCAAGACAAAGGAAAAAGTGAGCCAGGGAAAAAAAAATTCAACTTTAACTTATTAAAAACATTTCTATGAGGGGTTGGAAATGTGGTCTTAAGTGTCACTTTCAACAAATGAAAATGTTAGCATTTAGGAATGAGTGGGTCATCCATAGACCTGCTAACTGGCTCTCTGAAATACCTAGTGTTTCGAGCAAGCCTTTGGCAAGGGTTAGCTTGCCATCAGTTCCCAGCTGAGTTCTCTGAAGACCGTCTGCTTCAAAGGCTGACATTCTATGCTGCTTTTATTTTGTGTGTGTGGTGTGGAAAGAGTTTTTTGCCCCCAACCCCACTTTGTTAAATTATAATTGACAAGCAAAAATTGTATATATGGCATGCAATGCAATAAACATTGATATACCAAGCTAATTAATATATCTATCTCCTCATACTTATCATTTTTTTATTGTTGGAAACCTTTATGACCTATTCTAGAAATTTTCAATATTAAGCTATAGTGAACAAAATATGCAATAGATTTCCAGATATTATTCATCCTAATAGAAACTTTGCCTCTTTTGACTAACATCTTCCTGTTCCTGTCTGCAAAACCCTGAAGACTACTATTCTATGTATTTCAGTCAGCTTTTTTGCTGCTGTGACCAAAACACCTGACAAGAACAGTTAGAGGAAGAAAAGTGTGTTTGGCACTCATAGTTTCAGAGGTCTCAGTCCATAGACGGCCAACTCCATTGCTCTGGACCAGAGTTGAAGCAGAACATCATGGTAGAAATATATGGCCTAGGAAAGCAGCTCAGGATATGGCACAGGATGCAGGGAGAGATTTTTTTCCCTTTCACCATGAACAAAACACATACTTCAAAGGCATGTCAATGACCCACCTCCTTCAGCCATATCCTTCCTGCCTGTACTATAGTTACCAGTTAATCCTTATCAGAGGGTTAATGCAATGATTAGGTCAAGACTCTCATAACCCAATCTCTACTTTCTTGCATTGTTTCACACATGAGCTTTTGGGGGACACCTTATATCTAAACCATAACATTACGCTTCCATGACTTTGACTTTTCTAGATTCCACATGTGAAATAATGTGGTATTCGTCTTTCTGTGCCTGACTTAACATAATGGTTCATCCACATTGTTGCAAATGACAGGATTCCTCTTGTTTTTTTCCGGGCTCAATGGAATTCTATTATGCACACATACATGCCTCAAATTTTCTTTATCAATTTATCCATTATGATTTCCAGTTTTATACTACTGTGGTCATAAAAGGTACTACATATAATTTTTATCTTTAATTTGTAAAAATTTTTGTTGTGGCTTAATATATGATCTGATTGGGAAAATGTTCCATGTGTGCTTGAAAAGTAAGTGTGTTCTGCTGCTGTTGGTTGGAATGTTCCGAATGTCTGTTAGGTCTACTTGGTCTATAGAATTGTTCAAGTCCACTAAATAATGACATCTGTGTCACATTTTACAATTTTTCACTTAAAGTCTATTTTGTCAGGTACAGGTGTAGCCATCTCTGCTGTTTTGGATACCATTTGCATGGAATATCTTTCTTCATTCCTTCACTGTTAGTCTAATTGTTTCCTTACAGTGAAGTGAGTCTTTTCCACATAGCATATTAGTTGGATTTTTTTAATCCATTCAATTACTCTGTATCTACTGATTGGAAAATTAAGTCAATTTACAATCAAGATAATTACTAATACATATGGACACCTGTCATTTGGTTAATAATTTTATGACTGTCTCTTGGCTACTTTGTTCCATTGTTCCTCTCAAAGTCTTCCTTGGTGATTAAGCAGTTCCCTTAGTTATATACCATTTTGATTTATTTGCTTTAATCTTTTATTTATTTACTACAGGTTATTTTTCTATGTATTTAACATAGGTGTGTTAGCTTTTCATTGCTGAGACCAGAATACCTGATTAGAACAACTCAGAGGAGCAGGTTTATTTTGGGTTCCTAGTGTCAGAGTTTCAGTCCATGGTCAGCTGACTCCATTGCTCTGGGCCTCAGTGAGGCAAAACTTCATGGTTAAAGGGCATGGTAGAGGAAATCCCAGCTCATGACTGTCAAGGAGAAGAGAGAGGTGTGGGGAGGGAATGTGAAAGGAGCCAGGGACTAGATATGATCCCCAAGGCATGCCCCAGTGACCCATTTCCTCTGTCCATGCCTCATCTGCCTCCAGTTAAAGCCAGTAGTTCATTTAAATGATTGATCCATGAAATTGACTAATACACTGATGAGGTTATAGCTATCATAATCTAATCTTTCCACCTCTGCACATTGCTACATTGGATATCATGTTTTAACCCAAGAGCTTTTGAGATGATACTACATATCCAAAGCTTACAAGAAATATATTGCAGTAATATTTTATTTAGAACTGATCACACTGTAGCTTCTAACCTAAACAAAAACTCTTCTATACTTTAACTTCTCTTCCCCCACATTTATCTTATTGATGATTCACTTTCTGATTCACTTTATATCTTTTAAAAATCATGTATCTACTATGAAATTATTATAACTATATTTATTGTTAATGCTTTTGTTTTCTTAACATTTATACTAGAGTTAAAATGCATTATGCACTACTATGAAAGTAGTACAGCATTCTGATTTTGAATATATTTGTACCCATACTATATTATACTTTCATCTGTTTTCATGTTGTTAGTCAGCATCCTTTTGTTTCAACTTAAATTACTGCCTTTGGCCTTTCTTAAAAGGTAATATAGTAGTGATGGATGTCTATGGCTTTTGTTTGTCTTGGAAAGTCTTCATCTCTCCTTCATTTCTGAAGGATAGTCTTGCTAGGTGTATTATTCTTGAGTAGCAAAATTTTTTTCCCCACCATTGAATATTTCATCCCACTCTCTTCCGACCTGCAATTTATCCACTGAAATTCTAATGACATTTCATGGAGGTGCTCTAGTGTGTGATAAATTGTTTTCTCTTGCTGTGTTCAAAACGCTCTTTGTATTTAACGTTTGAAAATTTGATTATAATGTGTCTTGGTAAGATCTATTTTCTGTAATCTATTTGTGGTTCCTGTTGCTTCGTTTATCTGGATGTTCTTTTCACTCTCCAGATTTGGAAAGTTTTACGTCATTATTTCTCTCTTTTTTTTTTTGGAGCTGGGGATTGAACTCAGGGACACTCGGCCACTGAGCCACATCCCCAGCCCTATTTTGTATTTTATTTAGAGACAGGGTCTCACTGAGTTGTTTAGTGCCTTGTCCTTGCTGAGGCTGGCTTTGAACTTGCAATCCTCTTGCCTCAGCCTCCTGAGCTGCTGGGATCACAGGTGTGCGCCACCATGCCTGGTTACATTATTATTTCTTTAAATGAACTTTCTGTCACCTTTTCTCTGAACCTTTGGGCTGCCCTAATGCATGTATTAGTTTTCTCGGTGTTTTTTCCCAAGTCCTACAGGTCTTTTTCACTCAATTTTATTCTTTTTTCTTTTTGTTCCTCTGGGACATTTCAAATGACCTGTCTTCAGGCTCCTTGATTTTTTCTTCTGCTTGATTAGGTCTGCCATTGAGGTTTTCTATGAACTTTTAGAATTTTTCAGGTTACTCATTGTGTTTTTCAGCTCTAAAATTTGTTTGGTTCTTTTTTATGGTTTCCAGAACTTTGCTGATCTTCTACTTCATTTGTGTGTTGTTCTATTGATTTTGTGCAGCTCTTTGTCTTCTCCTGTAGCTCAGTGAACTTTGTAAAAGGTGATCACTCTGAGTCCTTTGTCGAGCAGTGTGCTGAGCTCTGTTTCTCTGGGGTTTTAAGGTTGGTTACTGGTGCTTTTCCCCCTTTGGTGGTGTCACAGTTCCCTGATCATTTGTGCTCCTTTGGTCACATGTTGGTGTCTGTGAATGTAAAAGGGACATCCATTACAGTCTCTAGGACTAGGTTGGGCAGGAAAAAATCTTCCATCGACCAATCTTTGCCTAGAATTTGGGTGATTTAGGCAGCATGGTCTACGGGCAGGCGGTGGGTGGAATCCATAGACAGGCTGGGTCAGAAGGCAGGCATGCCTGGCACCAGAGTAGTCTTTTAGAAGAGGTGTCCTTTTGGGCCTTTCATCATTGACCCTCTACCCTCTTCTAGATTATCAAGTTGTCCCTTACAATCACATATTTCTATCCCTGAGAGGAGTTTGATCAGATGTATTAATAGGCATAAAACACTTGTTGTGATTTAAAATGTTATACCTTATAGATTAGATCAGGGCTTTAGAGAACTGGTTGCCTGGCCTGACTTAATTCAGCTCATTTGGGAACCAATGGCAAACAAAATAAATGCAGCTGACACAATGTCACATTACAAAACACTGATTTCAATCATACTTCATCCTTGTGTTCTTATTAAAAAGAAATCTGACATTCCAGGCTGGAATTCTCAAAGAAATAAGTAGATCCAGTTGAGAGAAGACACACACACACACACACACACACACACACACACACACACACCTCATGGTTGGAACTGTATTTAATCAAACACATAGCTAAGGGACATGGACATTTTAAAAGGGAATGTTAAAGGAAGTCTTTTAATTCTTGACTCAGAGATTTCATCACAGACGATGTCACCATGCCAATTTTTTGTAGTGTAATATAGAGTTTCTTTTCTTTCTCTCTGTTTTTTTTTCCTTGTCTAATTCTCGATTAACACTTTTGCCAAGTCACGAGAATATAGTAAAATTGAGGCTATTGTAATTCTGCCTGTTTCTGTGGAAGGTATCTGAGAAGGGAAGTGGGTATGTTTTTCTTTTTAGCTTTTCTTTCAGAACAGAGCTACCCACTCACTCCCAAATAAGAGGAGTGTGGGGAGAAGAGGCATATTTTTACTTGGGAAGGTTGTGTTCTTTCTAATGTGCATGTTATTTCAATGGAAATAATGCTTTCAAAAGGACACTTGTTATTTATAAAGAAGAATCTGTTTAGATGCTAGATTTACCTAAAATTCCTAAAATGTTATTTTTGCTTGAGAGCATTTCTCTGAGTTTCATCATGCCCTTTTTCTTCTCAGCAAGGAACCATGGTCCTTTGGTGACTACTTCAGAATGGTCAGTGTTCTGGACAGGCCTGTACCACATTTGAGGGTTGGGAGTGTAGCTTTTTGGTAGAGTACCTGAGGCAGGCCTGGGTTTGATTCCCGGCACTGCAAAATGAAAACAGAAAAACAAAACAACAACCAAAATTCACTTTGAGTCCTGTATTCTGTCTTCTCCTTTGCTCCACTCAAGATCTTGGGTGCCAAAAACATCATGTTATGCCAGCCTATTGAGGTCACAGTGCTCCATTCTGACAGGTCCATATCTTTCCCCACTTGTCCTAACTTCCTCCTTAGGAAAAAACTTCCTTTACGATTGGCAAGAACAGCAAAATTTTGCTAGTGAATACAGATCCTTTGTACAGAAATGTGCAAGCTAGGTCTCAGGGGATCTGCTTCAACAGCAATTAGAATTCATCACACACTGGCTAATGTGCTCCATGGAGAACTCTGCATCTATTCATTCATGTAAGCCAGGTAGCATCCTTAATGAGATGCTATCATTGGATCCATTTTCAGATCAGGGAGAGGCAGCTCAGAGGGGTTGGGCAACTTGCCTGAAATCTGTTAAGTGGCAGAACTGGTTTTTGAACCAAGTTGGTCAGTTCCGGATCCTTTGCAGATCACCACTGTACTATTCCTCTCATCAACTAACTTTCCCTTACCTTATTCCTATCATGCTATCTTTCAATTATTGTAGCAAATACCTGAGATAATCACCTGCAGAGTAAAGGGTTATTTTGACTCAAAGTTTTGGAAAATTTCATATCCATCCCACAATGCAAAATTCATTCAGTCCATCTCCAGGAGCCCCCAGCATTGTTCAAAAGTGCAACTGTAGTTTCCTTCAAGACTTGAGGCAAACTTACCTGTGAGCCCCTACAGAAGTTAAAAAGAAATCACACATTTCTAAGATACAATGGCATAGGTAAGCAATCTCATTCCAAAAGGGAGGAATAAGAAAATAACAGGGATCAGACCAAAGCAAACCTGGAACCCAGCAGGGCAAACCTTAAATTCTCTAGCTCTATGCCCTGCATGTGGGGCACACTTGCAGAATTGCATAGCCACACCCTTACAGCCTTGCAGGTAGTAGCCCAGGTGGCCTCTCTCTTGGGCACGTTTTGCATGTTCCCTTCAGCTTTTCTTGGCAGGCATTCCATGTCCCTTGCATCTCTAACTTTATGAGGTCTTTTGCATTTTCAACCTCAGCTTCCCTGTCACTGCTCCACAGGGTCTGCTCGCAGGCATTCTTTGCCTACCTTTCTAGGCTTTCATTTGAAATCTTGGTGGAAGCTTCCATGACTGCACAACTCTTGCATTCTTCTTTTCTGCAAAACTTGCACAACAGGGACAACAGCAAAATCTGCCACCAGCACAAGCTATACCTGGGCTCCCTTGTACAATGGCTGCAGTGTCCTCAGAATGCCTGGCCAGCCTAGGTGGTCCCAGGTGAGAGGGTGGCCTGGGATCACTTCTCAAAAGACTCTGCTATGGGAAGTTTTTGAAACAAATTTGCATTTCTACACCTTTGAACCTGTGATGACTGCAGCCTTGCTGATTTCTCAGATTCTCTCCAGGCATCTTTCCTACTGTCCTGGTGCAAAGCACTTTGTTTCCTTTTAATGACTCCAATTTATTTATCATCCATACTCTCTTTGGCTGCAGCCTTATGTACAGACCAAACAATTTTTCAAATCTCTCCATTCGGCTCTTCCTTGTTCCTGAATTGCATTGCAAATTTTGCTAAAAGCAGCCAGTAATACCCATGCCTCAGTCTGAATATTGTGCTGCCTTGAAATTTCCTCCACCAGATAAACTAGTCCATAACCTTTAAGCTCAGCCTCCCACAATGTCTCAGGGCATAGACAAAATGCATCTGAAGTCTATGCTATGATGTAACAAGGATGGCCTTTATTCTGGTTGGCAATAGCATCCTCATTTCCATCTGAAACCTCATCAGCATAACTCTTACTGCCCACATTCCTATTAGCATTCTGGCATTCTGAGCCCTCACCAGAATCACCTGTTAAGCTGCAATTACATTTTAGGCTTTCTTCTAGCCAACTTCTGTAAATTTTTCCAAACTCTTTTTACACACTGTTTCCAAAGGCCCACATCATCAGGTACAGTCACAGCAATAACCCTAATCCTCTCGGTATCAATTTTTTGTTAGTCAACTTTACATTACTGTAACAAAATACTAAAGATAATTAACTTAAAAAGAGGCAAGGCTTATTTTGGTTCACTGTTTTGGAGGCTTCAGTCCATGGTCAGTTGGGCCCATTGCTATGAGGTCTGAGGCAGCACATCGTGGTGTGTGGCAAAACTGCCTACTTCATGAACATAAAATGAAAGAGACCAAGAGAAAGCCACAAGGCCCTTGGAGGGAATTCCCTTTGAGGTCCCTTCCCTAATGCCCTAAAACTCCACAACCCTTCCTCCCCCTTTTAAAGTTTCATGACATCCCAACAGGGACAAGCTGGTGATCAAAACTTCTACACATGGGCCTTTGGGGGCTTCCAGATCCAAACTATGAAACACAGTATAAACAAACCTGTGCTGGACCTGCGACCTTGGACAGGTGGACCTTACCTTCCACTCTAAGCAATTTGGTGGATGATTAAGGATTTTATGGGGCCCAGCCACTTATCTCTCTCCCTTTCCTTTCCAACAGTCAACTTGTTTATGCTGATTCCATAATTTAGATTCTTTAGGAAAAGAATATCTCTACCCATAAAGTACAGGGTGAACCCGAATTATGTATTTAATTCAACTTTTGCCAGAATACTGCTGGAACATGGATCCTTGTCCAACTATTAAAACAGAGATTTTGGCTGTGGGTGTAGCTCAGTGGTGGAGCACATACGTGCTTAGAATGCATGAAGCCCTGGGAGAAGGAGAGGAACAAAGGGGTGGGGTGGATATTTTTGTCTCCCTTCAGGTATTAGTCCTTACCCAGAGTTTCCCTGAAACTTTGCTAGAGAAGCTATAACTGCAAGGCAAAGAGGAATTTAGGCATTCCGTGGCCCTCACCCAGAATCCTTTCAATAGCTCAGTACCTCACCCTAAGTCCTTAACGTCGTAAGCCTACCTTAGGTTTGAGTTCAGGATACTCTTCACTATGTGGGCAGTACCGATACTAATCAGGATTCTTCCAGCTCTAATCAACAGAGACACAGAGATTGACTAAGCCAGACTCAGAGGAGAGGTTATTAATGAGTTGGTCTGAGGGACAGTCATCAGGAACTGAGATGGTTTATCAGTTTAGCATTTCATCTCTCCTCTCTCAGGGTCCACATGCTTCTTTTGGCTTATTTGCAGCTTGTTCTCTCCCTACCCCACCCCCTGCTTTCCTGTACCCTTAGATTTCATTATCACCACATTGGAGATTACATGGGTGTTTATTGCTAGCCTCTCTCCTATATGCCCCCCCAACACACGCACATACACAGACAAATACACACTCACAAACACACACACCATGTTATCCTCACTTTAGTTATTTTTAGATCATTTATCCTATATTTTTTTCTGATTAGAAACACGAAATTTCTGCAACAAATGCATAATAAATCAAGGCTATCTTTTCAAGTCAAGGTATAGATACCCTAGGTCATTTAATTAATGAACTTCCCTTTAAGTATTTAATCAGGGAATGCAAGAAGGGGTCTTGCAGTTCAAGGTTACTTAGTCAAAAGTGAAATCTACCATTTTTTTGAATTATATTCATTAAAGTGAATATGCCAGATCTATCCAATCCAACAGAGGAGATTGTACAGACATTGATGCCAGGAGCTGGGGCCATTGAAAAACATTTAGAAGACTTCCTACCTGAGCCCACCCTCTGGTTCCCAGTGCTTAACATCATTCCCACATGCAAAATGTATTTTAAATCGCCCCATAGTCTGATCCTATTATAAGGAGTCTTTGGTCTTCTTCCCCTAGAACTGGGCAGATTGGTTTAAGACAAGGAATTCCTCTTCTCCCTGGAATGAACTGAAGAGTTACTGTGTAATATTCCTTGTAAGCATAGAAATTGAAACCCATAAACCAAGAATGTTGACCAAATGAGACTAAAATAAGGCTAATATTGCCAGCATCACTTTACATCTTTTCTTCATTTCCTGATCAAAGTAAAACCAACTTTACATCATTAATCCTAATTTTAGGAGCTAAGACTCTTATCAATAAAACATTAACCAGAAAATGGAACTACTTCCTACTCTTCACTGATGTATCAGTGTTGCCGTCCAGAGTTTCTGCTTTCAGTCACGCATGTTTGGTTTAGACCTGGACAGTATCTATCATACTATGGGTGCTGTAAAAGTGCTGGGTGATGCTGGTAACATGTAGCAATATGAAATAAAATTTGGATAAGTCTATAAGAGAGTGCATTTTAAAGGCTATAGAAAACATCAATGAGTTTTAAAGTAGAGAACTGGGAACTCTGATGGCTGGGATCGGCTGGGAAGACTGGGGGAAATGAGAATAGAAACAAGACTTAAAGAACAATTTAAGATGAAGCAAAGAAGATGGAAGAATATTTTAGACATCTGGAATTCTAGCTGTGACAGAGAAAGGGACACACATTCAGGAGAAAGTATTGCACAAGGCTCTCAAAATATGACCCATGCAATCGACAGTATATAACACTTACTGCTAATGATTCTGCGAGGTTCGTGTACCATGGGGAACACAAAAGAGTAAACACAAGCTCTGGTTCTTGCCCCAGAGAATTATTCAGTCTAGTTGTAAAGATCATACAGACATATAGTAATAAAAGGCTGAAAATGTAAATCCTTTGATAAGTAACACAGACAATAGACACAACAGGTGTTTGGAATGGAGAGGAATCATTTCTACAGTGAGACTTGGAGTAGCTTCCTAGCCATCATTAAGGCCTTGACCCAGACTGTTGGGACAGATGGACACAAAGTGAGGAGTGATGGTGGTAATGAGGATTCCCTATAGGAAAAGGAGTGCAAGAGAAAGTGACAAATCAGAAAGCAGCAAGATATTTGGAGAGAAATTTTATCTAGAACACAGGAATTGATTTTGCACAAGGAAATATGACTAAGCACAGTGGGGGTGTTATTTTGAAAAAAAAATGGGGCTATTTCAGCCAAAACCAGTGAACACAACCTGGAGCCTCAGTTCTTAATGAATTATGGAACAGGAAGCACTTCCATTTGTTCTCTTGTAGGTGGTAGTGACCAGAGAGTTTTTTTTTTTTCCATTTTAGTTCTCCCTGAATCTATAATTCAGAACTAGACAAGGGTAATGGCTGAAGTGCTGGGTTTTTACAAATGGTTGTCTTGGGCAACAGAGAATGGCATTTGATAATGCTTTTTAGAATCAAATTATCCTGGAGCAAAATCAATTATGAGGATCTCCCTTATGCCGATATGTGTGTGTGTGTGTCTGTGTGTGTGTGTGTGTGTGTTCATATAGGAAAAAATGGGGGTGGCATTTATTTCCTATTATATTCGAGTGATTCTACAAAGGCAGGATCCTTCCCAACCACATAAAATTCTTCATGAAATACAATTGTCAGAGTGATGCTGTGTGGTCACTGGGCCCACCATCATATTTCATTCCTAATTGTCCGTAGTCTTTCTGTTGTGCCTGACTTCAGTAGTTCCATCTTGATTCTTTCAAAAAAAATTTTTTTCGTTGTAGTTTGCCTTGAACCACATAAACACGAATACCTTATGTCTAACTGTGGTTCAGGAAATTAACTCTGAGACCTCATCTCGGGAATCGGAGCCTGCATTTTAACACTTTCCTCAGACAATCTGTACTAACTCTAAAGTTTGAGAAGCACTGATTTAATACATCCAAAGTTCCTGCCTGGAGAAGGGCAGACCCTTCACTTGGTCTCTAAGCCCTGCATTAACTATGGACACTTGTTCACTTGGTCTCTAAGCCCTGCATTAACTATGGACACTTGTTCCATACCTTGAGAATCTCTTGCCTTGAATTATCATGGGATCTGAAAATTGTCCTGTCTAGTCTTTAAAATAGAGTAAGGGCTGGGGTTGTGGCTCAGTGGTAGATTGCTTGCCTAGCATGTGTGAGACACTGGGTTCAATTCTCAGTACCACATATAAATAAGTAGACAAAAATAAAGGTCCATTGACAACTAAATTTTTTAAAAAAAATACAGAGTAATTGGAATAGGGCACACAAACATCTCACTTTGCCTGAGCCTACTGGAATTCCCAGGACATAGAACTTTCAGTGCTAAGGCCAGAAAAATCCTGGGAAATACAGGATGAATTGGTTACTCTAGTGACATCTGTTCCTAATCTATTTAACCTTCCCAGGTTAATAAAATATTGTCCCTAATGCTGAAGGTATAAAATCCATGATTTGTGGACTGACTTCACCAGTTGTGACTGATTCAAAATTGCTTATGAACAACCTTAGAAGGAATTCTTGATGGCTAGTATGAGGGCATCGCTCAACCCTCCTTATTCAGACTTAGGTCTAGGGGAAGGAGGTAGACAAACAAATTCTACTTTAAATATTGGCACAAATGGACCCTCCAATTTGCTGGATGGTTTAGACATTAGTATTCTAAAGAAGCCTGACATAGTTAAATCTTTGATGAATTTAATTGGCATATAGTAATTGTACATTTATTGGGTATATGTGATATTTCAACACATGTATTGATCAGATCAGAGTAATTGGTATATCCATCTCCTTATACATTTATAATTTCTTTGTATGGGAACACTTAAAATCCTTTCTACTAGCTATTTTGAAATAGATAGTAATGTTTTATTGTGAACTATAATTATTCTACTGTGCTGTGAAACATTAGAAGTTATTCTTCCTACCAAGTGCATCCCTATACCCACTAACAAGCCTCCACCTCCACAAAACTTCCCAGGCTTTGGTAACCACCATTCTGCTTTCTACTTCTATGAGGTCCACTTTTAGTTTCCCATGTGAGTGAGTACAGGTGGTATTGGTTATCTAGACTTTATTTTATTTAGCATAATACACTTCCATTCCATAAATGTTATTTCACATGCAGAAACATATTTTATGCCTGAATAGTATTGCACTGTATATATAAGCCATACTTTCTCTGTTGATAGCAAGTAGGTAGAGTCCATATCTTGGCTATTGTGAATAGACATTCTATGAACATGTAAGTAAAGATATGCCTTTGATATGCTGTTTTCAGTATCTTTGGATGCACTGTCAGTAGAGGAATTGATGGATAACATGGCATTTCAATTTCTTGTTTATTAAGGAAACTCCATACTGTTTTCCATTATGGCTATACTAATTATTTAGTATTTCCAATGCCATTGATATTCCTCCAAGTTAGCTAATTCACTTTTAACTTAAGACTTTGTCTCATTTGGGTTAATTTTTAAGATTCACAACAAAATTGATTTAGTCCATTTGGAGTACTAATTTTCCCTATGTGCTGTTCTTCTCTCCCCCTTTCCCTTTTCCTTCATAGGAGGGCATTTAGAAGTAGTGAGAACTTATGTTTAACATGATAGGTGACCAGAGTGCATGTCTGGTCTGTATGTGTCCTGCTGTTGGTCCCTGCTCTGATGTATGACCCTGGTAGACCTCTTAGTATAGTCTCTGTACCTTAGCAAACAAGTGATGCTTTGAAATTCTGCGCTGGCATCTTCTAAAATGTGGGTGGTCTTGCCATTTTGGGAGGTAGGTGTAGTGCTGGCATTTGCTGATGATGACCATGGATCTTGTCATTGCTGCCAGTTCTGAGGTTCTTGCATTTGCATCTTTGCTAACCTAAGACCAGACATTGCCCAGTTGAGTACATTTTTCAGTACTTCTGTTTCCATCTTTCAAATGGTTAACTCTCACTTATTTACAAGCCTCTATACTTGAGGGTGAAAGCTTAAGATGCCACCCTTAGGTCCTCCCAAATGGGTGTTTCCATCAGCAACCTCAGGCTCCTCTGGTACCATGTTGAGTCATAAGGATATTGTTCAGGAAAGTGAAGGGGTTGGGGTTTAGTTCAGTGGCAGGGTGCTTGCATGGCATGTGAAGGCCTTGGCTTCAATCCCTGCGACACAGACACACACAGAAAGAAAAGCCAAGAAAATGGGAAAATGGAGTAATAACACTGTTGTTCTAAATTTCCCTCTCTACCAAGTCTATTTACGTGTTTCTATTTTATCATACCTTCTTTCCTTTCTTAGAGAATGTATTTTTTTCCTTTTCCTGGGCTGAAAGCCTCAATATCATGCTCTAGTTTTAGTGGCCAAGGATTGCTGAGTTAGGAGAAGGAGAATCTCTAAGGGACTCACAAGGGGAAGAACAGGGCACATTGCAAAATTTATTACTCTACCACAATTAGAGTAATAAATTAGACAATCATTAGAGATGATTTCCCTTGTCTGTCTAAGTGAAATCCTCTTTCCTCTTATGACCTGAGATCCCACATTACCCTCAGTTTTCTTCAACTGTGTAGGGCTGCAGACTCAGCACATTTGAGTTTACCTCCTCTAAGAAGTCAATGAAAATAGTCAAAAATGAGGGTTGTCACTCACTCCAGCAGAATACCCAGTATGTAAGCTACATTCCACAGTAGATAGTGGTAACTTTTGAGCTTTGAGTTTCAGTCAACCCAGAAAAATAGTCAGTGTGTTCATGATTCAGATTCAAAGAGATTTGGTTCAAGTTTCCTCTCTTTAATTAGCCCAGAATGACATTCTCACCTCTCCTCTTAAAAATCTGTGGGCCTAGTTAAATTTTGTTTCTTAAAAATTAAAAAAATTATAAATCCATGTTCTTCATTTGTAGAGGATTGAGATAATACAGAGCTATGTTTAGTGTCTGACATCATGAAATGAAAGGAAATGAAAGAATCAACTGACTTACGCATATATTTACCTCCAAGTCCTTAGCTCTGCTGTGGCTGAGACATTGGACCATTGCTTTGGGCTTCTGAGCATCTCAACACAAGTCCCTTCTGGAGTGAATCCTCAGGTGGGGAAGCAGGTCCAACATTCTGCACTGGGAGCTGAAGGCAGGGCGAACATTCTCTCTTGAAGATTAAGTGGTATCTAGAAATAGGGATTTGAGATCTGGGCTCAGCCAATCTGACACTGCCTTAAAGACATTGAATCCTGATGAGTGACACAAGTACAGGGGTCTTCCTGTGGTGGCTGTGGTGGATTCAGGGTCCTACAATGTGAAAGGCTGTTGTGTATGTGTGGGGGAGGGTTCCAGTACCAGGTGAGAGGTCCAGTGTCCTGAGCAAACTCTTTCTGTGGTATGATCTCTGCTAAGCCTTATTTCTTCATGTTCTTGCCTTGCTACTAAACTTTCCTATCAATTTTAAAATTTGAAGGCAATACACAGTGTAATTAAAAACCAACCCAATATGATTCTGAAGTTTGTATACCCCTTTTCTGTAGGGGAGGGGGAAAAAGGTAGACCATTTTGAGGGGTGAAAAGTGATTATCAGGGGAATGGATTGTCCCCAAAAGACAGAAACTAACTTGTTAAATTATTATTTTTGGAACCTAAACAAGTGCAAGGAACATGAATTATCTTGCAACAAGTTTGTCAGGTCCGCTTATGTTCCTCAGTCTTCTGCCATTGATAATGAGATTTCAGGGTCGGGGGGTGGAAGGCAATTGTGTTTCCTAGTGTCTGGTCTTAACACAGATAAGGGACTTCCAGAGAGAAGAAAGGGGGATGAGCAAAGCAAGGTTAATTAGAGGGATTAGGAATAAAGAAAAATATCAGCAAGTCAAAGTACCAGTCTTTAGGGCATCATTCCCCAAATCCCAACATTACAATACATTACTTCCCTGTTTAAGCAGAGTTGCTGTAGGTAGTTGGAGCTAAAACCCTGGATGTATCAGCAATCACCTATGCTTGGGTTGGAGTCGGAGATGCTGCCCTTTAAATCCCTGTTAATGCTTCTTCACAGTATTTTAGGTAAGGACCTCCAGAAAAACTTACAAGGAACTAGACAAAAATCACAATCTTTTTAGGTGACTAGAGTAAACCTTGCTCAGCATACTACTAAGTTCTCTGCCCAGAAGCATTCCTGCCTGCCATGTTTTCAAAGGGGTGATGTTTGCCCTTGAACTGAGCATGCTCAGAAATGTGACCCCTTCAACTTGTGATAGTGAGTCTTTCCTGTATGAATGTGTCTGAGTTTCCCTATTAAAAGCCCCTTGCTTTCCTTTTCAGGGTGATGCTGCTTTGAAAGTTACCTCCAGGGCTCTCCTTACTTGTTGCAGATAATAAATCTTACTTTATTACCGATAACCTTGCTTATTGGCTTTGCACTTACCAAGGGAAAATCCATTGTGTTCAGTTGCAATTGGAGCAAAGGAAATAGAACCAAGTGAAATCCTCCTGTTAGATCCTCCTCTTTGCTCAGGGACCTACTGCCTGCACACACTAGCCTGTCACCTCAGCCATTCAGATGAATAACTGACACATGTTGATTCTTTGAAACATGTCTTAAGAGATGTATTGAGAAACTGGTGTTCAGCTATAAAAATGCTGGGGATTTTGGAGGGTCTGCAAAATAGATAAGCAGAGATAACTAGGAGTACTAGAGAAGCAATTTCTGCCTACAGGCCCCCAGCTCCCTTACTCTCTCCACCCCAAACAGTCCTCATTTCCCAAGGTGTTCAATATTTTGGATGCAAGGGAGAAAACTGACACCTCAAACCAATGCACACTAAAAGGCTAATGTTGACTTCACTGTGACCCCCTTCTGGGGATATTCACATTTTAAATTAGACAGCAGCATGAGGAATACACAGTTATGTCAATATGATGCTAGAAATATTATCTATGTGGGGGGTGACTGTGGGCTTTAATTGCACCATTTGGACCTATCTATTCATCTCCATTTCTAGAGTCCAGGTTCCCTTTGGGTCTGTTTCTGTGGATTATTTAAACATTTTAATGAGTTTTTCTAGCAGGTATCTGGAAAACTGAAAGGTAATTACTTCATGATGGCTAAACAAAGGAATTAAGCTGCTGTGTATCTCATGCTCTTCTCTCCTTTCTTGCCAAAAATGCAAATGGCCCACAGTTAGGTACTGGTAACAGAAAAAGCAGTTGTTATTCTGAAGTGTTTTGTTTGTCCCCAGGTATGGAGAAACACTATCACTTAAACTATTACTCTTTTTTTTTTTTTCGTAGTAGTGTTTATAAACATTTACATGTTGTTACTGTTTGGATCTGGAACGTCCCCCAAATCCCATGTATTGGAAGTTTGGTTCCCCAGGCAGCAATGTTTAGAGGTGGAGTTTTTGGAGATGTGATTGGATCATGAGGGCACTGACTTCATCAGTGGATTATTCCATTGATAGCTAAAGGGTCCACTGGAAGACCTGGAAGAGGCTGGAGGCTATGGGAGGTAGGACTTTGCTGAAGGGGATGGGTCCTTCGGGGTATGCCCGTGAACACCATACCTTGTCCCTGGCCCCTTCCTTTCTCTCTGTTTCCTGACTGACATGACCTGAGCAGTTTTCCTCTGCCATACCCTTCTGACATGATGTGTCTGCGTTAGAGTCAGCTGACCATTGAAAATTCTGAAACCATGAGCCAAAATAAATCTGTCCTCTTTTGAGTTGTTTTTTCTTAGGTATCTGTCATGATGATAAAATGTTAATGAAAACATATGTGACCTTTCATCTTTATCTGTCTATCCACATGACCCCTAGATGAATGGCACTAACCACACGGACACAGATACCAGGGAAAGACATTTGCTCAGGTGGTCATTCATCTTAGTTCTAGTGCAAATAAGCGAGTATTATAGCCACAATATAAAACCAGGTAATAAAGATCTGATTCTGGTTCTTGTCAATTTAGTTTTGACTTCTCTCTTCTTGAGGGTTATCAGAAGAAAAGATAATTACATAACCAAGATAAAATGCTTCTGATCTCTGTAGTACTGTGATATTGTCTTCTTTCTCTAAGGTGGTTAAAAATTGTTCTTAAAAGAAATATAGAGTTAGGAAATGTAAGAACTGAGATTGACTTTAGACAAGGGTGATAGAATCTCACTCCTTAGTTTTACATCTATAAAAACTGAGGCCCCTAATGATGAAGTGATAAGAGCAATATTGAATATTTCTTACTTATCTCTTGACTCACAGTTCAGTGCTTTGCCCCTTATATCAAACAGCCAGACTGTGTTGCTTATGTATGTTTACTTAGATGTACACACACACACACACACACACACATACACAAACACACACGCGTACGTATTTTCCAAAGAAAAAGATAATTGGGGCAGTTAATATTCACACATGCACAAAATGAGACAGGCAACTTCAGGACTCAATAATTCAAAATATTTAAAAAAAAATTATTATCTGGAAACCATCAGGATGATGTCATGAGACATCATTCAAATATCTATTAGAAAACATGATTTCCAAGGTCATATGACACTTGAGTTTCAAAAGATTTATTGCTACTGGAAAGCAGATTAATAGGTCCCAAAGATTTGCAGAAATAAATTGTGCTGGAAATGAGAATTTCGTTCCCTGCTTTTCAAATTGCTAGCTAAAGCTCCTTCTTTTTATGACTATATCTGCTGACACCTAGTGTCATACTGAGGTGTTTGCATGTACATGCTCTGGGAGATTCCCACTGGAGAGCTGGGTATTAGACACTAATCCATGAAATGACAATGAAAGTTTCAGCTTTCCATTATTTAGATTTCCGGGTGAGAGGTGCCATTATTCTATTTGCCTTTCTCCTTGTTTTATAAATAATGTCTGAGAGAAGAATTGAGAGAAATGGGCGGTGCTATGCCTTGGTGGGATTTGCTCATGAGACGAATTTCCTTCTGAACACATTTAATGCTTAGTTTTCTGGTGTCTGATGATCTCAGGTAGCACATGCTGTCCATCTCTCTCCTGCGGCTATTCTAATTTATGTAGCTTTGGTCATTCAAATATCAGTCCTTCTCATTCTATTATCCTCTGGGTGAAGAGACAAGAAATTATTAAAACAGAACTGGAGAGAATTTGGGATCATGGCATCCAGTACCCATGATCTTCTGTCCACTGGTGGAGACAGAATGTCAGAAAGGTGGTGACTTTTTCAGAATTCGTAGATGACATTACCAACATCAGAATAAGAAATTTAGACTAGAAAAAAAGAAACCTCTGGATCATTTGGTCTGACTGATGAGAAAACCCAGACCTAGAAAATGGGTTGACCCTGTCCTTCAGTAGGCTGGATCCAATAAATACCCCTGCACCTCTCTCTGGGGCTCAGTGCTGCTCCTTCACCACCAGGAACACTGAGAATGAAGATGGTCACCTCCATCACTTCTGAATACAAGACAAAGGAAAGTACAGGAGCAGCAAGGCATAGTGCAGTGAATCCTGTACAGTGCTTGATTCTCCTGGGATTTTACCTCCCTAGGTGAACTTACAGCAAATTAGTATATTCTTCTCTATGAGTTCAGAACAATTGGTTTTCCATCATTTGTTGAGGTTTCCTATAGCCACATATTGGATGCATTTAACTTCTTTCTGGCTTTTATTTGAAAGCATTTGACACCACTAATTAGCAATATTTTAAAGATATCAACCAAGAATTAAATCAACAAGAACAAAGAAAACTATATTTTTTTGAGACTAGTTATGCTTGCAATCCAGGAAATCATAGACTCAAGCAGTCTGGAAATGGTGCTCTGAGGTTTTACAAATAGTGACCATATTTAAAGCTTAAAACTGGAAAGGTAGGTGTGTGTGTGTGTGTGCGTGTGTGTGTGTGTGGTGGGGGCTTCACTAAAGCCAGGGACATGCACTTTGTCCCAGTCAACAGGCATTCAGGTCCAGCTGTTCAGAGGTCCAGCATCAGGTGTGCCTGAGACCTGAGTCACAATGGCCTCCAACTCACTTTTAAGTGATCTGAACCAATACTGTGGCATTTTGATATTTTTTTCCTATGATAAAGTTATCAGGAAAGAATTTTTGTCAATTATCTCTCATAAAATCCTTCCATTAACTTTTTGTCCGTTATGTGTAGTAATTTACATGTCACCCCCCCAAAATATGTTAAGCAAGGCATAAACAAATATAAAAAAAGGCAGACCCTGTCCTACCGCTTTCTCATGTTTTCAGCTGTGTTCCTTTTGCACCAGACCCTGATGGCTGCCAGGAGTCATTGCCTGCTTTAAAATAATGTGCTCTCTCCTCCCCTGTGCTGCTCCTTTCCCCATTACTAGGGCAAGAGGAGTTACTTGGTGGGTTCTCCTTATGCACGGAGGCCTTTATGTCTTTGGAGCTCTTCCTTTGCCCTTTCCTTGGCCTGAACTTGAAAACGCAGAACTCATTATTACTCTACTTGATCTGGCAACAGGGTTTTTAAAAGAGGAAGGCTAGAAAAATGGGTTTCAAGAAAAATACAAATGCTTCAATTCCAACAGAGAATGGGAAGGGCCCTCTGACTGGAGAGAAGCATTGCTAGGCAACGTCACTAGATGGCAGCTACTCTTTAAAGGCCCAGGATGGATATTTTATTTTAAAAATGTGAATATTTTTGAGTAAAAAAAAACATTCTGAAAAAGGCATTTTAGCACCTAGCAGCTACCTGAAGGGTGGGGCGGGGCGGGGGTGGGGGATGCTGCTTGTTAGTGTTATTATAGTGTATTTGCTTTCATTTTCCTTTCACCTACAGCTCCATATGTTTTATGTGCTCTGATCAATTTCACATTTTTAATAATAATTAATTTGTTGTTTTGACTCCACAGAAGTTATCAATTTTGAAAGTACTAAAGGAAGGTACATGAAACAATAAAATTGTGTTGGGTATTATGTTTTCTCTTTTAGGAAATTCTTGAAGACCTTGTCATATATTTTTGAATCATGACTCTGAAGTATCACATTACAGAAACAGAATCTGCACCATAAGAATGCAGTGAAATCACTACGTATTGACAAACCTGCTTGGTTTGCTCCTACTAATTTTTGTAAGCAGTGAGTACCCGCTTTTATGTCAAACATTATGGGCATATAAAAATGAACCAACAATTATTAAGTTATATACAAACAACTTGGGCAATCTAATCCCAACTCATTCTTGTGCAAGGTGGAGTGAGCCAAACGTTCGCAAAGAAATCAGGTGTGTTTTAGCCGATTGACAGGGGTACCACCTCACATAGTTATCATTTAACTTTACACTAGGTCAGTCTATTCTCTTCACATTTTTCAAACATACAATATGTCATCATTAACTATAGTCACTAGTCTCTTGAACTTTTTCTTCCTAACTATAATTTTTTTATGCTTGACCAACATCTCTCCAACCTTTCCTCCCCCCCAACCACCCCCACCTCTGGAAACTACCATCTTACTCTCTTTTACTGGATAAAACTATTATCAATCTCTTTTCTAAAGTTCAATGAAAATTTTTTTTTGAAAAGTAAAAATCAAAAAAGGTGTCTTGGTCATTTGCATATGAGCTTATATGAGTTATGACTAAATGACATTAGGTGGAATAGATGACATGTGACTACATTGCTCCGTTCTTATCTTGAAGCAATAGTTTCATCTACTGCAATCACCCCAAAACAACTCCCCCTGGTAAAATGAATCTATTTATATTGATTTATTATCATACATTTTCTCTGATGCATACTTACTTAAACCATATCATTTAATCAGCTTCTCAAGCTGATTAAAGTCTGTCTTTTTGTAAAGACTTTCCAGGCCTATTGTTTTTTTTAGAGAAGTAGCTCCCTTAGAGTAAGGGTGGAAGACCTGGAACTGGGACAACTTGGCTGTAAGTTCCTGGTCCTAACTGGTGACTAAAGGAAAGATTGGGTTTACAGTTTACATTGGAAACTCTTTATTACTCTGAATTATGTGAGTGACCTTTCAAGAACTGAAATGGAACCTCAGTTGCAAAAATTAAACACCCCCTCTTCCATCTAAGAAAAGCAACATGCATTCTGGAGATATTCGTTGCTTGGCAACAAATGCATGCTTCCCTCTCCTTGAGACAACTGCCAAAAAAGGTAGAGGAGAAAACTGGCTATAAAACAGTCAATAAAATAAATCTGGTGATTTGTAGTGAAAGAGGAGAGCAAATTCACAAAATTTGCCTGTCTTTGTGTGTGTGTGTGTGTGTGTCTGTAAGCACATGCACCCATGGTGTAGATAAATGAAGAGCATAAGATAAAAGCAAAGAAGGACCTGAACACAGGGTTCATTCATTTATTCTATTATGGAATGAATGGAATAGGCAGCTGTGACATTTGGGTTTTTCTTTAGGGAAGAGTCATGACTGAATGGTAGGCTGTGTAGTCATTTGAAGAGTAAAGGAAGAGAAGAGTAATAATAAAGAAAAATATCACTCTTTTTATTTTTATTGAGGTATAAAAAATGATTTTAACAAGGCAAAAATGGAGCAGGTAATGATAACTAGCAAAAGAACTTTTAGAAATCCTGGCCTCAGCAGGTCCCTTACTCTTGCAGGTAACCACCTAAACAGTATATCTGAGTGTAGGGGCATAAGGTATACTCAATAAGAGGTGTCTGGAGGAGGGTCTTGAAAACTAGACTTCAACAGGGCACCATAGATAAATTGGTAATAGGAATCAATAGGTCATTGTTTATGGCAAAAACTCTAGAGGGAATTGGTAATGGATACAGCAATCAGATTCCCAGCAGATGCCAGGGATTGGGACATGTGGACCATGACACTTGTTTTCCAAGAGTGGTGTTCAGTATGAATTGGACTTGGAGCCTGTGAGAGACAGGATGAGAAAGTCAGAATAAAAAGTAAGGGAATCATTTTTAAGACATTAAGAGAGGTAGGAATTTGTTTGATATCAAATATATTCAGAGGTGTCTTCTTAGGAAGAGTCAATTTGGTATATGAGTTTGGGGTATCTTTGCATGTTTTGCTAATTTTTCTAACACTATGAGAAAGATAGGAAGGTTAAGGGAGAATTCATGCGATTCTGCGTAGGGGTTAAGGCAGAAAGTGAGGCACTATTAGCAATAAAGTCTGAGTAAAAGTCAGGTCCAATTTGAATAAACATTCCTTCCAAGGAGTTTAAAGAATGAGGGGAACTATCCTGTTTCTTCAGTCAAAAGTTCCATTAATTTTATCTTCAGATGTTTGAGACAATGAATTCAGGTCAAAACAAACGTCATAGAAATTCATAAATCTTTTTCATGAGCTCTTTCAGTCTCATATTAATTAACTCTTGTTCTACCTGATTTTGATTAGCAGTTTCATGGATTCATGTTTCTTCATTGGAGTTTACGAAAATTCTTACCAGTTAGTCAGATTTTTATCACTGTGACCAAAATACCTGATAAGAACAACTTAGAGGAGGAAAAGTATATTTGGGGCTCCAGGTTTCAGAGGTTCAGTCCATGATTGACCAAATCCATTGCTCTGGGCCTGAGGAGAGGCAGAACATCATGGCTGAAGGGCATGGTGTGAGAAAACTGGTCAGCTCCTGGCAGCCAGGAAGCAAAAAGAAAACAATCAAGGGACCAGGGGCAAAATATACTCCTCAAAGGCACACCTCCAGTGCCTAATTCTTCCAGGAATGTCCCACCTGCCAGCAGTTACCACCTAGAACAGCAATTCTTTCAAATTATTAATCCATCACATGGATAAACCACTGATGAGTAAAGCCCTCATAATCTAGGTGTTTCACCTCTGAACTCCTGCATTGTCCAACATGAGCCTTTTGGGGGGACATTTCATATTCAAACCATAATATTACCCAATCCAAAGTTATTGCAAAAGTGTACTTGCCAGGGTTCTTTTTATCCCTTCCAAGAACATCCTTGAAGACATAACACTTCAGGGTCCTAGTTGTTGCAAAAACTTCTATAGAGACATCAGAACACAGCAATTTAACTGTAGGCAAGACTTAAAATAGTTGTGGTTAAAGTTCTGATGACTATTCATGATTGACAAAACAATTTTGTTACTTCTCTAGCACACAATAATTTAGCATTAAAATTATGACTAATAACATACCACAAGATACTCAGATTTCTAGGAATCTCACCAATTTTAGAACTGTATTATTAATGTAGTCAGAGTAAGTCTAATGTGTGGAGATCTCAAAGTAAGTTCTTGATAAAAAAGATTTCATTTTAGAACTTGATTTTGGGAAATGTGCAAAGCATATTGAAACTTTAAAACATTTGGTTAAATAGGATAATTATGAACTAAAACCAAAATGATAAAAACAAACAACAAACAAATGCTTTAAAAGCAGAAAGCACAGGAAATTACAGAACTTCTGTTTGCTAGGCTGATTAACTAAAAGATAAAAAGCCTCACAATTTATCTTCCTTTTTTTATTTTTTATTTTTTTGTGGTGCTGGGAATTGAACCCAGTGCTTTGTGCATGCCAAGTAAGCCCTACACCACTAAGCAACACCCCCAGCCGCCCAATTTTCTATTAAGAGAAGGTCAATGTGTTAGGTCACCCCAATGAATGGGTGACCAGGGGAAGGTCAATGAAGGGTCACAGGGCACCTTCTCTGACAGAAAAGCACCTGGAAGATTGGGGCTTTGCTGAAACTGCCTCCAGTCAAAATTACGCCCCCTTAAGAAAAACTTTTGTTTCTGGATCATGTCACACCCTACCAGGTGGCCTGGACTCTCCTTATTACCAAAACTGTATCACAATCCCCAATCACCCTGGCAACCAACACATCAAGACCTTCACAGAGAAAGCTTGCTGAGGGCTATTTCAAGGGTCTTGAAATTAAGGGGGAGGAAATTGAGGTCAAAACAGGGCAAATCAATTTCCCTTAAAATCTCAAGCTCTTTGGTCCTCTCTTCTCACTCTCCCTGGGCCCACTGTGCTGACCCCCACAAGCTTTTTTTTCAAAAGCAATTTACCTGTAACCCTGCCTTGCTTAGGTGGATAGGGTATGTTACATTCCTCAGCCTGATATGTCAATAAGAAGAACACAAGTTACCACAGAGTGGGGAACTTTGATGACCCTCCCACAGACCGGATTCAAGAACTCAGGGAGAAAATTCCCCCTATCAATACAATCTGTAAGAACAGGTTCCCATGAGAGCCAGTCAGCTTGGGCAAAGTGCCCTAGAGTTTTCCTGTGCAGTGGGGACTTGAAAGTCTGATGTCATCTTGCTGTCAATAAAAGTGGAGAAGTGGACCTGGGTGGGACTCTCTGGAAACTCCCTGGGACTCCATTGTTAAACCCAATGGAAACAAGATAATCCAAGCCATTCATGTAAAGCCAAAAGAAGTCTTTATTAGAGCTGGTCAGCGACAACTACCCATACACCTGAAAGCGGTGTGTAGGGGAATCACATGCCAGTTCCTTCATTGCCAGTATTTATAAGGAGGGGAAGAAATTAGGGTGAGCAGTCCCTCCTTCCTGTATTAGGGAGGGGAAGGGATTAGGGTGGGGCTGTCTCTCCCTCCTGCAGGTAGGGGAAGGGGTTAGAGAGGGGTCATCTCTCCCTCCTAATGGTATTTGAGGATCCTATTTCTTTTGGGGAGTATAACATTCCCCACTGGTCTTATCCACCCTAACAAATCCTTGTTTAGGAAATTAGTTGGGATATGAGGTTTTTCAGTCTGCAACTTCCCAGACTCTGATGGCCTCCATTCCCCAATTTGACCAGATTCCCTATTCTACACCAACTGCCTGTCCTCAATTAGGAACTTTTTACTGCTGAAAGGAGAGGGGGTGATGACTGCTCTGGCTGTTTCGAGCTGGAAAGGGGCAGAGTGGAGCAAGCAGTTTGAAGTTCCTTTTAGAAATCTGGTCAGTTGAGGGGTCCAGGGTAGAAATCTGCTTGGGAAGAGCAGATTGTAAAGTCATCTGGGGTGGGTGCTTTTATGAGTGCCAAAATGGAACCTGTCAATGAATATCGTGAACAGGATAGAAGTCAATCTCTCACCAGGTGGAAGAACTGAGAAGTTGTTCCCATCACAAGGTCTATCAAAGGCTGGAGAGGTTGAGGCCTTTATTTGGGAACTTCAACATTGGCAGAGTTAGCAGGAATATAAACACAACATTTAATTTTTAATGTCATTGATGTCCCCAGAAAATGCAGTTAGATCATTTAATGTCATCTGATTTTTGTAAAATATTCTTTCACTGGTATAACCTGTGTTTAGTAGAGATCTCTGTATTTGTTACTTAGGGCTAGATAATCATACTAGCAAACATAGATCAAGCTTAGGAAGATCTGTAGGCCTTCAACTGACTAAAATTTCTGACTTTGACAGTTTGTCTTGATAGTTATCAGGCACATTTGCTTAAGAACCACTCTTTTGTAGCCTCCAGACTTTACTTATTTTAGGGGCTAACACAAGTGTATATCTTAAGTTACATTTTACTATTATTTCTTTTTAAATGCCCAAGAATGGCTATGTTTTGGTTTTAACTGTTTTGGTAGGTGTTTAGGATGAAGCTGGTCAAATTGACCTGTTCCTGTCTCTTAAGAGTCAGCTGAGTTCCCACAGGGATCACTTGTGGGGGAGCTTGAGAGCAGCTTCTTAGCACCTTTAGTGCCATTTGCTAGGTAGGGTCTCCTTGATTAGGTGGCTTCCCTTGGAAACATCAGGGATGTCTCCCTTTTCAATGACCCTCCTCTGTAGCAGGTGCACTGAGTGACTTTTTATCCCCTAGTGGTCTCATCAATCTCCCTGATCAGGAGGCTGTGTGGCTCAGAGTTGCAAAGTTCCTTAGAGAAGCTCTCTCTTTTCCCTGGATTCAAGCTGACTCTGAGGGCAAGAGCCAAATCCTGGTTTTTCTTGGCCCCTTTGTTTTAATTTCAATCTTTAAGTTTGATCTTAAACATCCAGCAAGCCAGTCTCACCTGTTATAAAGTAAGAGTACTGGTCTTCAACTTCAATGTTTATAACTTTACAGTTATTTACCCCTTTTATTTAACTGGGGTTTATTTTATCTTATCTGTTCCATAAGTGATGACTTAGTACCTCAAATTGATTTAGGTTGTTCTTGAAGCAGTACTTCTGCAAAACATTAATCAGGCAACAGTTATAGAGCTTATAAGGAAAAAAAAAGTGGAATTAACAACAGTAAAAATACGTTTAGTTTGTGTAATCGCCATCTTGAACTTTGCCTGAGCTATATTTTATATCCCCTATTTGATATCACAGTAATTTTACAACAAACAATCTTTTGAATATAACTTTAAATGAACTGAAGTCTGACTTATTTTGGAGCTATTTTGACATGCAGCAGGGTGGGAGGCAGAACCTTATCTCAGGTAAGGCAGGGCTCTTTACAATCTTAGGTAGAGTGTGCCAGTTTTGAAGTTGACCTTTGCCTCCTCTTTGAACATCATTTTACAAAGTTTACATGTGTTGTTTCCTGAGTCTATGTAAATGGTAGTTAACATAATATGATATTATATCTAAAATCAAAGAAAGGCTGAGAGCTTCTAACTTTCCTTTTGTGTGGCAAAGTGGCCAAATACTTTGATGTTTCATGATATTAACCTTTAAACAAATCAGGCTCTCACTAACCTTTTAATACATCTGCATTTGCATTTTGATCTCAGTGTAAAAAGTAACACATTTCCATATGCCCTATTGATAACAGGTCCTGTTATAGAACATTAAATGATAAAATAAGTCCCCAATAAAATTTGCTACTTTTAAAAGTTTAAAATTACCATTACAGACAAGTTTAGTTTGGAGAACAGTAGCTTGATAAGTTTTCTGCTCTAAAGACTTGTGTACCTGGAAGATATGGACACATTAATATAAAAAGAAGAGTAACTGCACAATTATCTTGATGTTAACCCAATTTAGTTTTTTTAAAGAAAAATTTAGACTCTAACATAATACAAAACTTTAACAGTTGTTTAACCATAATTGTATAAACCCCAATTTGTAAGATTAATTGCTCTAAAGAATAAAACTTAACAATGTTAAGAGTAAATTAGTGTTTTAAAAGAAATCCTTGTCAATTTAACATATAGATTGCATTTTGGTTTATATCAGCACATTAATATTTGACCTTAGGGAAAAATCTTAAATAGGTTTTAATTTATCATCTCACATACATATAACCAACTTAGTTACACACAAACTTGTTGAAATTTGCCCTTCACTTACACACAGACCTTCTTTCTTACCCAGAAACATTTTCTTTTTCCTTCCACTGAATATATTCCCATACCTGGTATCTTCTATTTTCCCTTTCCAATCTGTTGACTCCTTTTTGTTCATATTCTGAAACAATTCCTGTGAAATTTCTGAATTTAGATGAATTACTCCATAGTAGACTGTCCTGGAGAGAGATGCAACCCAGAAAGCAAAGCAAAAACACAAATGGCCATGAACTAGACTGACAAGTCAATACAAACAGACAGACCATGACCAGATTAGGCCACATGGGGAGGCCTACCAGTGGACAGGATCGATGTCTCGTCATGTCCTGGGACTCAGTGTAAGCGACTGCATCCAGTCTGACCTAGTCCCCCAGAGAGCTGACTCGCCAAGACAGACAGGTACCAGGTGGCTTTGTCCAGAAGAGTGTCCTGAAGACAGGCTGGAGACCCCCGAGAGAGAGGCTGAGGCACATCTCAGGAGCTCCCCTCCACTCTGGGTAGGGCTCTCAGGCAGCCGTCACAGGAGGCCAATTTAGGCGTGAGGGCCTGTAGAAATCAAATCTTGCTGGGGCCTCCAAATATTATACCCAATGAAAACAAGATCATCCAAACCATTCACATAAAGCCAAAAGAAATCTTTATTTTTAGCTGGCCAGCGACGACCACCCATACACCTAAAAGTGGTGTGTAGGGGAATCACATGCCAGTTCCTTCGTTGCCAGTATTTATAGGGAGGGGGAGAAATTAGGGTGAGCAGTCCCTCCTTCCTGTATTAGGGAGGGGAAGGGATTAGGGTGGGGCTGTCTCTCCCTCCTGCAGGGAGAAGAAGGGGTTAGGGAGGGGTCATCTCTCCCTCCTAATGGTATTTGAGGATCCTATTTCTTTTGGGGAGTGTAACACCATAAAGCTGGAGCAGGAGAAGCATGCTGATCATCTCCTCTCTAAGAAGACCCACTCTCTCCCTTCAGAGTGGCCCCTTTTCTCTTTTCTGATCCCTTCTAATAAACATGTCTGTTACTCTGGGTGATGTGTCTGGAATCTTTGTGGCATGATCACAAGATTCAATGAAGAAAGGACTCCATGGCTGCCTCCGCTTCATGGCAGGGGCCAGCTCTGTAGTGGTGCTCTAAGGAAGCTCTGACATTCAAACACCAGACAGCGAGCTTCTGGCTCACCAGCGCACCTTCTGTTTCAGTGATCATCTCTAGAAAACATTTTTTGTTGATGTGATCACATGTAACATCTTCCACAAAGTCCATTCCTTCCCATAACTCTTTTATAACTTCCTCAAACTTTTCACAATTTGTCCCAACCCTCAGTTTTCTCTTATACCTCTCTCTCTCTTTTTAACCAACCAGTCATTTTACTCCAGGAAACCAACATTTTCTGTCGTCAACAGAAACATATCATCCTATTCCATAATTTTTTTTTTTTGTTAAAAACATCTTTTCCTCAAATACAGAGTTGTTTTCCTTGTTCTCTTTCATTTCATTTACCATATATTAGTTGTTAACACTTGTGGACCACTGCTCTGTAGAGTAAAATCTTGTTATAATTTTTAGAAAATATATGCTTTCTTATGACATAATTTTAAGATATGGAATCAGACCCAAACGTATTTATGTAATCCCAGCAACTTGGGAGAATGAGGCAGGAGTTCCCCAATTTCAAGGCTACCCATGCAAATTTAGTATTGTTGAGAGAGGGAAGAGGTTAATTTAATAATAGTAATTTAATTTAATTAAAATAATTTGATTTAAATTAATAGGATTAATGTTACAACAAGAAAGAACACACTGGAGAAAATTCTCAGACCAGTGCTCTTCATACAAAAAACCAAGGGACTCTTACTGGGAAAACTTGTACTTACATGTAAGAAAGAATAACCCTCACAGATAGAGCTGAGCATCTTACAGGGCTAAGGCAGCAGGAAGACCCTTTTCAAATCCAGATTCTTGTGATCAAGTCAGAAAGATTTCAGACATGTTGCTCAGAAGGGAGAGGAAAAGGGAAAAGGGAGAGAGTGGGTATGCCCAGAGAGGAGAGGGATGGTGTACTTCTCCTGCCCTGAAGGTTTATTGGGGATCCCAGAGAAGTTTCCAGAGTCTCACTCAGGTCCACCTCTTGAATTTTTTTTTTTTTTTTGGTACTGGGGATTGAACCCAGGGGCACTCCACCACTGAGCCACATCCCCAGCTCTATTTTGTATTTTATTTAGAGACAGGGTCTCACTGAGTTGCTTAGGGCCTCGCTAAGTTGCTGAGGCTGGATTTGAACTCACGATCCTCCTGTCTTAGCCTGCCAAGCCGCTGGGATTACAGGCATGCGCCACTGCGCCCGGCCACCTCTTGACTTTTGACTGACAGCAGGATGACATCAGACTTTCAAGTCCCCACTGCCATGATCATTCTAGGTCACTTTGGCTCATGCTGACTGGTTCTAATTGAAACTTGCTCTTACAGAATTTATAGTTACGGGGAATTATCTCCCTTAGTTCTGGGATCTGGTTTGTGTAAGGTCACAAAAGTCATCCCTTCAGGGTAACTTGTATTCTTATTATCTGCATTTGGGGCTGTATTTCTCCTGCAGATAATGGGTAGTTTGCTGAGGAATGTAACATATCCTATCTACTTCAGCCAGGCAGGGCTGTGGGTTAAGTTGCTTCTTGGAAAAGAAAACATGTCAGCATAGTGGGCCCATTTTGTAGAGTTATTCTCTTGACCTCATGTTTCCACCACTCATGTCCATCTGTCCCCTATCAGATGCATTCCTGAGCATGCTCAGTTTAAGGCCACACTTTACTTGTTCCAAACCAAACCAAACCAAACCTGTGGGGATGTAGGAAGAAGCCACTGAGACATATGTTCCCCTAGGCTGTGGAATGGTACGATCCTGTGGGACACCCAGGATTATTCATGCTTGGGCATCACACTCTCAAGTGACCAGACCTGCCGATGGCCATTGTCTCAGGACAGTCTCACCCATCCTCCTGTCTCCCTCCCCTTGTGTGGCTGCGTAACCTGTGGCAGGATGGCCCTCACAGGCTATCATGTTTCAAGTTTCTTTGTTCACTGGGTCCCCTCGTGTATACAAGAGGTATACTTTTACAATAAAGTTGAGACTGCATCTTAGAATCTGTTCTCCCAGAGTTGAGTGTGCTCCGTCACCTTACCCCCTTCAAGGGAGAAACTCATGAGGAACGACACAAACCAAACAAAAAAACAGACCAAAATGCCTCTGGGCAGAGAATCTAGAATTCTAATGAGCAAGATTTACTCTAGGTCACCTAAAAAGAATGTCAAAGTGCATTGATGATTTGGCTTGTACCTTGTAAGTTTCTCCAGAGGACCTTAGCTGAAACATACAACAAACTTTGAAGGCACATTAACAGTTTTTTAACGGGACAGCAGCCCTCCCCCTGTAAGGATAGAAATTTGCCTCTAATCCTGCCTGCCTAGCCTCTAACATCATATCTGACTAAGCATGGGAATTTTATGAAGCACTGAACAGAGTTAACTAGCCATCATCTGAAGTTATTTCCCCATTAACCATTTTCACAGGATGTGAATACTAGGCAGCTCTCACCTAAATAAGACCTATAAAGTTAAATACATGTGTTTTAGTCAGCTTTTGTGTCACTGTCACCAAAATACATGACTAGTACAACTTAGAGGAGGAAAAGTTTATTTAGGGCTCATGACTTCAGAGGTCTCAGTCCACAGATGGCTGACTCCATTGCTCTGGACCTAAGGTGAAGCAGCACATCATGGGGGAAGGGTGTGGTGGAGGGAAGCTGCTCCCCTCATGGCATCAAGGATGTGGCAGGGAAGGGGGCCACAGGGAAGATGCATCCTTCCAGGGCATGCCCCTAGTGACCCACCTCCCCCAGCCACACCCACCTGCCTACAGTCACCACTCAGTCCATTCAAATTAGACTGGACCAACTAGGTAACAGCTCTCACAATCCAATCACTTCACTTCTAAATACGCCTGTATTAACACAGGGGCTTTGGGGGACAACTCATATCCAACCATAACAGTGTGTATTTTATTGGCTAGAAGACGCAGTTACTTTTTTTGTGAAATCAACAAAGTTAAAACTAATCGTGATTGTGTAAGGTTTTCTCAAATTTCAAGTCAAATAAAATTTGAAAAGCATTTGGGCTTATTTTATCAAATTTATTACCATTTATTCATTTCTAAGTCAATTTGGTATCATGTAGAGAATGTAGAACCACATTTATAGACATGAGCATATATGCAAATATAACATATAATACACAAATGCACAAATACATACATAAAAATAGAAAACTAAAATCTTACAGCTTTTATTTGTATTCTATAATTACTAGCTTCCAAATAGGTTTTTTTTTGTCCTAAGACTATAAATCTATAGATTACTTGTTCCATTGCTCCAAATAGATCATGTTGTTTTTTAGACACCTCTAAATTTGCATTTTCGAAGTTACAATCTACAGGGTAGAAAATTTACATCTCTAAGAAATAGATTTAAACAATGTTATTTGCTGAGACAGAGAAGGATGTAGGTACAGACAGGCTCCGTTCAGACAAAATGGTGAAAGATCAGGCTTGTGTTGCAGTTTTAAGTTAATGTCTTTTTGAATAATAAGAGTCTGCAAGTGGCTTGGGAAGCTGAGGCAGTAGGATCACGAGTTCAAAGTCAACCTCAGCAACTTACCGAGGCCCTAAACAATTCAGCAAGACCCTGTCCCTAAATACAATATAAAAAAGGGACTGGGAATGAGTCTCAGTTAAAGGCCCCTGGATTCAATCCCTGGAACAAAAAACAGGGAGGGAGATGCCCTTATAAATGGAAATTTCCTTTATAGATATACATTTTTCTCAGAAAGAGTTTAAACATAGTCACTCAAATGTAAGAAAGTCATACTTTGGCTAGTAAGTTGTTAGCGCTGTTAATTCATAATTTGAGTGGCCTATTTCTTTGCCTTCTTTTGAAGGGATTTAAAAAATTTGGTTGGCCAAACTGGCAAGATCATGGTGTTATGTAATGGCTCAATTTAATTGGTGTTGCTTTATAGGTGTAGCAAACTCTTCCTCAAATCCACTTAAAAAGTTGATATTAAAGAGGAAGACTTTTGGGGCATTTTGAAATTTACATCTTCCACACCCATATATTCTTTAAACACTTTTTAAAACCTTCCAATAACATCAAAGACTGGTTCAAGTATGTTAGCAAAGGCTGGATGAATAGCCTGATGGAAGACTTGAGCTAGTTCTTCCACTCCTTCCTGGTTTTCAGTTGTAGAGATCAGGCTGTGTCCTGCTGATGACCCCTCAATGAGCAGAACAGCAGCTTTCAAGCTGTGCCTGGCTCTGGGATACTCCTTTTGTAGTTATCTTGCTAGGAGTTACTCTATTTTGAATACAAGGCGAAATAAATCTATACCTTGTTTGTACAAGTAAAAAAACCCACCATCTGCACAGTACAGCCATAAGTCACAAACCGATAAATAAATAAATTGTGCGAATAAAAATGATCTCTTGTGAATTTACTAAATTAAATCAGAAGCATGTGGATGCAGGAGTGTATCAAACCCACATCAGAAAAACCAGACTCTTGAGTTTATCAATCACACCAGATGTAACCCCCTCATCTGAAGCACATGAAAGGAGAGGCACCCCAAGACCATCATGTGAACACATCGGGAGGTCAACAGATGAGGACAAACCTCTGGACTCTCTGTCCCACTTCAGCTGAGCTTGATCTCCCTGCCTGACAGGGTCCACTTTGAGACTGCCTGCCATCCAGTTCCTGGCCCAGAATAAATTTCCCAGGTTTTGACAGCTCTTGCCCTGAGCAAATTTTTTGGCTGGTTTGTAATCCTCTCTGACCACCTGCAGTGGTGTCTGCTTTCTGTCTTTGCTCTCAGTCAAGCTGCACAAAATCCTGTGGCTGTCTTAACCCTTTCTTAGCCTTTCTGAGTAAGTGGGATGTGTGACCGTGAGTGTAACAGATAGCAGCAAATGAGACTGGAGACAGAGAGACTGATGGCTGGACTGAGGGCTGCCAAGTGACCCACAAGTCCTTGGTGAACTGCCACCGAAGAATGTGACATAGTTTATGAATTTATTGTTATTCAACAAATTCTGACACCATGGAGAGACACAAACAAGTCCCATCTATGTTAATGGCATGGCTGGCTCACCACAGTGGTCTTTGCATTAGAGTCATCCACAAACTGATCTATATTAAAGATCCTGCAGAATGCGTTGGTTTCACTCACTAGAATGTCCCAATTGCGGAGGGTTGAAATGTTGTAGGTTGGGAGTTAAAATTATTTGGGGCTATCTTAGAACCTTTAATGGCTGTGATGGTTTAGATGTGGTATCCCCCAACAGCTCAAGTATGAGACAATGCAAGGTTCGGAGGAGAAATGACTGGGCTATAGCCTTAACCTAATCAGCAAATTAATTCCTGATGGGATTAACAACTGGAGGCAGGTGAGGGTTGCCTGGAGGAAGTGGTTCATTGGGAGTGTGGCGTTGGGGTATATATTTGTATCTGGCAAGTGATGCTGTCTCTTTCTCTGCTTCCTGATCATCATGTGAGTGACTTCCCTGTGCCACACTCTTCCACCATGATGTCCTGCCTCACCTTGAGTCCCGAGGAATGGAGCCGGCCTTCTATGGACTAAGACCTCTGAAACTGTGAGCCCTCAAACTTTTCCTTCTCTACAGTTGTGCTGGTCAGGTTCTTTAGTCACGGTAACAAAAAAAGCTGACTAAAACAAGTCATTTGCCTTAACTTCTACATCTGGCCTAAATCTCGTGGCTACAATGTAAACTTCTTGGAATGTAGTAGCAGCCCTCTAGACTCTATCAGCTCTAAAGCTAAGAATACTGTAATGTCAGAAACCTGTAGAAGAGATTTCCCCGCCTTGCTGTAGCCCACCAACCTGATGCTCCCACCGGTGTCATTGGTAAATAGATTGATTTATGATTTTCTTTTGTTCTGTAATGAGAAATGTTCATATATCCTCTTCCACAGAACATGTCATTCAGCATAACTGGAGTCGATGTTGCTGAGCCATGATTGCTCATATTCAGCTCAGAATGAACTTTTTCTTATTTCCTTTAAAACAGTCATTTTACCTCAACACTTTCATAGGCTTTGTTCACATAACTTTAGTGAGACACTAGCTCTTTCTTCTCCTACAAGCATGTCATAGGTTGATAAAGATCAGAGTGACCTGTCCCAAACATTCTAATAACTAAATTAACCCCCTAAGACACTGGAATCAAATGTCCAGCTGCCTGCCACTTGAGTACCAATATTTGGCAGGCATGTGTTGGTGGGAAGGAATCAGATTTATTCATGGTGGCCCCAAAGAAAATAAGGGGACAGCTCATCTAAGTCCTATCTTGCAGGCTGCAGGGGCATCAGGGGTTTTCATGGGGAGAGGGGATGGGGGTGCAGTGAGGCTGCAGGTCTTTCTCAGCAAAAGTGGGTGCCTTATCACAATGGATTTCAACCTACTGTGGTGAGTTATTAATGGAGGGTGTTACAAAGGTCACCTGAGTTTTGTGAAGCTGAAGAAAGCTTTCAGGTGAAGCCTTTACTCAGAATTTAGATAAATGAGGCGAGGCCACTCCTTAGAATTCAAAATCCCTGGTAAAAGGAAGGGCATGTAAAAGAATGGGGAGGGGAAGGTCAAAGTAATCTGGATAGGGACAACCTCCAGAGGGGCTGCCCTGTCACCCTGTGGGACTGGTGATGGCATGGGGAATTCCTTAAAAAAGGCTCCTAACTCAGCTTTTGTCCAAGGAGTGCCTATGATTGAGGGCTGCCCTTGACCTGCAGGCTTAGTCGTAAATGGTGCTGTAAGGATAGGGTGGAGAGAATGGGGCTCTGGGGATAGTATTGAAACTGGAGCTGGAGATGCAACTAGAGTCTCTGCTTCACCAATTTCTTTCTGGATTTTTGTCTCACAAATTTGCAGAATAAAAACCCATAAACAATAACAGAGTCAAGAGTGAGAGGAGTAGGATTTCTTTAAATGAGAAGGAAAGCGATGGAACTCTTGCAAGGTGAGAGGGGGAAATGATAGCAAGTTTTCCCACTTTAACGTACTAGTCTGGGGGCTTATACAGCTCAAGGGTAGGGGCACTGATCAAAATCCATGCTAAACATGCTGGCGAAGCACCAAGGCTGTTGGCTTAGCCCTTGACTTTCTAATCGTCTGTGTCCCTTCAGTCCTTGAGTTCACACTTTCCTATGATGGCCATTGGGGTCCATTCCCATTTCCAAAGGAGTGGGTTGGAATGTTTTGAATGTTTCTACAGGTTAATTTCACGGAGTCCTCATTGCATTTGAATAAAACCTAATTGGGGTCCATTACTCTGATTGCCTGACTAGTAACTGTCTATTCTTATTCAATATTAGGCAGAAGTAGATTATCTACAGGCAGATAGAAATGGGGACTTCAGAGAACAGGGGGAGGGGATGTCTCACCATCTCAGATTAAAACACTAGACTAAAGCTTGCTTTGAACCCAAGATTTTTTTGTGTTGTTTTAAGGGACAAATTCAGGTTAACATATTAAACCATCCCATTATGGGACTCAGAAATTAAAATTGTACTTTTAATTGAGTCAGTAAAATAACAATTAAGAGAGATTTCCCAATGAAAGATTAGTTCCTCAGCAAAACAGTATAAAAACCCCTAGACAGAAAGCCACCACAGAACCCTCTTTGGGACCCTCCCATGCTGTGGGAGATTTCTTTGCTTGCCTCTAATAAGTCTACTGAATTCTCACCCCTCATTCTTTCTGAGCGTCCCATCTCCTGGATGAACCAAAATTATTCCCTCTGATCCAGGTATGAAGTATGTCATAGTTTGTGAGTCATAACATTTCCACAAGGTTTGAGTTGACTAAAACGCCCCAAAGTAGTTGAAGAAGCAAATGCCTTCTTCCTCTAGACAGGGCCTTCCCCAAGGCATCATGTATTTTGTTGGTCAAAGCAGTTCAATTGTAATATTCAAAATGGACACAAGATGTCACTAGGAACTTAGTTATAGCAGACTTGGAGCTCTCCAAAACAGAAACCTGTGACCCAAATCCTTGTCTAATGGACTAGATGGAAGCTTAAATGGAGACAAATCTTCTGCCTAGTGGGAAAGATGGAATTACATTGCTGAGGGTCAGAATGTCAACAGCAAGAAACCCCCAAATGAAAGTCTTGACCAGAATGAAGTTGGGAAGCTGAATCCAGGAAGACTCATACCTGAAACTCTGTGTGCCCAAGGAGATGGGTCCAGGTCAGCACCGAGTGCCAATTCCAATGTCAATGCTGGTGTCCACACCAACTTGTAGCGGGAATGTTGGCTAAGAACCAATTCACCTAGCCAACAAGGAAGAACATTAGATTTATTTTGGAGCCAAGTAGGATTACAGTCAGGGAAGATGCAGATTTAAGCAGCCTTGAAAATTTGCTCCAAGGTTTTACAAAATGGTGGTCACGTTTAAAAGTTTAAAATTGCAAGGTGTATGGTGGTTACATTTGTTTGTCAGGAATTGTGATGGGTACTGACAAGAAGCTCTTGTAATAAAGGGACCGTTGTCACAATCTCTATGTAATGTTACAATTGGTTAACAAAAGCTAGGGAATTGTAGTTTGGCCCAATCCAACGGTCTCCATGCATCCAGGTACATATGTGCAGGCAGCTGAGCTCAAAGTTAAGTTGCTGATGAGTGTGAAACCCTATTTAAACATGGCCTCCCAACCTAATTTTCAGTGCCCCAAACTAATGCTATTCCATTTTGATTTTCATTGTTGGCAGTGGACACCGAAGCATGGGAATGCATGGAGGAAACATAGCTGTTGGATCCACTGGTACCCAGGATGCAGGCTTCCTGTTCTGTGTGGGTACCAATGTGCAAGATGTACTTGCTTATAAAGCAAGCAGGGAGACAGGGACTGGAACACAGGCATGTGCAGAGCTACAGTCTTCAGAGTCCAGGGGATGGGCTAGCTATCTGTGGCAGTTGACCTGGTCTCTTAAGCATGTGCATGTGCAGAAAATATGAGGCTCCGGGGTCTGGAGTGAAATGCCTCACCATGGTGATACAGATGTTGTAGGGTGGGTATACACAGTGACAGCTTAGGGCAGGGTCCTGGAGTAGGCACGCACACAACTGTAGCAGCTCCTGGGTTGTTTTAGTCAGCATTTTTGCTGCTGAGAATAAAAGACCTGACAAGAACAATTTTAGAGGAGAAAAAGTTTATTTTCAGAGGTCTCAGTCCAAAGGCAGCTGGTTCCATTCCTCAGGGCTCGAGGTGAGGCTGAACATCATGGCAGAAGAGTGTGGTGGAGGGAAGCCGCTCACATGATCAGATTGCAGAGAAACTTCACTCACCAGATACAAAATATATCCCCAAAGGCACAGCCCTAGGGACCCACTTCTTCCAGGCACATCCTACCTGGCTTTGTTACCACACTCAGTTAATCCCATTTGGGATTCCCATCCCATTCACCGACTGGGTTAAGACTCTCATAACACAATTATTTCTCCTCTAAACCATCTTGCATTGTCTCACACATGAGTTTTTGGGGGACACCTCATATCCAAACCATAACAAGGGTCCAGGAAATAGATTAGCGCTCAGAGGTTGCTGTGCTGTTGGGTGGAGCATGGACCCTTGCAGAGAGACTGTGGATTCAGGGCCTGGGCTTGAGCTGGCTTGATTTGGTAGTGTTATCATCAGAGTGTCCAGTTTGGGTCTAGGTCCATAGTGTCCTGAACAAAGAACTGACCAAGACACACAGAAGTGACAGGCATAGTGCAGATTTATTGAAGGTGAAGATAAAGTAGCACTCCATTAAGGTGGAGTGGAGTGGGCCAAGTATGAGAGATGCTCAAGACTGCGATATCTGAAAATTAGTGCTCAGTTGTTAGGCATCCTCTTTCCTACATGGACCTAATTGAAGACCCTACCATTTGCCCCCATTTGGTTACCTTAAGATACCTGATTAGAATATTGTCCAAATTTCCCCCATTAGTTACTTTAGAAAACCTAAATAGAATACTGCCCACTTTACCTCCATTCGTTATTTAAAATATGGATCCTGTGGTAGGAGTTCCCATGGTGATAAGTCCTCAGTGGTGGGAGTTGTCATGGTAATGGGATGTATTGTAAATAGGGACATGATTCAGCTCCCTGTCTTGTCCTCTAGTGGCATCCTTCTTACACCCTGCGTCCGCCATCTTGGTGTTCCTGACTTGCTACCTAACACCTTACTGGTGAATTCTGTGTGTGAGGTGTGGTGTGTGCATACCACCTGGAAGTTGGGGTCTACGCTACGGAAATGTATGAAGAAGTCGCTGCTTGGAGCTACTTCTGTGGGGGATTGAGCTGGTATCTGGGGCATGGCTCTGAGGCCTAGGAACAAATGAATTGATTTTGGCAGTGGCTCTGCAGTGTGATGTATGGGAAGGCACAATGCAGCACAGAGCTGAAGTTTGGAATGTGAGCAACTGGTGAATGACTGTGGCTTAGGAATATGTACAGGTTTGGGAGAAGTGGCAAGAATGATTGCTTCTTGGCTGGAGGCAGTGTGGCCATCTCTTCACCTCTGGGATTCTGCAGCAAGAATGACTTGGTTATCTCATTGCAGGGGTTTCTGCAAAACGGGCCCAGACCTCTGGGAATTCTGGTGGCCAATACACCAGCCTCTACCCTTCTCATTCTCAGCAACCTCCAGGCATCTGGGCATGCCAGTCATTCCAGTGGTATTTTTGTGCAGATACTCACCAATTTTTGGGGTTTTTTTTTTTTTTTTTTTTTTTTTTTTGGTTGTTGTTGTTCTTCTGCAAATTCCTTGAGCTCTCCCAAGACTATTTTGGTTGATGAAAGTTCTTTGTACTTGTTTGTTTCCCCTTGGGGAAATGAAGGCTGGTAACTCCTACTTTGTCAACTTGTTGACATCCCTCCTTTATAGAGGTCTTGTCCACATGCGAGTCTGAACACATTGCTACATCATCCATTCAGTAAATTAACACTGTCTTACAAAGACATATTTATGCCTACACTTTGCTACAAGGGATTATAGATTCCCACACTCATTCACTGAAATGAAAGTGTTCACAACATAGAATTGAAGCAGTTCTCCTGGAAACTTTGTATACATGTGCATTTATACACACCACTACATGCATTTTGTATGGTCGTCTCAACCATTTACCGAAATAAGACTGTGTTCAATTTAGCAAATGAGCATGACTCTCAGGAAACTGTAATATGTGTCCTTCAATAATTTAATACATGATTACAGTGTGTTCACCACATTCATTTGTGGAAATAACACTATTCTCGAAGGGGTGAGAAAGTTGCACTATTAGAAACTTCTTTAATATATGGGCTTTTAACGCTTTACTACGTGCTCTACGGTGTGGGCACCAAACCCATTCTCTGAAATGGGGCTGTTCTCAGCAGAGCTCAGTTGAAGTATTTTAAGAAACATTGTTAGATGTGCTTATACACTTGGTTCTAGGCAGCCAAGTGTGGTTGCCACACACACTCACTGAATCAACTTTTTCAATTAGTGTACAAGGAGCATTCTTTTTTTTTTTTTTTTTGGTACTGGGGATTGAACCCAGGGGCACTCCACCACTGAGCCACATCCTCAGCCCTATTTTTATTTTATTTAGAGACAGGTCTCACTGAGTTGCTTAGGGCCTCGCTAAGTTGCTGAGGCTGGCTTTGAACTTGCGATCCTCCTGCCTCAGCCTCCCAAGTGCTGGGATTACAGGCGTGCGCCACCACGCCTAGCAGGAGCATTCTTAATAATACAAAATGCACAATTTCATTATATGCATTAGCAGAGTCACCACACCATTACACTGAGATAACACTCTTCTCAACATAGTGAATAAGCAGTGACATAGGAAATGTGGATCTTAAAAATTCATAACCAGCCTTAGAGTTTGTAACCACATCCATCCTCGTTAGTAGCACTCTTCTCAACCTGGTGTAAAAGGAGTGTTCTAAGAGATGTCACGGAAAGCCTTGCCAGTAGCACTTCACCACGTACATTTCAGTTTGGTCACCATGTTCTGGCTCTGGAATATCGTGTTCTCAGTACGCCCAGTAAGTAGCACTCTGAGAAACGTTTTAAAACATATATCATCAAGCACTTTACTACATGTAGAACACATGGTAACTACACCCATTATTTGAAATAATGCTTCTCAATGTGTTGTGTTATCAAACCAACTTTTTATGTATGTTTTTAGCACTTCACCACATAATTATAGTGGTTACCTAATCCATTACCTGAAATTACAATTTAGTCAGCATAGTGTATAAGTAGCATTATATAAAAAAAGAAAAAATCTTAAAATCCAGGGTTGTTCGTGCTTGCTTGTATGCATTAGAGTGTGGTCACTACACCCATCCACTGAAATAACAACTTTTCTCTAAAGAGTATATCAGGAGCATTTAAAGAAATATTTTTTAAAACTTTCTTATTAAGCTAGGCACAATGTGCACACCTGTAATCCCAGTGGCTCTGGAGGCTGAGTCAGGAGAATTGAGAGTTTGAGGCCAGCTCAGCAACTTAGTGAGACCCTGTCTTAAAAAAAAATGTCTGGGGATTTGGCTCAGTAGTAAAGTGCCTCTGGGTTCAATCTCCAGGACCAAAACAAAACAAAACAAAAAATAAAAACAAAAAACAGTTTCTCATTAATATTTCATTATTTTTAGTAGCGATTGATCATCACACCTGTTCACAAAATAAGTGTTATCTATGTAGTGTCTAAGGTACATTCAAAGAAATATTTTTTTTTCTCTGACAAATAATTGTATATATTTATGGGATAGAATGTGCTATTTGGTAAAGGTATAAATTGTAGGCTGAATTTATTTAGGGACTTTATAAATCTTTACATTGGTCAATTTTTTTGCAGTATCATGCTGTTTTAGTATAGCTTCTTAATATATTTTAAAATTAGGCAGTATGATGCCTTCAGCTTTATTCTTTGGGCAAGATTGCCTATTTGGGATCTTTAGTACCACACAGATTTTAGGATTTTTACTATCTACATGAAAAAGTGATATTAAAATTTCAATAGGTATTTCATTGAATCTACAGAACACATTGATAGTGTGACATGTTAACAAAGTCCACATGGATCATGTCCAGATCCATGAGTACAGGATATCTTTCTTTTTATGTGTGTTTTCTTCAATTTCTCTTAATGTTTTCTAGTATTTTGTGTATAGACCTTACACCTCTGAGGTTAAATTTACTTCTAATGATACAAATATTTTGATGCAATTGTAAATGGGATTGTTTTCTTTATTTCTGTCTTAAATAGTTGATTATTAGTGTTTGGAAATGCTACTGATTTTGTAGGTTGATTTTGTATCCTACAATTTTGCTGAATTTATTTATCAGTTCTAATAGTTCTGAGTGGAATCTTTAGATTCCTATGTATATGATCAGGTTGTCAGTAGAGACAATTTTAATTCTTCCTTTTCTCAGTGGATTAATCCACTGATTAGGTTAAGTCTCTTATAACCTAATCATTTCATCTCTGAAAATTCTTGCATTGCCTAACCCATGAGCTTTTGGTGGCTACCTTATATCTAAACCATATCATTCCACCCTTGGGACCCCAAAGCTCATGCTTATCTCACAAGGCAAAAAATACATTGACTCTGTTTCCAAGAGTTCTCATAGTTTTTACAGTTCCAGCATTACCCAAAAGTCCAAGTCCAAAGTCTCCCTTGAGACTCAATGCCAACTTGCAGCATGAGTCCTTGCAAAAATTAAAAGCAAGTTACATATATCTGATATAGACAGGCATTTGCATTCCACAAGGAAGAAAATTGCTCAGTTTTGAGCATTGTGCACATGGGCTCTTTAGAACTGGTATATTTCTGTTTCTGGCTAAGACAGCGTAGCATGTGGCCAATCCTTCCATGGAAGTAAATGAGACAAAGTAGACAGAAATGAAATTTATCTACTTATTTGTTTGTGTTTGTCTGTTTAGAGGCAGCAGAGATAATGATGTAAGAGGGCTACTGCAGAGAGGGCAGATATGCTCCACCTACCTTCTCTAGGATATTTCTATTTCTAGTATGTAGAATGGAGCCAGGGTTGTGGCCTGAGGGCTTGAGGAGAGGGCTCCAGTTGAGAATCAGAGAAACCAGCAAATAGTTTTTTATGCAGCTAAAGATATGAAATCTGGAGACAGGAATCACTGGAATTCTGATAAAAATGAGAGTCAGAGAAAAGGGCCATGAATACAGAAGCTTTTTCTCTCAGGATATTCTCAAATTTATGCAGCTGTGTAGATAAGAGGCTAAGGTGAGCCAGAACTTTCTGAACAGTAGAGTGGAGTTTTCCATTGTCTCACTGTGCAGAATAGACGGATTATAAAGCTTAGAACTCACTGGGAGACTAATCTTGATGAATTCCCTAGGCTCCTAGGTTGGAGTCACAGGAGGGACGTGATGGAGAAGTGGGTGTAGAAAGGCAGTTTCGGATGCATTATTTCTGCAATGCTAGCCCATCCCAAACTCACGATTCTGAATAGGTTAAGTTTCTTTGTTATCTTCCTAGTGAAGGAAGTGGAACTCTTCAATGGAAGATGAATTTCTGTCCTTTTCAAAGAATATGATATTTGACAAAATTAGTAAGCTTGTCAACAGACAGGATCAAATGACCAAAAAGGAAGATACAATGTAGAAAATAAAAGTATATTCTGAGGCAATCTAAATTTTGGAGCTAGAAGACAAGAATTTAAGAATATTTTCTTTTAATACTTTTTGGAGAAGTAGAGGAAAAGAGAAAAATCAGAGGACAGAACCAGATAATTGGAATTGGTAAAGTTAGAAGTAAAGCACAATGTTTTAGAATAGTTTCTTCTACTTTTTACAGGCTGGTGTTATGGCTTAGTGGTAGAGTGCTTGCCTAGCACAGAATGAGGCCCTGGGTTCAATCCTCAGTACTCCATAAAAATAAAATAAAGGTATAAGGTATTGTGTCCACCTACAACTAATATATATATATACACACACACATATGTATATTTATAATATATATCTATATAAAAATATGTTATAGATATATATTATAAATATATTTTTAGGTTTATAAAGCTCAAATCATGCTGATGCTATAATGTTGGTAAATAACAGTTTAAAAATATACCTTTTCCCTTTTCAATTAAGTGTGAATTGGGGAAAATTGGGGAATGTATTGAATAATGTTGGAATGTTTTTAGGAAAAAAATCTGACTCAACAAATGTATAAAATAAAGCAAAGGTTCTCATGGGTGTGATGACCTTTCATGTCTGGACTTGTGACCTATGTGTCAGAGAATACTTGGGTTCAGTTGAGTTCAACTAAATCAGGTTTAAAGGTCGTCTTTTGTTATCAGGGAGACTCTGACCACAAGAGCCCAGAACTGCTCCTTAGGGAAATCCTGTGATGTTGTTCTTCCTATATCACTAAGTAAATTAGGAAGTTCAAATTATGGAGTAAGTAGAAGAAAGTTCTCCTCCCATAAACTTAAAAATCGTGTTCTCTGATCAGCTTTATTAATAATTAAGGTAAACTTTAGATCTTAATGTAAATTCGGGATCTGTCTGTCATATAGTTCTGAGTTAATTTGGAAAAAAGAAAGAAACATTTCTTTATTGGATGTTTATAAACCCAGAAGTCTACAGTAGCTTTGCCACTCAGTAACAATGTATTACCAGTATTCTACATCATTACTGTTAACCAAGACAATTGAACAAGAAATGAAGCTTCCAAAAAAAATAAAGCACATCTTGGGGGAAGTGGCATTTCTCCACCAAAATCTTTAACAACTTCAATGTTATCATCAAAACAATCACTCTCGAGTTTCATTATCTTCTTCCTGGTGTTAAATGGGTTGAAAATATAACTTTTGTTTTTTAAATGCACAATTACAAAGATGGTCACAGTAGAAGAAAATCATTACCAATCCAGTGTCCTTGAATGAGTTAGAGCTGTTGTTTGGAATGAATTTGCATAACTGGCAGCTTTGAGCTTCCTAAATCTCCCTGGCAGAAATAGTGTCCCAATTGTTTTTCCAGAACCAGGATGACAATGTTCTTAAATAAAATTGTCACTAAATTTCCTTTCAAATTCTGACTGCATGATTGAATAAATATTGTCTATTGAAACTGGCTGAGAAGATAAGTATTTCATGACAGATAATATATTTCATATGCAAATGTTTTGGCCTCTTTTTATATTGGAAGCAAGGAAGGAAAAGTTTGTTATCTCTTTAATTTAGAATGTACTATCAAGTCAGATGCATAAGGCCCTGAAATTAAATGACTATTTTATAGTATCATACTATTGAAATGGCACATTTTGTACTGAAGATAATTCAGTGATTATATGCTGATTTCAGTGTGCATGAAGTACTACCAGAAAAATGTGCTTTATTAAATATGAATTATTCAAGTCAAATCTGTCCTCACTATAAATATGTACAGATACATATATAGGTACAAACATACAACTTGAACTGACACTCCTGCTTCCAAATTTTCATCTGAATTTCTCCCAATGAAAAATTAGATCATCATATATTTTGTCTTGAATATCCCTGAATTCCTTGAAACATTAGAAAAATATACATTGCTTTTCTCTTACATAAAATACCTCTGCTTGCTTTTTAAAAATTATTTTAATTGCACAAGTTTATGGAGCATCATGTAATAATTAGATACATGGATATAGTGTGTAATTATCAAATCAAGATTGTCAACATTTCCATCTCCTTAAGCATTTACATTTAAAATTAACAGGTAATTGTACATATTTATGCAACACAGTATGATATTTCAATACAATATACAGTATATACTGATCAATTCAGGGTATCATTATAGATTATTTTAAATTGAATCTCATCAGTTTTTCTGTGTATATGCTTTGCCTAATATTTAAATTGATTACTTCAATCTAAAAAGTATTAAGAATTTCCACTTCTTAAAAAATTTGTCAGATTTATTTTTCCATATTATTTATTTATTCATAATTTATATGAATTTAAAGTCTAGTAAGTGTTTTAAATTAAAATCACACCGTATGAAAAAAATTATAATTTTAGTATTTTAGAATATGCAAATTATTTTAATTTTCTATGGGAATTTCATTGTTGTGAACTTAAAACACTACTATCATTTGTTGAAATATCAATATCAATTTCCTTTCCTTCCTTCATGAAGAAGTAGGATGCTTTAATATTTTTGTATAAGTGTTCAATACTAAACTGGGTGAGCCTACTCTGGGTTATAATCTCCCCATTTCCCCTTTATCCTGAGAGCTAGGTGATTCTAACTAGGAATAAAAGCAGAAAATGTGCAGTGCAGAAGTGAAGGCATGAAGGTCACAGTGACCAAGACAGTCGGTGTCAAATGTGACACTGGAGAAAAAGGAGAAGGGAGTTTATAAAAGAATAGCTGTATAACCACCGGCTCTTTTTTAGGATGCTGTTCATCTAGACCCCAAATTCATCAGACAAGGCTTAAACTGGCATCTGGCTTTAACTGCTTATCAGTGGTCCATAGTATCAGCCACCATGAAGATAACTCTACCAGCACTGGGACTTGCAAGAAAACAAGATAAATATTTGGTGTGCTGCAGTTAAAAGAGAGAGAGAAGCTAGAGCAGATGAGGCAGAATTAACAGATGCAATAAACAATAATTAAAAATGAGCATTTTCAATATTTATAAAGAGATAAGGGAAGATATTGGAGTGGGAAGAAAGTACAAGAAGCCATCAAATGAAAGTGGGACATTATTTATGAAAAGCAATAATTGAGATAAAGAACTCAACAGATGGGCTGAGTCCTAGAATGAAAACAAGAAGGGATGAAGCATTGGCCTGTAAGATTAGGTGGGGAACTCCCCTGAAGATGTTGGAAAGGGAAAGCCGCATGGTTTCCCAGGGAAGGATGTGTCCTCAGAGGAACTGCTATGTCAGTGAAGGCCAATGCCTAGTCGTGAATGCCCTGCAGGGTTGGCGCTGAGCCAACACAGTCAGCCTGCAAACACTGGGAGAGATTCTCTTAGCTTGAAGAGCTTAGGATTAATTCATGTGGTGTGGATCCATAATTCATTTCATTTTTTCTTTTTAAAATATTTTTATTAGTGCCTTATAGTTATACACAATAGTAGAGTTCATTTTGACATGCATTCATGGAATTGATTTGCTTCACTTCAGTCTCTAGTACTTCCTTTTTCCCTTCCCTCCGCCCTTCCCCTTCCCTTCTGGTACTCTACTAGTCTTCCTTCTATTTGATTATTGTTTATTTAATTGGTGCTTTATAGATATCCATAAAGGTAGATTCATTGTGGCATATTTGTGTAGTTACATAGCATAATGTGGTCCATTTCATTCCTCAGTTCCTCCCTTTTCTCATCCCTCCTCCCCTCCACTTAGTCCCCCTTCATCTACTCCACTGATCTCCCTTCTATTTTCATTGGGTCTCCCCAACTTTTCCCCTTATTTTGCTCTAGTTTCTATATATGAGAGGAAACATTTGACCCTTGACTTTCTGAGTCTGGCTTATTTTATTTAGCAAGATGTTTTCCAGTTTTATCCGTTTACCAAGAAATGCCATAATTTCATTCTTCTTTATGGCTGGGTAAAACTCCATTGTGTATGCACACACCACATCTTCTTTATCCATTCTTTTGTTAATGGACACCTGGACTGATTGGTTTCATAAATTGGCTCTTGTGAATTGTGCTGCTATAAACATTGACGTACCTGTATCACTGTGGTATGCTGATTTTAGTTCTTTTAGATAAATCTCAAAAAGTGGAATAGCTGGGTCATACAGTGGTTCCATTCCTGGTTTTTTGAGGAATCTCCATACTCCTTTCCAAAGTGGTTGTATTAATTTGCAGTCCCAACAATGTACGAGTGTGCCTTTCCCCCACATCCTCACCAGCATTTATCAGTATTTGTATTCTTGATGATTGGCATTCTACCTGGAGTGAGATGAAATCTCAATGTGATTTTGAGTTGCATTTCCTTGATTGCCAGGGATATTGAACATTTTTTTACATGTTTGTTAGTCATTTGTACTTCTTCATTTGAGAAATGTCTGTTAAAAGCAAATAAATAAAAGCATGAAGAGAGAGCTTACAGAATGGGAGAAAAATCTTTGCAAGCTACTCCTTGAACAGGGGGTTAAAATCCAGAACATAAAGAGGACTAAAAACACCTAACACCAAAAACCCAAATAACTCAATCAATAAATGGGAAAAAATTTGGCATTTCCCATTGAGTATGGAATCATGTAAGTACCACAGTCTATAGAGTAATTATCATTTCACATATTGCTGTTTTTTTAATAATAAAATGTACAGAGTTTAAGTTCTGGTAAAGAAATACACCTTTACAACCAAAACACTATAAATATAGAACATTTTCATCATCCCAGAAAATTTCTTCACGTCCCTCTTTAACCAACTTTGCCCTTTCCACAGACATAAAACTTTCTTCTGATTCCTGTTAGTTGATTAGTTTCCTTTTCTTGATCTTTCCATAGGCCCTGTGATATGTTCTCTTCTGTGTCTGGCTTCCTTTACTTAAAAAAAATGTTTCTGGGATTCATTAACGTTGATTTTTTTCTTTCTGATTGTCATATAGTATTTTATCCTAAGAATTTTTTCACGATTTGTTAATCTACTCAAATGTTGATGGGTATTTGGATTGTTTCAGCCTTTTTCCTTTGTGAATAAAGTGAATACCAGAAATTCTATGTGAATATTTTTTTATGGATATAAGGTTTCATTTATTTGGGGGAAAAACCTGAGAGTGGAATTTTGGGATCATACGTAGGTTGCATCTCCAACCTTATAAGGAACTATAACAAGAATTCGAAAATCATGGACATCATACTGACACTGGCCTTTGGACCTGCTGTGCTGCTTGCTACGTGTGCTGGGTTTGACTGCAGAACAGATCTGGGCACTGGCACCAGGAAAGTGAATTTGCTTGCATCTGAGAATCACAAAGGTTTTCACCAGGTCCACAGTTCTGGGGACACAAAAAGGACAAAGAGAAAAGGGAAAAAATGTTTGCTAACAGAAATATGCAAGAAACAAGCCATTGAAGCAAACTAGAAATTTTATTCAACTCTTGATAAAAATACAAGGGTAAGATACAATATGCTATGCAAGTAAAATAAGTATGAGGAGCTTAAAAGGAACTTTGATAGCATCAAAAGATATTTAAAAACAAAATATTTACAAGATGAAAGCCTTAGTTCATCCTACTTGGTTAATATCTGATTTACATATTTTTTCATCTATTTTTCTCATGATCTTACATTTTAAGAATTAGAGATGATATTGGAGAGCAACATTTTCTTTATGTGCTCAAAGTAAATTTATTTATGTAAGGAAAAACCTGAGTGCAGCAAAATTGAATAATTGTCAATAAGCATTTGGATTATTTAGGAGTTATGAGAATTTAGAAATTGTTCAATTAGAAATTGAAAAAACCTCAAAAAACTTGGAATGGAACCACCATTTGACCCAGCTATCCCACTTCTTGGTTTATACCCAAAGGACTTAAAATCAGTGATGCAGCCACATCGGTGTTTATAGTAGCTCAATCCACTATAGTTAAACTATGGAACCAACCTAGGTGCCCTTCAACAGATGAATGGATTAAAAAAATGTGGTGTACATATACACAATGGAATATTACTCATCCTTAAAGAAGAATGAAATTATGGCATTTGCCATTACATAGATGGAGTTGGAGAATATCATGCCAAGTGAAATAAGACAATCCCCCCAAACCTAAAGCTGAATGTTTTCTCTGATATGCAGATGCTAATTCACAATGTGGGGGTGGGGGTGCTAGGAAAGAATAGAGTTACTTTAGATTGGGTAGAGGAGATTGAAGGGAGGGGAGGGGGTGTGGGGATGGGAGGGATAGTGGAATGAATCAGAGATTGTTACCTTGTGTACATATATGACTATGTGTCTGGTGGGATTCTACATTGCATATCACCAGAAGAATGAGAAATTATACTCCATTATATATGATATATCAAAGTACATTCCACTGTCATGTATAACTGAATAAAACAATTAAAAAAAAATCAAACCTCTGTGCATAAACAAGGTGTCACTCTTCCTGTCTCAGTCCAAACTCGATGTTTCTAGGGTGAGAACTATCCACTGAAAATGTCACAATTCTAATTTTTCAGGATATGTAGGCAGTCAGATCTCCAAGAAGGACTGCTCCCCTTCCTTCCTGGGAAGCTCTCAGGGGATAGAGTCTCTGATCTGATCCTGAATTTGTCTTAATGGTAAAAAGTTAAGTGAAAATGCTTTTGTAATAAGCAAAAAACAATAAAAGAAGCTGTATCAAAGAAAATGATGTGAAGTCTTCAAGGACACCGTCAAGAAACCAAAAGGAAGCTGGGTGCAGTGGTACACTCCTGTAATCCCAGCAACTAGGAAGCAGGAGGATCAGAAGTTCAAGGTCAATTTAGGCAATTCAATGAAACTGTCTCAAAAGAAAAAAAAAAAAAGAAAGCCTAGGGATATAGCTCAATAGAGAGCACCCTTGGGTTCCATCTCCAGAAAAAAGACAAGAAGGAAAGAACAAAATTCACAGAATGAGAGAAAATATTTGCAATTGTTTATCTGTAACAATCTAAGACCTAGTACATACAAAGAGTGCTCACAGCTTAATAATAAAAGGCAAATCACCCATTAAAGAAAGGGCAAAGAATTTGAATAGATATTTCTCCTAAGGATATATACAAATGGCCAAATGAGTACATGAAAAGATGTTTAACCCTGGGTGCCAAGGTACATGCCTGTAATCCCAATGACTTGGGAGGCTGAGGCAGGAGGATCAAAAGTTCTAGCCAGCCTCAACAACTTAGCAAGACTCTGTCTCCAAAGAGTGGAGATGTAGCTCAAGGACAAATTGCCCCTGGGTTCAATCCCAAGTGCCAAAAAAAAAAAAAAACAAAAAAAAAAAACCAAAAAACTGTTTAAATCATTATTCACAGAGAAATGCAAATAAAAGCCTCAATGAGATACCATTTTACACATACTGAGTGTAATAAAACTTCAGAAACTAACAAGTGATGGTGGAAATGTGGAGAAATTTGAACCCTTATACACTGCTGAGGGAAATACAAAATGATGCAGTTGGTGTGGAAAACAGTTTGGCAGTTCCTCAAAAAGTTAAGCATTATATAACTATGACTCAGCAATTCTATTCTTGGGGTATAATCCCAAGAGAATTGACAATATGTGTACACATGATATCTTCTACAATAGTGTTAGTTACAACTATGTTCATAATAGTTAAAAAAAACAGAATAACCTGACTGTCCATCAGCTGATAAATGAAAAGTCATTTTTCCAAACAATGGAATATTATCCAGCTGTGAAAAGGAATGGAATATTTATTTGTACTACAACATAGAGGAACCTTAATATTGTGTTAAGTGAAATAAACCATATACAAAAGATCACATATAGTATGATCTTATTTCTATTAAATACTTCAAACAGACAATGCATGGAGACAGAAAGTACATTAGTGGTTTCTAGTAGATGGAAAAAGGAGGGAACTGGGAACAACTTAGCCAGTATGGGTTTCTTTGAGTTGATGGAAATGTTCTGGGATAAGATGGTGGAGATAGTTGCACAATGTCTTGACTACAATAAAAACTACTAAATTGTACACTTTGAAGTGGTGAATTGTATGCTTTATGAATTTTATCTCAATAAAAAGCCATTGTACCTTTTTCATATAAATGTGGCATATCTATACTATGGAATATTACTAAGCTTTAAAGAAGAATGAAATTCTGGCATTTCCTGGTAAATGGATGGAGTTAGAGAATATCATGCTAAGAGAAATAAGCAAAACCCAAGAAAACCAAAGACTGAATGTTTTCTCTGATATGCAGATGCTAATTCACAATGTCAGGGGGTGATAGGGAAGAATAGAGTTACTTTATATTAGGTAGAGGGGAGTGAAGGGAGGGGAAGGGGTATGGGGTAGGAAGGATAATAGAGTGAAACACATTATCACCTCAACTACATAAATGACTGCATGACTGATGTGATCCTACAATATGTACAATCAGAGAAGTGAGAAATTACACTCCATTTATGTGTGATCTATCAACATGTACAAATGCAATCTACTGTCATGTTTAACTAATTAGAACAAATAAAAAAAATTTAAAAAATTGTACCTACAGGCATGTAGAGAAGTCTTCTTCATCTGTCCTGAATTATGAAAATCCATCTTAAGACATTCAAGACACAAAAAGCTTCCCTCAGGGGGACTGTATTGTCAAACCAACTTTTTCTGAAGGGAGAAGACAATCACAGTTGCTTTGGGCTGTGACTTGTCAACTGTCAGCTACTTTTGTTACTACTGTTAAGATTTCTGCTGTTTTTCTCAAACATATGTGGTAATAGCAAATTTTTGAAGCTAAAAATAACTAAATGCATGCAATATTAGGTTAAGAGCATCTGCCACCTCTAGGTTTTCATGTGATAAAATATCTCTTTTTAAGTCACTTTAAATTTAGGAAGCCTCTAGTTTTTAAAATTCTTAAGAAAGACACATGGATATTACGATATGTAGCACATTTGAAGTTTAGCACAACTCATTTGGAACAACCCCTACCTCTACATGGAAATAACGATCTTCAGAAATAATCATAAAATGAAATAATAAAGTGTCCAGAAAAGAAATACAAACAGTAAATATTTTTGTGTTGAATTTAATTTATGCAATTATTTAATTTAGCAAATATTTGAAAAGTGGTATAATAGTAGAATAGAAAAAAGAAAAAAATGCACAACTATTTGTTTGATTTTTGAGCAGTGTTAACTTTGGTCTTTTAGTTACAGTCTGTGCTAATTTATAAAAATAAGTGTCCACTAATTAGTAGGTGAACTTCATTAAACTCACAGGTGAACCTTTATTAAAGCTGAAATTCTACAAAGTACAATTTAGGCAACTGCTAAATTTTACCACTAATATAGTTTTTTTTCTTCATTCTGTAGTTTCAAAACAATTAGCCCTTTAAAAAGTATGCATTTTCAATTGTAAAGATACTAATAAAACATTTGATGTATGAAGTAGAGTTACCAAATAAAAATATCACACCCTAAAAAAAAGAAATTGAAACTTATTAGGAATAATCTACATCTAGGGCCATTCGCTGGTCTCTGCCTTATATAAAGCCAGGTCAGCTCTGAACATCTATACTCTCATCTGTCCTTTTAAACCAAAGAAGCATATTAACTCATGATTCTTTGTATCACTTAAATTATGTCATGTCTTCAAAGTATGCACACTTAATTCCTGTAAATTAAAAAACAGATTGGTCATATTTAGAAAATGTCCACTAATAAGTACACAATCTTAAACATATATATTTTGATATACTGAGAGATATAAACATTTCAGAAGATTGTATAGTAAATAAATACCTGCAAAGAGCAAAATAGGTCAAAAATTCTGGCATTGTGCTTCTCAGTGTGAGGGCCTCTGGGCACTTGTGACCATTGAGAACTTGAAATGATTTGGGTCCAATCTGAGATACGCTTTAAAAGGCGTCCCGCATTTCCAAAGCTTAGGATAAGTCACAGTGTTGAGTACCCCACTAGTATTTTCACTAGCATGTTGAAATGTTTTAGGTAGTTGGTTAAATAAAATGTACATTAATCTCACCCATTTCTCTTCAATTTTTCAAAATCCAGCCACTAGTAAATTTTAAATCACACATATGTCTTGCACTATGTTTTCATTGTTTATAATTACTGTACAGGAAAATGCTATGATAGATTTTTTTATAGGTAAAATAGAGTCAGAAAATTTATTCTGCATTCCAGAGTTCTAATTAAACCAGTTTTGGCAAGCAGCTAGACTTATGTTTATGTACCTGACCGGACTAAATATTGATTGAATGTCCATTTCCCTCATAAAATGGAAAGAGCCTAGTATGCTACCTTCAACAAGCTAAATTCTGTTTGACTTAGGGCATCATTTTTCCTTCAGCTTTTTAATGATATTTTTGTGAAATTTCCTCTATACTGCCATTCATATTCTCGGGGGCACTCTTAAGAAACATGATAAAAATTGTAGAAACCATCCATATGCTCAAAAAGCCTTTTTAATGAGAACAAGAGGGAATTGCGCCATTAGCTACTGAAGCAAAGTAAGATACCATAGTTATTAAAATTGTCTTTTAGTTCTGACATAAATAGAAAAAAGAAGAGTGTGATTTTGATGAGTATCTGAGAGATATTTCTAATCAATAGAAAAAGAAAAAAATTATATGAAACAATGTTGGAATAACTGACTACAAACTTTGAATAAATAAAGTTAGATTGCTCTCCATCATTCTCAAATTCCAGATTAATTGAACAACCACATGTTAAAAGAAACTACATTATAAAAGTCTTAAGTGAAAATGAGAGAATATACTTATGAGTTGAGATATAATGAAATGGCACCAACAAAAATCCAAACAGACATATGGTGAAAGATCTGGCTACAAATTAATGAAAAATAATCCCAAGTTTTCAGACTTTTTTGTTTTTTTTTGAGATGAGGATCTTGCTATATTGCCCAGGCTGGCCTTGAACTCACAATTATCCTACCTCAGGGTCCCAAGGACCTGGGAAGATAAGTGTGAACCATAAAACCCAAGCTTAATCCCAAATAAATTATAAATTTAAGCTATCTATTGGAAAATATTTGCAACATTGTAACTGGAAAAAAAATAACAGTATTTGAAAGGTTAATTTGGAAAAGAAAATCCAATAAAATCAGTAAGAAAAAGACAAACTAAGATAACAGAACAATGGACCAAGATATACAAAGGGAAATTACTAGAAGAAGAAATATATATTTCTCAAAGATATTTGAAAATATACTTAGCTTCTCTGGAAATGGGAACATGAATTCAGTTAATAAAGAGAAATATTCTTTCTCTTGTAAGATTGAGTTTTAACTAGTTGACAAAACTGTGGGAAAGTTAATACTATTATTGGTATGGACCATTAACAGATAACTTTGATCCATTAAAGAACCTATATAATGATTTTAATAGTCACATTTTATAATAGAGAAAAATTTCAAAATGAACTAAAAGTCTAATAATAAAAAACACAGATATGATTATATAATTGGATACTATCAGTAATTTAAAAATTGAAATAGAATGATATATTCTGGCATGAGAAGTATCTAAAACATGTTAAGTAGATAACCAAGTTGCATAATAATTTATATTATATAAATGCATTTTATAAAGATAGCCTCTTCTGATATTTTATGTATATGTGTGTGTGTGTGTGTGTGTATGTTTGTGTGTTGTGTGTTTGATTTTAAAATCTTGGAAAAGATATAAAACATAATAGCTATACTTACCTTCTTTGTAAATGGGACAAAGAATTGGTATAGAGAATGAATAACAGCAAGAGGATGGGTTAAGAAACTTCACTTTATCTCTATTGTTTAAAAATTATATAATTACATATTGATGTATAACTGGTGAAATTAGAAAAAAGGAATTCAATAAATACAAAAATACATTTATATAGGTATGTGTATGTGAATGTGTGTGTGCATGTTGGTGTAGACATTTCTGTGTGACAAAGACCTGTACTGGTAGATACCAACATGCTAATTATCATGGAGTTGCAGCTGATTATTAATGAAAAAGGCAGACATTGATTACCTTTAAAGTCATTAGAATATAAACCAGCAATTATAAATACGATGATTTTGGGTGGTTATTGACCTTAGATTAATTTCTATTATTACTTTGCAGACTTTGGTAGCTCTGAGGAAGCATTTTTATTTATATTATGCTTTCAATATTTTTTTCTTAAACCATTTTTTCCTTAGCTATGAAAAATGGCAGATATTTTAGGTTGTATAGTGATTCAGGTAGAATGAGGATAGTCTATTCTTTGTGAAATTATAGGTAATATAGTAAAGTAAATCAAACTGCCAATAATAATTTGTAGAAATAATGAGATTATGTATATCTTTTGAGAATCCATATTAGACCAGATACACAAAGCATATTTGGAAATGCAGTGTTGATCCTGGATACCTTTCACATCTCATATAACTTTTCCTTCTTAAGTGATAAATCATTTGTATTAGTTATAATCAAATAATGTCTGCATTAGCTATTGGGATCAAAAAAGGAGTTGATTTATTCTTCTCCATCCAACATATGAATATAACCTGAGATGAGAAAACTTAACACCAGTCTTTCAAAAGAGTAAAAGGAGATCTTACATTCTGTTTAGCAGACACAGAAAGCAGAGGAGGCCACTCCCTACATTCTCTTTCTTCTTTCTAGACTGAAGAGAGACCAGAGCCCTGCTCTTAGTAAAGATAGATATGTGGCTATTATGAGGTAGTGCCTTTTTCTGCCTACCAGGTCCCAGTGCTCATTTAAGTGAGTTATTCTCAGAAAATAAAAGTTTAATGGTGAAGCATTGCTACTCGTTTATCTCCGATGAATATCTATGCAGCAAATAAAACACTACATTCTAAACTGAAGTCTGCAGTATATCTTTTTTTCAGATTCAAAGGAAAAAAATCATACTTCAGTATTCTTTTAAGAAATTACACCTGCATAAGGGGACACGGTTCTTTTCTCTCACTTCTCAAAATGAAATCATCACAAATAAAAATGGAAAAGAATTCCTATGCCTTGTTGAATACAAACAAGTGTATGTGAAAATGAAGAGCCAGCATTAACCATAAAAATCCAATATTAATAAAAGTAAATGCAGATAAATTCTATACAAAAATAAGGGCAATGGTGATACATTTACTAGATATAAATGAAATAATTCTGCATGACTCTACATAAGAAATCTATTTCAATACATCACAGGAAAATAGAAAACTTTATTTAAAAACAACTCCTAAAATTTATTAAGAAGATAACAAAAAGAAAGAAGGAAGAAAGGAAGGCCCGATGGGCAGAGAAAAGGGCAAAGAAACCAAGTAGGATACTCAATTTCCAGCAGGACAGGAAACCCAGAGGTGCTGGAAAGAGATACTCAGTTTCCCTGATTATTAGAGAATTGAAAATGACAACTTAAAAAATAGATTAACCCATTGCAGAAAAGCAATAAAGTTAATATTTTGTGCGGGTGAGGAGAAGCAGGAATGATTATCATCAATGGTTGGAGCCAATGTTGACATAGACTCTCTGACAGCTAATTTATCAGTGTCTCTTAGAATTAATTAGGTATCCATCTTTTGATCTAGCATTTTCCTTTCTAAACATTCATAGGGCAAAATCATAAGATTACAAGAGTGTTTATTGCAGTATTTTATTTGATAGAAAAATAATAGAAACAGGAGAAACATTTATCAGTAAGTACAGGGGTTCAGAAAGCCCAGGTACTAACAGCCACCTAATCCACCAGCTGTAAATTAATTATGGCACATCAAAAATTAAAATTCCAAGCAGCATATAATAAAACAAGACAGCTGCGTGTAATGACTCCAAGGTATACCTTTGATGAAAATGCAAATCTCAATTTTTCTCTGCTTTTATCAAAAAAATCAAACTGATAATTACTTATCTACTGAATATTTTTCTCTCCTCATTCTGCACAGGCAAGAAACTCTCAGGTTAATTCTTTTGAGCAGAGCTACTAGTAAATGGAATGAAAAATGAAAATAATCAGTTAGATCTTAGAAGACTTAGGGCCACCTGATCTTCCAGCTGTCCCAGGCTATTCTCCACAGATCTGGGTAAGAACAGAGGATAGGAGTAGAAATAAAGGCAGTCCCTTTCTGCTGGGTTTTAAGGAAGGAGATTTAAAGGAAATTATCTAGAGAAAACTAAGAGCATCATGATGTGTGTGAGGAAATGAATGAGAAAGGAAAAACTGTCAGAGAGACCATGTTGAGGGGAGGTTGAATCTTTCCAGGGGAACATTTTAAAGATGTACTGATTTGGTCTAATATTCTTTCTCAAAGGGCTTTAAAAATAAAATCAGTAATAATAAATAATTTTGATGTTCCTCTTTCAGTTAACAGTTTTTTTTTTAATGGCACACAACTGATACAATCTATACCATCTCATATCACCAGGACAAATATCTTCTAGGGCTTATTATTCAGGAGGTTATTTTACAAAGAAAACCAGCCTCCTCATAGAACATCAAGTATACTTCTGTGTCCAATCAGATAATCCCATTCTGTTGTGACCTCTGCTACTACCTTATGTTCAGGTCCCATGATTCCTCACTTTCTTTACTTCAAGAGTCTCTTTTCTGGTCCATCTGCCTGAATTCTTATTCTCAGACAATTTATTCTCCACATTACTGTCAGAGAGGTATTTCTATAAATGCAAATTATGTCACTTCCTTTCTTAAAACCAGGGATTTCCTGTGGAGCTCATGATTTCATCCCAACCAAAATAACCAACTATGATACAAACAAGAGTTTGAGAGCAATTTTAAAAAAATGTACCAAGATTGCCAGTGAGGTTTGATCTTTCCAGTGATAAAATGCAGCAACTCAGGGAGTCATCCTTGGAAATTCTCCCTTCTATCAAGGTCTACTTATTTCCTAGGATGTGAATTATCCAAGATGATAACTAAGGATGTTCTTCAAGTATGGTCCTAATAATGCTTATAAAATGAGTACGTAAGAAGATGTAATTGTATGGGAAGGAGGAAGGAAGAAAGAAGAGAATGTAGAAAGAGAAGGAGAGGGGAAAAAGGGGAAAGAAGGAAAGGGAAAGAAGGAATGAAGGAAGGAAGGAAAAATAGTTTTGAAAGAAACAATGTCAATTTCATTCCATCTGCCTCTTCAAATGTAGAAAATGTCAGGTGAAATTTAAGGGGACAATGATGGTACCCTAATTATCGATTGATTTCTCTTTGTGAACATAACTAGAAAGTGTCTGTTGGTAAAATTTCCAAACTATGTGATTTAAAGTATATTTGATAGACCTATAACACACAAAATGTCACTAGAAAAACAACGGTCTTAATGGAATTTCTATAATTGCCAATTCTTATTGAAATGATGAATCTTGTAAAGAAAATAATTTCTCTCTCTCTCTCTCTCTCTCTTTTTTAACCATAATAGGTGAAGTCAGTCTTGGTCTTACCTTCCTAAAGAAGTTGGTCGATTTCTCGAAATTCTACATGAGATTGCCTTTTTTTCTTGAGCTCGCCAATGGACTTTAAAAGTCATACAACCATTTTTTCCTTATTCCGTTTGTTCATGTTGTTGGGTGAGATCATGTAGAGGTGAGATCTCTTTCTTTTTGGGGGAGTTGAAAATTTATACAATTTTATACAAAATTTATACAAAGTTTAACCTACTTTAAAAATTACCAAATACCTAAGACCTTAAAAAATTTAGCCCTGCCTGGTTAATATTTTCTGCATGGAGTGAGAGGTTATGTGCTCTCTATGGTTCATAGGAATAGAGAGTTCAGTCACTGACAATATACAAGAAAATTAGTTGGCACTTTCTCTTTGCTCTGATGCAGAATGACATAATTTGTAGTTTTCCATCAAAACCTCTTTCTCCTTCTTCTAAGAGTGTTTTCTTTGTGGATTTTTGATGGATTTGCTCTGTGGAAAACTGATTTTTATCAAGGCTACTTTTCACTTTGCAAAGAATTTATCTAATGAAACAATTGTAAGTAATGCAATTGTGTAAGCTCTGGAGATGCCTTCAAACTCACCCATGCACTGAAGTGTGCACAGAAAATCAATCTTTATTCTTTCTGGTAGGTGAGCTCAGAGTCAGAAGTGTTCCATCCACTAATATGATTAAAATTATATCATTTTCCCTCAGTTTCTGGAAAGTCTGCCATATCTGATCATGTACATTAAGAGTTTGACTTTAAATTTCAAAAATCATTTTTGGTATAGAATTACATTCACAGAATCAATGCTGATATGGTACTGTACTTTAAAATCAAGACTTGCTTTTGAGGGTGCTGTTGGCTTGCGTTCAGGAGACTTTGGGTCTTCAGAAATCATTTTTACAACACTCCAAGCTATGGACTTCATTATATATTGGATAATACATTTTCAAAAAAGTATGATTTTCAAGAGTATGACTCAAAGTGTCATAGATGCATGGTGTGTGCAGAGTTTGTGCCTTAGCTGGGAACTCCCAGATTGCAAACTGCCACACCTGATAAGGGAGCTGCTAGCACATCAGCCAGACCTTTGCCATGGGAGGAAGCATTTCATTTACATTATATTTATTATGCTGGTTGAGACGCTATTGTGTCCTCTGCTTGGAAAGGAAGAGCTATTAGTAGTAGTTTCTTTGCTATAAACTTGAAATTATAATCCAGTACAGAAGCTGTTAATGCTCCTTCTTTACAAGATAAGCAAAATGTTCAGAAGACCCATGAAGAATTTCTTCTCAATGTGTGTGTGTGTTGTGTGCATGTGTATATTAGTTTGCTTTTTTTTTTTTTACACTGATTCTGATTTTAGTAAATTAATTCTAGCTGATTTTGTAAACACAAGTAGAAATATTTGGTTTTCTTTGAACAATTAATATAATTATTTGAGTCTAGATAATTTAAAATGAACCATGCATTTTTTAAAATATGAGAGAGAAGGAGGTATCCTCATGATCCTGCACCTTTATCATAAGCTATCTTTTTTTTTTTTTTTGCTTCAAGCAGATGTTAATACTGATCCCTTTTCCAGGTATTTAGGCACAATTCTTACATGATGATGGGAGGACACCCAGCTGTCTTCAAGGGTCTCAGAAGTGAGAGAGCAAGAAGGCAGTCAACAGTGGAACTTTATGTTATGGGAACATAAAGTGTGGCTCATTAATCAAAAATGATTTCTAAAGGTGTTTCACCAATATAAATGGAGATTCTTGCTGGATATTTTTCTGCTAGTTTAAAATAGTTTAATGATTAAATTCTTTTTTCCAAAAGTCTAACCTTTGTGCAAAAAATAAGGCATGGAAATGAGAGGAAAAAAGTGGCCTCTTTTTCCAGATGAGCATGTATACCATATTTTTAAATACAGTGAAGAAAATTAGGAACCATTAAGGAATCAAGAAAAAGTCTTCTTCAGTAGAAGATAGAATTATGCAAATAATAACATGTATGTAATTTGAAAAGTGTTAAAAGAAGATGAGGGCTATCATCACTAGTTTTTTTTTTCTACTGAAGATCAGAAGAATCTTGAGAAACAAAAAGAATATACTACACTTTAATATGTTTAGAATACTATATGAAGAGGAGGTAAATTAAGGAAAATTGGTGAAATTTTTTCTAACAACCAATAAATACTCATAGGTTCTAAGTAAACAAAAGACACTAATGAACTATTACTGTAGGGTAGGTAATATAATGGCCTAGACAAGGAAGTATCTGCCATTAGCAGTGAATTCTAAGGCAGAAGAGAAAATAATGCTATAGAACAGAAAAGTCCTTATAATTTACTTAGATAAGAAAGAACTGAAAACATGAAATGTATCCCAGAAAATATGCAAATTCATGTGAATTTCCTTTTTAGAGTTTAATCTTTTTTTTTTTTTTTAGTTGTAGATGGACACAATACCTTTATTTTATTTATTTACTTTTTTGTGGTGCTGAGGATGGAACCCAGTGCCTCACACATACTAGGCAAGATACAATCCCAACCCTAGAGCTTCATCTTAAATACTGCCACAGATTAATACTGATACCAATCAACATGAAATCCAAAAAAAAGGACTAAAGTTGAGAGCAGTGACAGAGGATGGGAACGCAGTGACTGAGATTGGGGGTCTCTGATGACCTCATGGCTGTGGCATGCCTGGTGCCTGGGAATGTTTCTGTGCAAGGGCACAGGATGCTTAGCTGCTGTGGCAATGCCCTGCATGAGGAGGCTCTGTGCAGGAGTCCTATCAGCTCTGACCTTGATCTCAGGCACACAGCTCCCAGGAAGGAGGGAATTCTTATGAGAGACAGCCACAATGTTTCACCAGCTCCCCTTCTCCAGTTCCTGCCCACCTTACAATAACTTTAAACAATGGACTTTCTTGAGAGCCAAACAAAGCTCCTAATTGCACTTTACAATTGTGAATTACAACTGCAGAAAAGCTACATAGATGTCCTGGTTTCCTAACTCTCCTGAATACAAAGAATAAAGGTTGCATAGTGATAATGAGACATATATAAATAAAGATTGCTGGCAAAACTCTTTAGATCTGCATCTCCATCAGAGAGCAGAGCTCCACCTGATCCCAGCTTAATCTTCAAGATCTGTGTCTGTGAATCTTTATTTTCTCATTCCCCTTCGCCCCTTGCTGGACCTGAGAGTATGGTCCTGCTTGTCATGACAGACTAATGACAAACTGTACCCATTGTCAACTAAAGACAGTATTTCAGTGTGTTCCTCTTCTATCCCTAAGGTTATGACAATGGTACGTGTCTTGCAGCTGTCATCCATTGCAATCTATGCAGTGAGGCTGTATGTCAGGGAACACTGACACAGCACCCGTAGTGCTGCATAGTGCTCCTCTCTGAGCACTTTCCCATTCAACAGCCTATGACCACAGCACCCAGAAAACAGGGTGCTCATCAGGGGTTGTAGGAAATGATCATACAAGCAATTTACCTTGAGAAAATTACTCAAGTTTCTGATCTTATTTTTCCCAACTCTGAAGTAGCAATACCACTTACTGTATAAAATTGCAACAGGAAACAAATAAAATAGCTATGGAGAGTACGTGGCATTCACTAGATATGTAACAATTATTAATCACCTCTTCTAGTTCTGAGGCCTTACTGATGATACAAGAACGTATGTTTTAGTAAAGCATGAAAATTTTCTTCAACTATAAAATAAGATTTAATTATATACATCTCCAAATTTTTGTGATAATTAAAAAAAAATAAAGCATGTTAATCACTCAGAATAATGCTGGCATGGTATAAACATGCAAGGAAGGGTAGCTTAATTTCACAAAGAAATTTCATAAAAAGTTCCATTTGTCAAAATATAACTCCAAATATGTTCATCATCATTACTAAGTCAAAAATGAAATTTAAAATATAACATACAGCTGGGCACGGTGGTGCACACCTGTAATCCCAGCACTTGGGAGGTTGAGGCAGGAGGATCGTGAGTGCAAAGCCAGCCTCAGCAACTTAGCGAGGCGCTAAGCAACTCAGTGAGACCCTGTCTCTACATAAAATACAAAATAGGACTGGGGATGTGGCTCAGAGGTTGAGTGCCCCTGAATTCAATCCTCAGTAACAACAACAACAACAACGAAAACTAACATACAAACAAAAATCACATATAACATGTGGTAAGAGAATCCTAAGAAACTCATTGAGTTTGAATGGAAAATTAAAAGGACTATTCCAAATCACCTGCATGTCTCCTTTCAATTACTGCAATACTATCCTTCTCCATTGGAAACCCATGTCCTAAAGTTTGTATTCACTACTTTTTATTTATAAAGATTCATCACACAGTAGATGTCCTGAAACAATGTATTGTTTAGTTTGACAAGTTTAAAAAACTTTCTATAAAGGGAGTCATATACTATTATATATTTTTCTGGGATCTGTCAACATTGTTTTGGAGTCATAATATGGAAACCTAGGTGAGTTTATTCATATTTTGTGTGTTATGATATGAACTTGTATCTATTAGAACTATGTATCTACTCTATTTTGATACTAGAGTTCCTTCAAGTTTTGCATCAATCCCAACAGTGCTACTATCGATATTTCTGTTCATAGAAATATTGGTGCACAGATGCCGTAGTTCTCTGGGACAAGATTGGGAACTTTCTGTAAAGGGCCAGATGGTAAATGTTTTAGGGTTTCTTGGCAATATGGTTTCTACCACAATTACTCCGCCACTGAAGGACCCAAGTAGTCTTAGACAATCTGTAAATTAATTGTTGTGGCTGTGTACCAATAGTTTTTTTTAAAAGGGGCAGAGGCGGGTAATGTCTAGCTGTATCCTCACATGGTTGAAAAGGAGAGAAGGCACTAATCCCATTTATGACCTAATCACCTCTTGAAGTTCCCAGCTCTTAATATAATTGCTCTGGCTATTCATTTTCAACCTCTGAACTTGGGGATAAGCAGGCATTCAGACCATAGCACTATTATTATTTCTTCTTTGTATTTCTGGCTTACTTTTCTTTCTATATGAATTAAATTTTGATTTGGATATGTTTATCTGTCCTTCCCTTATGATTTGTGGATTTGTGTTTGTGTACCCTGTTTCAGACATCTTCATTTTAGTTCATTGGACATTATTTTACATTTCCTTTAAAAATCGATGGCAATTCTTGTGTATGGTTTAAATGAGTCTATTCATTATGCATCTCCAATACCCAAAGAATACCTAATAAGTTCATATTTTTCCTTTGATCTACAACATCACAGAGGATTGCCATATGTATGTGGGTCTCTTCATGAACTACCTATCTCCCAGTTCGTAAATACGTCTACTCCACAGGCTGGAGCCTAATATCTTAACTACTATCCTTTAAAAATATACTTGGAAGTCTGTTAAGGTAAAATTACTACCTTGTTCTTTTTGTCAGTTATCTTTTTATTGACCCTTACATTTCTGCATTAATTGAAATAATTGGGTAAATTAAGGAAGGGAGTGAACCAACTCTATGGGTGGGACTGATATGTCAGGAATGAGGAAAAACTAAGGGCAACTTAGAAAAGGTATTTAAATGGAGCGGCAGGAACAAAAATCAGAATAGACTGGCATAAGAAAATTAGAGATTATATATTGGATTGTGAGTTCAGAAAACTTGTCTTGAAGTTTTCTGCAAAGGGAAGTGAAGAAATAGGGGAGCTGGCAGAAAGGGAGAGTTTGTTTTTTTTTTAATTTTAAGTTGAGATCTATGGCATAGTGTTATGGTTTGGATGCGAGGTGTGCCCTGGAAGTTCCTCTTACTGCAGTAATAGTCAGAGGTGAAATGATTAGATTATGAGAGCTGTGATCTAATCGGTCCATCCGAGTTTGAATGGACTGACTAGGTGGTAACTGTGGGGAGGTAAGGCCTAGAGGAGGTGGGTGACTGGGAGTGTGCTCTGGAAGAGCCCATCTTCCCTGTGGTCCCTTCCCCATTCTCTTTGCTTGCTGGAAGCCTTGATGAGAACAACTGTCTGTACCCCTTCCCCTGATGTGCTGCCTCACCTGGGGCCCAGAGCAGTGAAGTTGGCCATCTATGAACTGAGACCTCTGAAAGTGTGAGCCCCAAATAAATGTTTCCTCCTCTGAGTTATTCTTCTCAGGTGTTTTGGTCATGCCATGAAAAACTAATTAAAACACAAAATAATTTCATGCTAAAGTGAATAGGTGATTTAGTATGAGACTGTTGGGTGATGACCTTGGATAGAAGAAAGAGTGGAGTTTCATTAGAGTCTGGAGAAGTTCAGGTTATTTAGGAGAAAGGAAGGTAATATGGGCTCCTGTTTGATGCTAAAACTGATTTATGAGTGAAATAGGCAGCAAGATGAACAGATGCATCAGGATCTGATATTGGGTGCTTAAAAAAGAAAAGGAATAAAATAGTCATGTACAAAAATATTATAGTTACAAAATATGGTAAGAATGCTTGACTGGCCATGGAAAGAGATTTGGATGGAAAAAGGCTGAGGTTCTCCCAGTGTACTATGATAAAGAAAGCTACTATCCAGAGTACTGTGGGTTCATGAAGACCCATGAAATGGAGTGATAACCTGTGGCCAATACTATAGTGTCAATGACAAGACAAGGACACAAGGAGGTAGAGGAACAGTAAAATAGAGATAAAATCAATGATTTGGCAGTCTGAGCTGGATTGATAATTATTAGAATTTGGATAATAAAGAAAAAGTAACAATCTGTGTTATGGAGGAATTGAAATTATTGGTGACAGTGATATTTATGCATGAACATGTGGCTGAGGTAGTAGGAAGACAATTCATATCACTGAAGGAGAGGAACTAAAAAGCCAATGTATTAGATCATTTTGTGGACATTAAAATCCTCAGGAAAGATCTGAGGCTGTAGACTCAAAGCCTGGGGTGCTTCAGAGGGAGAATTGGAGCCAGAGGAGACCTACCACAACTCCAAGCTAATGGTATATTGGGTGCAAGACAAAAGATCCCCAAGTGCAGGGGCTCCAGGGGAAGCAGTGTCTTCTAAGGAGAAGGAGAGGAGAAGTTCTGGGAAGATGGGAGTGATGATGGGGATGTACTGATGAAGGACTTGGGCTCCAGAGGGTACAGTGATGCATTTAGAGGTGTGAAACGGGATTGGGCTGGGGACACACAGAACTGCAAAAGAATTTCAACTCTGATGAAGACAAGGCCTAGGGGCCTGGGCTTCTTGTGGTGACCTGGGCAGAGGCTCAGGGCATTGGGTACATATCTCAAGCAGATTTTAGTATAATGCTGGCCCCATGGGTTTATTTTTAAAAATTGATGCTATAAGAAATTAAATTATTGTTATGGCAAATGAAAAAATGTCAGTATTGGGAAGAAATTTAATTGCATTGGAATTATAAATTATATACAAATGTTCATGGGAAAAAAAGCCACTAATTAATTCTAAATTGAAAAATAATGTATTCAAGTGTCATTAAAAAATTGCAACCAAATTAGTGGGTTTCCAACTAAGAACTGAAATTTACTACATTCAGTTCTAGCTAATGATTCAAGTTAGGAGGCCAATAAACCTTAATAAACGAGTTTTAAACTCATTTAAAACCAGACTGCATTAACTCTAAGTAACATGCCATCCGGTGACTTCATTAATTAGCTCAATTGGATTATTCATTAATTGATGTAGCAGTTCAAGCTTTGGTGATAGTTTTTACTTATTTTGAGAATCAAGGTTTTTAAACATTTTGGTTCATTTTATTCAGTTACAATAATGCACGCTACTTAATGGATGTTTGGGATCCTAGTCTAGATTAAAAAGAGAGCTTGTAGTGTGAACTGAGTCACTTCCTACAAGTGAAAAAATGCTAATGTCTCAAAGGAATGTGTTCCCTGTGGAATCCTTTCTGAAGTCTGACACAAAAAGCATGCCAGCTGATCATTAGCAAGTGGAAGAGACACAGTTCTGACAAAACCAGAATGGTGCAGGCTCTTTGTTGCAAGCACCATCTACTGGCCACCATTTGCCTGTTCAGTTATTAGCAGTGTCCTGCTGGGTTTCACAGTGGGAAACTTCTACCCCACACAGTTGCAAAGATTATCAGCATTCACTGTTTCATCATTTCATTTCGCAGTATTTTGTGGAAAATATATAGACATTCACAGGGTGGGGAGTAGGAATCTCAGAGAATACTGCCCAAAGTCAAAAGCCATTTCTACAATGCATATATGCTGAACTAGTGGCCACCTCAGCTGCTAAGGCTATGTTTAGATGTGAACAGCCATTGAAATGTTTGTGGACTTCTACCTAGAATGATAAATTTAGCTTTCATGGAGTTAATTTGTAGTGTTCCTTCACACCATAATTGGTTAGATTTATTGAAGTTTCTTATATGGAAAATTAAAACCTGCACTTTTTTCAAAATAGATGCCACTACTGCCTATGAGCAGATCTATTTTGTGGCATTCCAGCAGAGTCCTGCTTTCCATAGAGTTGATCAACACTGGACCAAGTGAATGTAGACTGGAGGCTGATTCATCAGTTAAGGTTCATTGAAAGTAGTATTTGCATCTTGAGAAGGAAATCAAAGACAAAACACCTCCACTACCACACACCACTTCTGCACCTCTAGAACACAAAGGAATAAACCTTTAAAACATGGAATTTTCACAATTTTGAGGTGGCTAAGTAAAGGACGACCTGACTTCCCGAACCTTTTGTGTCTTTTTTATGATGATAGATTAGAGGAATTTGTCCACTTTCATTCTTCTCAGTGGTCATGGCTTGTGTTTAAGCATTTTTGGAGTCTGAATCCTGCAGAGAGAACTATTTAGGCATTTTAATTTGGCCCATGGAATTTTCTCTCCCACAGCTCTCACTAGATGACACTGTTCTGCCACCAAAAGTGCTTTCAGTTATAAGTATGAAAATTACTTTTTCAGTGTTTCCCTTCCTTTTCTATAAAGGAGCTGTATTTTCAAGGATTTCATTTTTTGTAAATTTCAAACTGTGTCAAACCTTAAATGAAAAATGTTAGTCTTTCATCATTTGGGAGAATCTTTTCAGACTATTAAGAAGAGTGTATTTGTTTTTTTGCAAGGTTTGGAAAACGTTGGACCTGTTCCCACATTCTTAAAATTAATATTCTAAGCAGTATGCAATAATAATTGCTAATATATAACCATTTATTATGCATCAGGTATAGTTCTAATCACTTTGCATATATTAAATAATCCTCAGAAGCTTAAAGGTCAAATGAATTTACTCCTCTTTCTTATTTGAAAATAAGAAGCTCAGAAAGGTTCAGAAAGTAATGCAATGTCATATGTGTATTAAGTGACAAGGTGGTATAATTGAGGAGCTGCTTGACCAGGGCTATCAGCTACCTCCCAGATGCAAGAACTAGTCACAGATCAGCATAACTGATTCCAGTAGATTTTCTCTGAAGTGCAATAATACACTTCTTTCATTCTTTGGTTTTAGCATAATAATTCTAAGGTTGAGTTCCACATCGGTGACATATAGCTGTTAACCTTCTACAGCCTTAAAACAAGATTTCATTGACTACTTGCAAGTAGTTAATGAAATAATTGATCAAAACATCTGCCTCAATTCATGAGACATGGCTATGACTATTTGAAACACTGTTCAAGCAGGATACATTTCTTCCTGGGTACCCTTCCAGATCAACTGCAAAGCATATGGTATGAGTATAGAATGAGCCAATTTGATGCTGGAGGTGTATTAATGAACATCCATTTAAATGTTTGTGACCTCTACATATAAAGATAAATTTAGCTTTAGTGGAGTTAATTTGTAGTATTCTTTTACACCATAATTGGTTAGATTTATTGAAGTTTCCTATACAGAAAATTGTCTTTTCTTTTTGCACATAATTATCTAAGAAACAGGCCTACATCCTCCTGCAAGATAGGGTGAGACAATGCTATATGAATAGTTTGTTCTCTAGATGTTACTTTTCCTTAGAATCCCTTGTTCTTCATCTCTCTCAACATTTTTCTAATACATCTCTAAAATTTCTGCTTCATTATAAGCAAACTCCGTAACACTTCTGACAATAAATACTCTACCTTCTGACCTCAATGAGACTCTAAAATGACTATTTGCATGCACCTTAAAGCTGAAGCTATTTTTTCTTTCATGTCTTATATACCTTAAAATCAGGTTATGGATTAATGTCTTCCTGTTTGGATAATTTCCTCCATTCTTTTTATATTTAAAAATAAAATATACTTATTTCGAAGCTCAGCTTGTTCTCTCCTTTACACTGTCATTTGAAAAAAATTGCAAACCTCCTGTTAACTCAACCACATTCACAGATAGGCACATACCTGGATTAAACATCCACTTTCATAACATGTATTTTAATTCTAGGTTATTTCAAAAATTTTCTAGCATCCTGGCTTTACTTTGACCTAAGCTCCAATGACCTTTGCCTTTTGCCCACCTCAACCTTTCTTTCTTCCTCTTGCCTCCTAGGCTCATCAGAAATTGTCCCAATAACCAACTAAGAAGTTGATTATTGATACCCACTGATAACCTCCTCTTCTAGTACCTTATATTTTTAGCATATTTATTGTTATAAAAAATATTCTATGACATTTTGTTCCACTGATTTCTCTACTTCTTTCTCTTCTTTTCAACCATCTCCTATATTTCCTCAGTTTTATGCAATTTGGATGTTTGAAATCAAAATCAGCACCTAATCACCTCTATTTCCCACCTATTCCTACAAAGAAACTGTCTCCTCCTCTATCCAAGAACATTCCGCAAACATTCCCCATGGGCACTGCCTCTAAGGTGCTCTCATTGGCTGTGTTCTCTCTTTCTCAAGTCATCCACCTCCTCTTTCTGTAGTATCACTTCTGTCAGCAAACAACTGGTAAAGTATTTTCAAATTTTAGCATTTTGTGTACTCATGTGAAAGTAACATCCTATAGTATATGACAAAAACTTGCCATGCATAATAAAAATAGAAAAGGAGGGAAAAATAGGTAACCATCTGTCTAGACAGAAAAAGAGTAAAACTGGAGATTAGTAAGCCCCAGGGAAACATCGGACATAGGGCATCTTGTAGCAGCTTCTTGCCCAGATCCTTCTGATCTAAATAACTTTTGAAGGAAAGGTACAGATCTATCTAAAGGAGAGCATGCATCTTTGCACAAACACAGCTTATAGAGGTAACAAATGATATATCAGAGCCTTTGTTAATTGCCTTTGAAGGGAATTAGGGGATTGGGACAACAGCAGTGTGAAGAAGAGGTGTCTTTTTTTCTTCTTATCCTTCAGTTCTCCTAGAATTTAACCATTTATAAATGTACCATCAGAATTGAGGAAAATAAAATATACCCTCTTAAAAAATAGTACCTTTCACTCTCTACCAGAGTTTATTGATCATCTGTGATCTAGGAGCCATCCTGGGACTGCAGTGTGGTGGAGCCCACAGAAACTGAAATCCAGACCTGTGCTGTTAATATTGGTCTCCTCCTCAAAGGCGAGGTACTGGAACCCTTCAGAGACTCTATAAGTCTAAGGGGTAGAAACTGTACTGCCTCAGATCCTCATGGCTAGATGGGAAGACACAAAAACAGCATGAAAAAACCAAGGGAATAAAGTGCTCCAAACAAACCAAGATGCTCCAACAAGAGAATCCATTGACAACATAGTAGAAGAAATATTAGGAGTTCATAATGTATGTAGTAAAACTGCTCCATGATATAAGGAGTGAAATCAGAGATAAATTTCAGGAGGTGAAAGATCACTTCAATAAAGAGATAGAGATCCTGAAAAGAAAGAAAGCAGATATCCTTGAAATTAAGGAATCAATAAACCAAATTAAAAATTCAATGGAAAGTACCACCAACAGACAAGACCACTTGGAAGACAGAACCTCAGGTAATGAAGACAAAATATATAATCTTGAAAAAGAAGTTGGGCACACAGATAAGATGACAAATTTCATGACATTCCCTCACCCAGACACAGTGCTTGAACAGCAACTGCTAAAGCCAACAGAGTGGAGCTACTGTGACTACTTCTTGCCTAATCAGAAGGACCCCCAAAGCAATGGCACCATGGCTGGGATCCAACTGCTGCTCCAAAAACAACTGAAAGACAGAAAAGTGCAGAAATGTCTGAACTTGTCCTGGAGAAGATAAAGATTGAAAAAAATATGCAAATAATTGGCTAATCTCTCTCAGAACTGCACAGGAGGAGGGCTCTCTGGGAGAAGTGTGAGCCCAGGTGAAGAAGAGCCTGGCACATGAAGCAGGAGTTCATCTCCAGTTCTCTGCCAAGCTTCATTAGAGAAGCCACTAATGTGCCCTTGGGTGCCCCAGGGTTCATCCTCCTGCTGGTCCCTTTATCTCTGGGGCTTTGGAAGATCAGCAGAGGGCCATGTCTGCCTCCAAGCCAATGTCAGATTCAGAGTCATGGATAGAAGTTGCCATCAGCTCGGCCTGCACCTAGAATCCGTTATAGCTAGCTAGCGCTCTCTCTCTCTCTCTCTCTCTCTCTCTCTCTCTCTCTCTCTCTCTCGTTTTTTCATTCCATTCTGGGAGCCCAAATCTGGCTTTTCTTGGTCAATTTTCAACCCCATGAGTCTTGGGAAGCCCTGTTTTCTGGCTTCCCAGATTAACTCTGCCTAGAGAGGTCAAGATGGAACTACCTCATTTGCTAAATTAGCCCCAAGTCAGAACATTGAATCATGGTTCCTATCGGATGAAGCATCATCTCTGAAGTCTCTGGAAATCCCAATCCATCCATCCTTAGCTTCTTTCTCAAGGCAGTCCCCACCCCCACCCTGCCACCCCTGCCCAGTCTCACTGGAGGGACCTTTCTAAAGTTCTCCACCAGTGAGACCTCCTTCAGCTGTGTGCATGTCCAAAGGCTTTGAGGGATGGAGATGAACCAGCTCACCTCAGAAACCAGGTGGGGTCTGTCTACCATGGTGTCCTGTCCAATACTGGGCTACCCTGACCACCAGTCTCCTGGGCTGCCCACCATGGGCTTAATGGGACTGGGTGATTCCCACATGGGAGACAGGGTATGGCAAGTCCTTGTCATCCCCCATATGACTCCATCTGCTTATGCATGATGGGGTTTGGACTGCTGTCTCTTGGCATTGCAGACTCTCATGGCCATAGGAGTTTGTTGCTTTCCCGGCATGTCCTGCCACCTAGGCCTCCAGCTCCTCTGACTTTCCAGAGTTCTCCTTTGGTGCCAGCACCTCCTCTCTCTCTGTCCATCTTCCCTGGAGAAGCCTGAGCCAAGTGTGACTTGGGAAGCTTTTCAACACTGCCACTGGGTTCAGCCTGTCACTTCCTTTCTCTACTACAGCAAACATGACCTCCAACATATTAACCTAGAGAATCAGCCTGAGGGGGCTGGGAGAAAAAATTGGCATCGTGAGCAAGGAACAGATTCTAGCCAGATACCCATGCTCTGAGAACCCATCTTTCTTCATCTTTTCCATTGATGATGACTCTGGACTTGACTCTTACATCTCCCCTGGGGGCAGAATTCTACAAACACAAATCACTGATCTTTCCCTCAGTTCTACATGCTAATAATGGATGACAGTAATCTTGAATCTTTCGGTATCTCTTGCATTGAATCAGAATTGCTCTCTCATAGTTTATATTAGAAAGATGGCCAATATACTAAAGCACCCCCCCCAAAAAAGAGCACCTTTTATTATCATTGAGGTTGTAATTTGTTCTGAGTGAGAGTGAAAGATATCTGTCTCCATCACCATCATCTCAGCTCTGAAGTTTTACTTTTGTTCCTTGCTAATGTTAGTCATTCCTTGAAACTCAGCAAACCCACAATAAAATCTGAGTCATGTTTTATTTTTTTCATTTTATCTAAGAATGTTAATCATCATCAGCCAGCAGCATAACTTTCTGTATGATCTGAAATGAGTTCAGAGTCACTGATTAAACTGGATAAACTCCTTTGATGAAAACAGAGGAAAGCCAGTTCCTCAGCATGGAGTGTAAAAGGAGCTCCCATCTTGTCCTCCTTTCAACTTACATTTGTTTCTTCAAAGCCCTGTTTGTTTTCTTCTCTCCTCCCCAATTAACTAACTTTTGCTCTTTGTTCTGAAATGATCCTCAGTTTCCTGTATATGTTCCCTTGTTCCTTGATGTTCCTTTTTGATCTTTGGTGGATATACAGTCCCTGAATCTGAAGATTACTCTCTATTTTCTACTTTCCTTTTCTAGTCTTTGCCTTGGGTATTTCAACCCTAATATCTCTGGTCTCCTACTGTCCCAGTTGAAAGTAAATCATATTAATTATTTACCTTCTGGTTCATATTATGTTTTAGGTGAAAATAAGTATGTATTTTTTGATACAGTCTTGCTGTTCACTGATTTGTTTTTCATTTCTAAGTGAAAAATCTAACTGTAGTTAAAAACAGGCTGCATTGAGCCTTTGCACTGTACTTGGATATTAAATATGGAAATTAATGGTGATGGCTATTACTTGGGACACCTTTCTTCTAAATAGTGATATGATATTTTCTAGTGAAAGAAAAATATTGGTAGTACAAAAATTATTTAAATCTATTCTTAACTTAGACTGAAACAAATGTGCTGAAACCCAAATTAACAGCTTGTGAAGAACACCAAATTTACCAAGCATCATTTCACAAGAAAAAAATTGAGCATTTCAGAATGTTCCATCAATTTCTCTTTGGAAAGTTAAAATAGCTACAACATGATAAGAATATGTGAGTTACCTAGTGATTTGTGCTTGCTCTATTCATTTTCCAATGTCCTGGCCCTAGTCCTTATTTGCATATTCTATCATCTTAATAACTAAAGATAGTTGTAGAACAAATATTTATTCAACAAACAGGATGTAACACTGTTTTAATAAAGGCTACATAATAATTATGGCAACAATTGGAATTCATTTAAAGAGGGAATTTAATTATACTAAAATAATATTTTAAAATATGGTTGTAAAGCCTTTAAGATTTTTAGTGGTTTTTAAAAATATTGCATTCTTTATATTGCTTTTTTAAAATTTGAAAACCATACAGTCTAAAGTCAGCAGACCATTAATGACCACCAGTAAATGCATAATAAAGATAGGCTAGTAAGTTTTACTGCACAGAGTTACAGCTAACATTCAGTGTGGCTATGAAATGGTACGTGGTGGGGGAGCAATGATATTGAAATTTTAAGGTACCATCAATAAAGAAGAGATGTCAACTAGTTTTTGCTTCTATTTCAGGGTCTTTAAATTTGAAAGGCAGCAAGATCTCAAAACATAAGTCAATACTGAATTCAAGTCAGTGTTAATGAGAGTGGAGAGGGATCAAAGACTCCAAAAGTGACCAGAGAGAAAAGGGTCAAGTTCCTATAGGACACAGCAGAAAAAATGGCACATGGATGTGGTGGCTTCATTTTCTAAATCAAAGTGGGAGGTGAGTCCCTACAAACTTTAATGATGAACTTTAAGATACTTAAAATAAAGTCTCCAGTTAAGGGTATATACATGAAAAATTCAATTAGTACTCACATCAATTCAGCATCAGCATGATTTTCTTAATGACCTCTTTGCTTGGCCAATGCATGCTCCTCATTAAGCTGTGTCCATTTCCTCCTTTTATGCTTCACTTTTGTTTGATGTGAAGCTATAAGGAGACTTGGTACATTTTGTTGTTGCTTTGACAATGATTGACTTTTAAATTCCTAAAGCTAGCATTTTATTAAAGAACCATTATTAACCCTGTTTCAAAGATGGAGATGAAAGATTATTTGTATTAAGGAATTTATCAAAATTACTCACCAAAAGGAACCTCTATCTCTGATTTTTAAAATTGTGTTCTCAACCACATTGTACTTTGTGTGTGTGTGTGTGTGTGTGTGTGTGTGTCTGGGAGCATTATAATGCTCCTTGGTACACAATGAAAAACAGGGAATGGGACAGTGTCTTGGAGATTGTAAACAAGTCACTTAGAAAACATTTGATCTAACCTGGGCTAGATACAAAGATGAGCAAGACTTGTCCTAGTCTAAAGGAAAGTGGGGTTCAAAGGCAGAGAAATACAAATGGCTATTTTGATGGAGGAAGAGGCATGTGTCCCTAAAAACATGCCTTCTGCATTTCCAGCTACAGAGCACATGATGAGAGCAATCCCCAGCTTCTCTTTTGCAATCTGGTCATGCCCTTGCCTGATGCCCAGTCTCCACAGTATGTGTCTAACCAACAAGTGAGTTTGAGACTTTCAGGTAGAATCCTGCCAACTTTGGCTCTGTGATTCTTCAGATTCTGCGAACCTTGAGATGGCAGTCTGGAACATTCTGTCTGTCCTCCGCGTTCTCTTTCTTTGGGGGTCAGTTTGATTACTTTCCCAGCCTTGATCTCCTCCCGCTTCAGTTTCTCTCTAATGGACATTTCACTTAACGCAGTCTTTTCCTGTTTAATTACATCTTGGTGCCTACTTCTTAGATGTGAGATCTTGCTGTCTGCTTATCAGACTAACAGCATTTAACTGATGAAGTAACTTGAGGTGGGCTTTCTGAAGGAGGTGTTGACATTTATGAAATATTGCAACTGCTCATGAGTCACACTTATGGATATCTCTTTTGGTTAGGTGGAGCTAACATGGACAACAGCACTGGCCTTTGATTAGGCTTTCTCTTCACTCAATTGGACCTGCAATTCCACAATCAAAAGTTAACTTACTTGAGTTGAAGTTTTTTGATTTGTGGGAGCTACTTATTAAAATGCAAATGCTATAAAATATTTTGTGTTAGTTTTTGAGGGAAAGAGAATGATTGGAACCTAGAGTCAAGTGGAGAGACAATACTCGGGGCATCAGAGACAGGGAACAAGTCAAGGATAAAGGAAGTCCCAAAGTCCAAGGACTTTCTCCAAAAACTGAGCATTGTTATAACAATTCTCAGGTGTTGATATCAACTGATTAATTCATGTTTCAAGCCTTGCCATTAAATGCATGTTTGACTTGGTTATATATATGCCCAGTTCCCTGGCTTCTGGTGATCAGTCAGCTTTGTACACCTACTCTCAGTTTAAGATCTGGCACATAATGGGTAACAGTTACTTATTCTTTTTTTAATTTTTAAAATTTGTTCTAATTAGTTGTACATAATATTTACTAATGCATTCATTTTTGCATGCATTTAACACATGTGGAATAATTGTCTTATAAGAGCCAGAGGCTTGGGGCTGGGGCTGTCACTCAGTGGTAGAGTGCTTGTCTGGCACGTGTGAGGCACTGGAATTGATCCTCAGCACCACATAAAAATAAATAAATAGATAAATAAATAAATAAATGTATTGTGTCCATCTACAACTTAAAAAGATAAAATAAAATAAAATAGCCAGAGGCTATACTAGAACTTGAGGTTTCCACATTGAATAAAACAATCCTTGTTCTGCTGAAGTTTGCATTCCAGTGAGAGGAAACAGTTAATAAATGAACAGGCAAATGAATATGGGATATGTTTTATGGTGAATTTTGTGAAGAAAAATAAAGCAGAGTAAGGACTAGAGAAGAGCTGGGCTTGGGGAGGAGTGCTCGTTGAATCGGGTAGTAAGGAAGGTTAATGAAAGGATGACATTTGAGTAAAGACCCTAATAAACCAAAAGGAAGGAGCCATGAGATCTTTTAGGGAAAGAGCACTCCAGGTTGAGAAGACAGGGGTTAAAAAACAGGGAGAAGCATGTTTGAAAAGCCTGACTAACAGCAAGGGTGTTGGCATGACTGGATCAGAGAGAGAAGGAAGTTTGCACCTACCGACAAGTAGGTACACAGTCAGGTGGGGTGCCGTCTGCTCTGTTATGAAAAATAGAAGATCCTGGTACAAAATATACCCTGGCAGTCACTTGCCCAAAACTGGTTGATATTTAAAAGCTTCTGTAAAATATGCCTCTTTTCTAAGTGACCATTTTAAATGAGACTACTTTCCAAAGACTGCATCTAACGAGTTCTGTTGCAATTTTAATAAACATGCCTGATCTTTATAATCTGGCACATTCGGCAACACCGATGTGCAATCTAACAATCAGGTACGATTTAATCAGGAGATGATCTTTCTAAAAATATGTAACCCCTAAGGCAGTCTGGTATTTGATCAGTCTCAAAGTAATATTATTACTGTTATTGTTTTTGGTACTGGAGATTGAACCCAGGGTCACTTTACCACTAAGCTATATCCCCAGCTTGTTTCTTTTCTTTCTTTCTTTTCTTTCTTTCTTTTTTTTTTTTTTTTGAGACAGGGTCTTGCTAAGTTGCTGAAGATCTTGCTAAGTGCTGAGTTTAGCATCAAACTTGTGATCCTCCTGTCTTAGCCTCTCAAGTCACCAGGATTATAGGTGAGATTCACTGCACCCACCTTCAAATTATTTTTTATTTTTCTATGTCCAGTAAATAAATTGTGTTAAAACAAATTAACTAGCAAATAAAAAGTTTCAATTTTCAAGGAAAATGCAATTTGGTAAAGGAATGCATTTAGTGATAGTGTTTTAATTTGAAGGTTATTGACGTCTCATCTGATAGTTCATAAAATTGCTGATATATTGATGTGTACATAGGAAAACCTATAAAAGTAAATTAAAAATTCTCCAAATGAAATGTATTTAATGAATAAATATTTTCTGGAGCATATTAGTGACAACACAAAAAATTCTTTACAATGTTTCATATTCTAAACAGTTCAAGATCTAATTGCCTTATATTGTCACAAAATACTTAATTTTTTAAATAGTACACTCACAAAATACCCCTGGAAAAAGCTGTAGAATTCTTTACTAAGGTGGAATTTATATATCCAACTAAAGACCATGGAGTCCTTTCATTGTTCCTACCTGGCATGAATAAAACTGTTTTTAAAAGCTATTCCCATAAGCAATTTAAAAATGGTTAACAACATATATTTTAAACTTTTTATATGAAAGAGTTTTTGATAAAAATTTTAAGTTGTCTAGAAAATTTTAGTTGTTTAACATGCCATTTTGGACTGCTGCTTATTCTAAGAAAAGTTTAAGACATTTTGTCTGGAATTGGGAAAGTTAGTACTCAAGAAAATATTAAATACAAATGTAGTCACTTAATTGTGCCTGTCTTGTAAAATGAAAGACTCGTGGGCTATTAAACCCCAATCTTACTGATGTTTGAACTCTAGTCGCCAAGCTTCAGGGTATAATTGAAGAATTTTCACCAAAATTGTATATTAGATTTATCTTTTTCTTTTCCTCCAGGGCTTCTTGGGCACTTTTAGGTAGAGTGTGATTAAGTTTGCCAATATAGTTTACATTATTAGGCAATTTGGGTTTAAAGTAGATGGGTTTAATTCCTTTGATTGTGTATATAAAACTCTGTCCCCAAACAGCATCAACATTAATGAAGATCCTAAAAGCTGTCTTTGATACTGGAGAGAAAGAGTATAATCATCTACCAGGATGTGGTCAAAGGTTTAAAATAAAAAGAAAGAAAAACCATGCAGAATGTCAGATGGGTCTGATATTCAGTTTTAGAGTTTATGTTGAATGTGTTATGAAGCTTCAAGACTAGGCTAACCAGTTAACTAGTTCTTTAAATTTTTTTTTATTTATTTTTAATTTTTTAATTTTTTAAATTTTTTTTATATTTTTTAAATTTACTTATTGATTCATTGAACACAAATGGAGTACAGCTATTGTTTCACTGGATGTACACAAAGTAGAGTCACACCATCTGTGCGTTCATGCATGTACACAGGGCAATGGTATCTGTCACACATTCTGTTATTATTTTTACCCCCCACCCGCCCCCTCCCCTCCCTTCCCTCTATGCTATCTATCCTTCCTCCATTCTTGCCACCCTTCCCCCCCCGCATTATGCATCATCATTCATTTATTAGAGAGACCATTTGGCTTTTGGATTTTTGGGATTGGCTGATCTCACTTAGCATAATAGTCTCCAACATCATCCATTTACCTACAAATGCCATAATTTTATTCTTCTTTATGGCTGAGTAATATTCCATTGTGTATATATACCACAGTTTCTTTATCCATTCATCTACTGAAGGGCATCTAGGTTGATTCCATAATCTAGCTATTGTGAATTGAGCAGCTATGAACATTGATGTGGCTGCATCACTGAGGCAATCTGATTTTAAGTCCTTTGGGTATAAGCCAAGGAGTGGGATAGCAGGGTCAAATGGTGGATCCATTCCAAGTTTTCTAAGGAATCTCCACACTGCTTTCCAGAGTGGCTGCACCAACTTGCACTCCCACCAGCAATGTATGAGTGTACCCTTTTCCCCACATCCTCGCCAACACCTGTTGTTGCCTGTGTTCTTAATAAAAGACATTCTAATTGGGGTAAGATGAAATCTTAAGGTGGTTTTGATTTGCATTTCTCTTATAACGAGTGATGTTGAACATTTTTTCATAAATCTGTTGATTGCTTGTAGATCTTCCTCTGTAAAGTGTCTGTTCATTTCCTTGGCCCATTTATTGATTGGGTTATTGGTGTTCGTGGTGTAAAGATTTTTGAGTACTTGGTAGATTCTGGAGATTAGTGCTCTGTCCGAAGTGTGTGTGGCAAAGATTTTCTCCCACTCTGAAGGCTCTCTCTTCACATTGCTGATTGTTTCCTTTGCTGAGAAGAAGCTTTTTAGTTTCACTCTATCCCAATCATTGATTCGTGCTTTTATTTCTTGCGCTTTGGGAGTCATGTTAAGGAAATCTGGTCCTAGGCCAACATGATGAAGATTTGGACCTATTTTCTCTTCTATTAGGTGCAGAGTCTCTGGTCTGATTTCTAGGTCCTTGATCCACTTTGAGTTGAGTTTTGTACAGGGTGAGAGATATGGGTTTAGTTTCATTTTGCTGCATATGGATTTCCAGTTTTCCCAGCACCATTTGTTGAAGAGGCTGTCTTTTCTCCATTGCATGTTTTTGCCTCCTTTGTCAAGTATGAGATACCTGTACTTATTTGGGTTTGTCTCTGTGTCCTCTATTCTGTACCATTGATCTACCTGCCTATTTTGGTACCAATACCATGCTGTTTTTGTCACTATTGCTCTGTAGTATAGTTGGAGGTCTGGTATTGTGAAACCCCCTGCTTCGCTCTTCTTGCTAAGGATTGCTTTAGCAATTCTGGGTCTCTTATTCCTCCATATGAATTTCATGAT